>OX424573.1:81948713-82123713 GCA_949152435.1 Gastracanthus pulcherrimus | reverse complement strand
GACTCCGATCAAGCATCGGAGAACATCACCGCAGCAGGTCACGGCGGCCAGGAAGAAGGCACAAAGGACGACAACATCGCAGTCTCCACCACCGCCCTCCACAGTCAGAGAGACACCTTGGCAGGTAAAGGAAACGAGGAAGATAAAGAAAAAGAAGAAAAAAGAAGACGGGATGAGTGACACTGGTGTCTTAAGCCAAAAAGGCACTAAAAAATCTAAAACGACACGGGCAAGACCAACCCGACCGGAGGCCCTTATTATAAAGGCCGCCGAAGGGACCTCTTACGCTGATATCTTGAGAAAGATGAAGGCGGAACCCAAATTGACGGCACTCGGCGAATGCGTAAACAGGGTACGCAGGACTGTGGCTGGGGACCTGCTTTTGGAACTCCAACGCACAGCGGAAGGGAAGGCTACGGAACTCCGGCAAGCGGTGCAAGAAGTGCTAGATGGGGGTACCAAAATAAGGACACTACAAGACGTAGTGGCCTTTGAAATAAAGGATCTCGACGTACTAACTAGCAAGGAGGACATTCTAGAGGCGCTACGCAGGGAGTCCCAAAGTAACGACGCGTCCACATTGGACGAGATTGTAGTAAAATCATTGCGTAAGGCATACGGTGACACGCAGACCGCGGTCACCCAAATGCCAACAAAAATGGCTCGACAGATGATAGCTAAGCGCAAAATCAAGATAGGCTGGGTAGTCTGCCGAATACGGCAGATGGAAAGGAACATACGTCCACTTAGATGTTATAAGTGTCTAGGATTTGGACATATCGCCAAAAGTTGCAAGGTAGCACAGGACCGAAGTAACCTCTGCTACAAATGTGGAAATATAGACCATAAAGCAAGAGAGTGTAAGAATCAACCAAATTGCGTACTCTGCTGTGAAAGGAGCGCAGGAGGAAAAACTGATCATGCAGCCGGTAGCTACACATGTCCTATCTACAGAGCTGCATTAGAAGAGTTAAAAGAAAAAAAAAAATATATAATGAAGATAGTGCAGTTAAACCTAAATCACTGCGAGACAGCACAGGACCTACTTAACCAGTACGTTCGAGAGACGAAGGTTGATGTGGCCATTATATGTGAACAATACAGAGATCTGGACCAGCCATCATGGGACACGGACGACACTGGCAAAGCAGCGATCTGGACATGTGGCGACGTAGCTTTCCAGGAAAAAATGATGACTCGTGAGGAAGGATTTGTACGGGCGAAGGTAGCAGGTATATACGTATACAGCTGCTATGCCCCGCCTAATGCGCCAATTGAACAGTTCGAAAGACTGTTAGATCGACTCGTACAGGATATGGCGGGAAGAAAGCCAGTAATAATAGCAGGCGATTTTAACGCATGGGCCGTAGAGTGGGGCAGCCAAAGGACTAATCAAAGAGGACGGGTGCTGCTGGAAACATTCGCACTCCTAGATTTGGTACTAGTTAATCAGGGTTGTACCAACACTTTTAGAAGAGGGGACACAGGATCTATAGTAGACCTGACATATGTTAGCAGCTGTTTAATTGACTCAGTCGACACGTGGATCGTGAGTGAACACTACACCAATAGTGATCACCAGGCCATAATTATGGAGATAGGAAGATCAAAGCAGGGTTCCAGCGCGAGTACAAGGACCAATAGAATCGGTTGGAAAGTGAAAGACTATGATAAGGAGATGTTTCTGTTGGCACTGGAGGAAATACAACTGTTTGGGACAGCGGACAGCAAGGCTAAACAGGTGATGAAAAATATCACCCGAGCCTGCGACGCAGCTATGCCAAGAAGAGTGCCCAACCAAAGACGACCACCAGTATACTGGTGGAATAGTGAGGCGGATAGCGCTCGTAACGAGTGCCATCGGACTAGGAGACAGGAGCAGCGGGCAAGAAAGAAATACTATAAAACTGGAAGAGGCCAGGAATTAGTAGATGCCTACCACCAGGAAATGAAGGACGCTAAGCGAAAGCTTAAGAAGACAATCCGTACCAATAAGCGACGGTGCCTGAAGGAATTACAGGACGAGGTTAATAAAGACCCCTGGGGTAGACCTTATAAAATAGTAATGAAGAAGATCAAAGGAAGCTACGCACCCCCTCCCAAGTGCCCACAATTATTAGATCGAGTAGTGACTAAACTGTTCCCCACACAACGGGACGAACCGTGTGTTATAGAATCAGAGGCAAACGAAGAAGCTATTCCTCCAGTCACAATGGAGGAACTGCTAAGCGCTTGCAAGAGGGTTGGAAACAACAAGGCTCCAGGCCTGGATGGCATTCCCAATATAGCATTAAAACATGCTATATTCGCCCAACCAGAGATCTTCATAGACTTGTACAACACATGTCTAAAAGAGGGAATATTTCCCGCCGACTGGAAGAGACAACGACTTGTGCTACTACCAAAGGGAAAGAAGCCACCTGAGGACGCTTCATCATACAGACCGCTCTGCATGCTGGACACCTCAGGCAAGATTCTGGAACGCATAATTTGCGTCAGAATGGATCAGGCAATAGAAGAAAAAGGGGGACTTGCGGAACACCAATACGGCTTTCGGAGGAAACGATCAACTCTAGACGCAGTGAACATAGTGATTGACACTGCGCGCGCAGCGATAGAGGGAAAGAGATGGAAAGGAGGAGCAAAGGAGTATTGCGCTGTCGTCACTCTGGACGCCAAAAATGCATTCAACTCGGCCAAATGGACCAAAATACACGAGGCATTTCGTAAACAAGAAGTGCCTTTATATATAAGAAGGATGATGTCCGACTACTTGAAGGACAGAATCTTATTATATGACACTGACAATGGCACCAAGACCTATGAAGTAACAGGAGGAGTACCCCAGGGATCAGTGCTTGGTTCACCGACTTGGAATAGCTTGTACGATGGGGTACTAAGGCTACAGTTACCCAAAGGGGCGACAGTGATAGGATTCGCTGACGACATAGCACTAGTCGTGGTAGCGAAAAGCATAGAAGATATAACAGAGATAGCTGACGAGGCTATTCGTATAATACGCGAATGGCTGACAGAGACAGGACTGGAATTGGCCAGTCATAAAACCGAAGTTCTTCTTATTTCTAGTAGGAAGAAAATGGAGAAAATAACGCTAATAGTGGATGGACACAAGATTGTTTCTCAACCAACCATTAAGTACCTGGGCATTACCATTGATGCAAGACTTACATTTAAGCAGCATCTTGAAACAGTGAGTGATAAAGCAGCAAAAGTTGGCGCTGCTTTATCTCGATTGATGCCAAATGTAGGAGGGCCAACGCAAGGTAGAAGGTTGCTCTTAGTCAGTGTAATCACATCGATTATGTTGTACGGGGCTCCTATATGGGCAGATGCCATGTTAGTGAAAACGTACGCAAACAAGCTGTCGACTGTATACAGACGAAGTGCACTTAGGGTCGCGTCTGCTTATCGTACGGTATCAGATGAGGCTGCCTGTATTATAGCAGGCATGCCGCCTATTGACCTCCTAGCAATGGAGAGAAAGAATGTCTTCGAGACAAAGCGACAACAAAATGACAACACTCAGAAGGATATCTGGGATTCCGCGAAGAAGCAGACACTGACTGAGTGGCAAAAAAGATGGGACTTCAGTGGCAAGGGGCGATGGACACATCGCCTCATACCAAGGATAGAGGGCTGGACCGAAAGAAGACATGGGGAAGTAAATTACCACCTCACACAGTTTTTGACCGGGCACGGATGCTTCCGGGCGTACCTGCACCGATTCAAATTAGAAGACCGTCCAAACTGCCCAGTGTGTATGGACGCTGACGAGGATGCGGAGCATGTCTTCTGTGACTGCTCACGATACCAACAGGAAAGAGAAGAACTTGAGAGCTATCTCCAGACCAGAGTAACACCTGAGTCGATTATGGAGGCTATGCTGACTTCGGAGGATGGATGGTGCACAGTAAACAACTATGCAGCAGATATACTTAAGAAGGTCAGAAAAGACGAAGAAGGAAGAAGAAAAAGACGAGAGATGCTGAATGAAGCTGGCGACCGGACGATGCGGTAAGAAGTAGAAGGCACACAACACGGAAGACTACTAATGACGGTAATGGGAGAACCAGTGATGCCGACCACATTCACAGAAGAGGGCAGGAGCCCAATGACCCCCGCGAAGCATTGCTTGGCGGTAGTACCGCGGGGAGGTCAACTCAGAAGAAAGGGCATGGTTCACTTTACTAAGGGTCAAAAAGTGAACGGAGGGGATCCGGTTGCGGTGGGGCGTAAAAACCCTGGCGTATACTGGAAGGTTTAGTGAGTGCGAGTCTCACACACGGTGGTACTTCACTATATCATGTCATGGTCCATAATGGATTTGCCTTAAACCTCTCTCTCTATAAGAAAAAAAAAAAAAAAAAAAAACACACACACACACACACACACACACACACACACATATATTAATACATATATATTAATTTTACGAAGCTTTTTAGAAATCGTGCAGCCACCTTTCGTGAAAGGATTCTAAAGTGGTTCGTGCACGTTTCGTTGAAAAGTTTCAGTAATGTTGTCGGAACCATTCGCGAAACCTTCCGTTGACTGGTCTTCTAACATTACACGAAGGTTTTTGGAAATCTTGCAGCTACCTTTCGTGAAACGTCTCTCAAATGGTTCGCGTATGTTTCGTCGTAAGGTTTCAGCATTGTTGTCGGAACCATTTGCACAACCTTCCGTTGACTAGTTTTCTAACATTACACGAAGCTTTTTTGAATTCTTGCAGCTACCTTTCGTGAAAGGTTTCTTAAACGTTTCGCGGAAGTTTCGTTAAAAGGTTTCAGCAATGTTGTCGGAACCATTCGCAAATTCGTGAAAGGTATCTTAACCGGTTCGCGCAAGTTTCTTTGAAAGGTTTCAGCAATGTTGTCGGAACCATTCGCGAAACCTTCCGTTGACAGGTTTTGTAACATTCCACGAAGCTTTTCAGAAATCTTGCGATCACCTTTCGTGAAAGGTATCTTAACCGGTACGCATAAGTTTTGTTGAAAGGTTTCAGCAATATTGTCGGAACCATACGAGAAACCTTATGTAGACTGGTTTTCTAACATTTCACGAAGCTGTTTTGAAATCTTGCAGCTACCTTTCGTGAAAGTGATCTGAACCGGTTCGCGCAAGTTTCTTTGAAAGGTTTCAGCAATGTTGTCGGAACCATTCGAGAAACCTTTTATATTTTGATTACTGAAATTTTCCTTGTAACTTTTAGGTAACCTTTCTGTATACTTTCACGGAAACTTTTCACGCAACCTTTTAGAAAGTTTATGGCAGGTTTTTGCAACCTAGCAGCAAACTTCCACTGAAACATTTCACTAAATCTTTTATTGAAACTTTTCTTGCCGTGTGGGCAACTGTTAAGGGTTTTGTTCAAACAGTATGAATAGTGGACGGATAACGGTGTATATCATGATAACAAATTCATTAAATATGATAAGTATCAATGTGTAATTACTAATCTAAGCATTTAAAATATTTGAGTTATTTGTGTCTACTTTTATTTTCAGAAAAACCAACATACATAAGGTAAATGGTAAGAGTAAATAATACCTGTTTCGTAGTAAAATTTTACATAGAAGAATATTCTACTAAGGAAATTACAAAACTCTGAAAGGTTAGTCTTAAATTGTTATTTATGTGAATTATGTAGATTGACATATTTTATGTCAAAATAGTTATTTGAGTAAATAAGAATGTTATAGATATGAACCAGGCTATTTAAATGTATTCATATATTAACAAACTATAAGTTTAACCCGCGTTTACTCAACTTTGTATTTTCTGATCCCGCAAGCAGGCTATTGTTCAGCGAAGTATTCAGAGCAATTCGTGCTGTGAATACGTCCGCATGAAATAAGGTCTTTCAGGGCTTAAATTACTTGTAATGCCTCTATAGGATGATGCTATTTGGAATACACTAAAATATGATTAACATGTAAGTATTATAAGATTAATGAAAAAAATGTGAATTTTTTTTTTCTTGTTTTTAGAAATGGTAATTGCTTATAAAGATGCATATTATAAGTAATTCAAAAAATGTATAACTTGATATTGTAATTTTGAGTGACCAGAAGCCTGCACGCAGGAAAATAAAGGTGCTGGACAATTATCTAAAAGTTATTATAGAGAACTGGACCTTTTTAAGGTGAGATGTATTGAAATAGTATATTTACGTGTGAGAAATGTTATTTACAAAATTATTAACTGTGTATTTCTTGTTTTACAGCTAAAAGTCATATTTAAAGCTCTGTAGGGATCATACCTCTTTAAACAGTAACAACTTGATAAATTAAACTTATTTAGAGTAATTGTCAGGTAATTGATTAAACGTTTTACACATATCTTCTATGTATATATCGTTCCAAGTGCAAGCAAGTTTCGAATGATTTATGCGTCTAAAAACATAAACATTAAAGCCAATATTGATAAAATCAAGTTTTTAATGGTCCGAACCCATGTGAAATTGAATGTAAGATTATTTGTATGCTTTAAACTAATCAATTCATTAAAAATTTGGGGTGTAAGGCAAATGTGCGTGCTTAAACCTTAATACGTAATGAAAAATCTTTATTATACATCTTTTAATTACAATTTTAAGGTTTATGTGATCCCTTAGTAAAATCATGTATTCAATCAAATCAAATAATTTATTATTAATATACCGGTCACATACACCTTAAAATTATAATGAAAAAAATTTATTATAATATGTAAAATATTTTGTTTTAAATAGTAAGAAGTTGATAAAGTTTAATGCATTTTTGATGTGTATTATACTTATCGACATATTCGTATTTTTTATTATTCTTGTTCAACTTTTTATTTTATTGATCATCAGTCATATGGTGTTTCTAAAAGTATTACAGATTATTAATGAAAACCGAAACTTTAGCGTCTCCATAACGATTATTTTTCGACACTACCGCTCCAAGGGACAGCCTTATATTTTCGTCATCGCAAAAAGTGTCTGTATGTATCGATGTATGTATGTATGTAATCAAGTTTATCAATTATCTCAGCGAGATTTTAGCCATATCGGCTGAAATTTATAGGAGATGCTTGCCTTATCATTGGAAGCTGACGGTCCTATTTTCAGCCACATCCGATGGGTATATTCCAAATAGGACCACTTTTATAGATATTATTTGAATTTAAAAAAATCGAATTTTAACGGCATCTTAAATATTTTCTTTTATTAATTCTCTACGGTAAATTTATAGATCTCGAAAAAATACAACTTTTTTGTATTTAACACTTTTTACAAAAATGTCAATAAAACCGACTTCGATGGAAAAAAACAAAAAAAAGCGTTAAAAAGACTTGAAGTTCGATTTTTAGCTGTATCTTGAGTAAATTATTTTATTTTTGCTAAATTTTCCACGGTAAAATCATAGATCTGGAAAAAATACAACTTTTTTGTATTTCATACTTTTTATGAAAATGTTAATTAAATAAAGGTTGTCGAAAAAAACCTAAATTGAAGCGCATAAAAGCCATCAAAAATCAATTTTTAGGCCAGAATAGAAATGTAACATATTAGACTCAAAAATTTTTCACAGTAAAATTGTAGATCTCTAAAGAAAGCTTTTAGTATTTACCATTTTTTATGATAATGTCTATTAAACAAAGTTTGTCAAGAAAAATCTAAATAAATAACAGTGCAAAAAAGCCATCAAAAAACAATTTGTAGGCCAGAATTGTATTATAATACATAATGTATAATATAATAAGCAAAGAATTTTCACAGTAAAATTGTAGATCTCGAAAAAATACAACGTTTTGAAATTTATGTCATCTGCCGCAAGCTCGATGGTGAGCTATATATATAGACAATGCGAGCACGAAGCGCAAGCTATAGTCTGATAATGCGAGCGCAAAGCGCGAGCTAATACGTACAGTCGTGTTTTATGTGCAAAAAGCTTCGCTTTTGTAAGCAAAGCTTTTTGCATGCCTTGCATCGCGAAGCGACCGGACGGCCGCTTGTGACGCGCTAGTTTTTACTAATATTGTCAGAACTTAAGCGGCTTGTATTATTTATTTAAATATATTAATTTTAATAATACAATTTTCATACTGAGTTATTTATTTATTCTTTCCCTTCCCGTAAAAAACTGTACAAAAATGTACAAATATTACGAAAACGTACAAAGAGTGTATGAAAGTGTATGAATGTGTACAAAAATGTATGAATATGTGAGAAAGTGTATGAATTTGTAAGACCGTGTATGAATATGTAAGAAAGTGTATGAATTTGTAAGACCGTGTATGAATATGTACGCAAGTGTATGAATATGTACGAAAGTGTATACAAATGTATGAAAGTGCATAATGAAGGCCATACTATAAAAATAATAAAAAATGTTTCTATACTAAACTGTATAAAAGAGTATAAATCTGTATGAAAGTGTATTCTATGAAACTGTAGGAAATAACGAGGAAAAATGTTTAAATTTTGTTCCAAATTAAAAAAAATACATTTTTGTACAGTTTTGTACACTTTTGCACACTTTTGTATACTTTTATACGTTTTCATACATTTACCTACATTTCTCTACATTTTTTCATTTCCACTGGGGTACTTAGAAAAAAATTAATGATTTTTCAATGTGAATTTAACAAAATTTTCAAACTTATTCAATGTCGTTTATACATGTCGTTTCTTATATAATTAATGCATGTATAATATTTATAAATTATATTATTTTATATTGTTGCTTGACGAGCAGAACGAGAAGGGAGGAACCATTTTCAGATATTGTTAAACCCTTAGGATTTAAGGGGTAACACCACTGTAGCGGCCCTAAAAATTGCCTAATTTGTACGATTTTTTACAAGACTAGGAAATAAGGGATCAAATTTCTTTTTTGAGGGTTTACTATACATGTATTGAGGTACAAAAATATATTTTTTTACATTTAAATACAAAATGGCGGCTATACAGCGAATCCCGTGAGAGGCCTTTTTCTCAAACCTCCAAACGGGAGAACACTTTTCTCGGAAAGTATGAGACCTGGAACAAAAAACCAAAGAAATTCCTAATCTATATAACGTTCACTTTGGAAGTACGTAGGGTTTTTTGTTTATTTCAATTTTTGTAGAAAAGGCGCACTTCTGAAAAAAGTCGATTTTTCTCGAAAAAAAAACGATGTAAATTGTTTATAAAAAAAAAATTTACATTCAATCCAAAAACAGCTACGTACTTCTCTAGAGAATCTATTTGTGAAGCTACAGTAAAAATTTCAATCCAATCCATGCAATAGTTTAAGAGTAATCTGTTTTTACAGTTTAAAAAACCGGTTTCGAGAAAAACGTGTTTAAGGGAAGGGTAGGGTTTTCATGCTAAAAAAAACACTTTTTTTGTGAATTTTTTTTAGAGAACTGGGTTGACCAAATTTATTCAAACCTTTTGTACACTTTTAAGCATCATTTTTTCATGCAATTACGTCGGCAAATAAGCCGGTGACGGAGCATTTCCCAAAACGCATTTTGAAAAAGATGATTTGTGGTGATCACTGTATCTCGGCCAAAATTACCTGTAACCAAAATTTCGGTAAAATTTAATTAGAACATCACTAAATCCTCCCCCCAACGGTTTCAAAATGTATTTTTTTACATTTTTATAAGTTTTATAGCAGTTTGAATCAAAAGTTGCGATTTTTAACTAAAATTTTCGTCATTTTGGGGGTGAAAAACACCCTTAATGTACAAAAAAAGTTTCATACGAACCGTTGGGGGGAGGTTTATTATACCTAGAAACTGTATACCAAATTTGGTGTAAATCGGTTAAACGGTTCTGAAATGACAATGATCACGGACTTTAGAAAAGTGGTTTCGAAAAAAACGCGTTTAAAGTTTTTAAGTATGAAAAAGTTAAGAAAAAATATTTTTTTTTAACTTATACCGAGTCATCGATTCCAGCTCCATAGAGGGCATTTCCTGCTGCAACATTGTTATCCTCAGCTTCTTTTTTTTGGAATCTACGTAAAATCCTGGCCTCTTTAGTCTGCTGTTCAGCTTGAAACTCTGCCTTACTTATCCGACAGTTATCTTCCAATCTTGCATAATCGTATGCGCTTGGTCCAACGCTGATACCCATATCAGACAAAAAGGTAAGTAAAGCACCTGCGCCTTCATTGAACGCACTTGCAGCTATATACGATGCCAGTTCTACGAGTTGTTTGCTACCAGGTAACTTTTTCGGTGCAACTTTCCAAATCAACTGGTTAAGACTCTGATTGGCGTTTTGGGTAAAACCTCCGACACATCTTTCTAAGAGTTCGTCCTTGCTCAACTCTTCGTAGATTGGTTTTAGAGCTTCAATAACGACTTGTGGAAGTGGAGAGTATACATGCTTAAAGTTTTCTACCCCCGTTGTGGCCAAAGCTTTTTTATAAGGACACCACGAAGTCTCGCCGCTCGGACACTTTTCATGATGAGGATTTTCGTCTGTCGACTGCTGATGGTAGTTGGTAGCCCAGATGGCATCTGTCATTTTTTGCACCGAATCGCAATTGTGTCTTATAGCTGCTCCATAGTATCTACTTAAATTGTCGATCATTTTTTCGGTTAATTTTTCCTTACCGCCAAGGACTTTACTCCTACGTGTTTTACCAGCGTTTTTTCCTGTTTTTACGACTGTTTCTTCAACAGTATTTTTAACAAGGTCACGCAAACGTTTCCCCATTTTTTTGCACGTGTCCGATGCACTCCTTTTTACTAATAACAAAATCTTTACCATATGGCTGTGCTTTGACTAAATTATCGAACGTCTTACTATCTCCGTCTCCAACATAATTACCAATCTTTGCTCCATACTTCTCTTCGGAGCAGCTGAACATGTCTATTACTGCTCCCACTTCCATATTTCCTGATGGACCCGCGTGGTTGGCTTGGCATTCACCGTTATTTACATGCTCTTCACGCCATTCTTCAAACTCAGCCGTATTTAACTTTTTTTCCCATAATTTGCACTGTTGACAATATAAACTGCTAATTTGAATATCAATTACCTTGCCAGTCCAGTAGCCTATCAACGAAGTTACACCATATAAAGAGCTGAAACCTTGCTTCTGCCAGGTCCCATCTCTCGAAACGGTCAAAATATCAGATTCTGAATTTTCCTTCGTTATTTTTATTTCTTCTTGTGCAGCGGAAAGGAGAAACTTTTCAGCAGTAGTTTGTACAGAAGTTGCGATCATGGATATATTACTTAAGTAAGATGTTTTGGATAAAAAGTGACTTGAAATGTCCATTAAGCCGCAGAATTTATTACACCCTGCTAGGCCTAAACCTAATGTACGCATTGTAAAGGCAAATCGAGTGTTAAACTCGTAGCGGTGACTAATTTTTTCACTCGACGGTATGTAGCGTGGATTGCAATTGGAGCACTTCACTTGTATCTCAAAACCAAGACCTTCTTTTTTACAACATTGAAACACAACTTTTCCATCGCATTCAGCACACTTAACTACACTTGAAATTGAAGAAAATACTTGTAAAAAATCAATAATTCTGAAATGTTTTTCAGTATCTTCTGCTACACTGTCACTCGTATTCAAATTAATTTTTTTAGATGACGCGCTCTTAGTCGTAACTGTATCGTCGGATTTGTCCATTGGGTTAGGCCTTTTTCTCGGTCTACTCAAATAAATTCTTGAGCTATTCCGCTCCTCTCGTGAAGCTTTTGAATTTCTCGGCATTTTATAATTAAAGAAACAATTTCACGAGCACTATTATAAAGTCACTGCGTGGCACGCGATCGAACGACGGTTCAACGGTCAACTGACGCTTCTCTTTCTTTTCGAAATATAAACACGTATATAGCATGTATATAAGGCTTCAACTGCTTCTCCTTACTAAATACGACCTTTTCAAAACATGAAATCGAAACAGAATGATCACAGAGAGAATAAACTGTATACCTGCTCCTCAGCTGCGCGCTTCGTTTTCGAGCGCCTGCAGCTGCTGCGATTACACTTCGAGGATAGGGAACTAAAAGGTCTATAACTTCTAGAGTTTTTCTCCGATCGATTTGAAATTTTGGGACAACATTCTTAAGATGTTATACTACAAGAAAAAGCTAAAAAAAATCTCCAGTGGCCTGAGCCCTCTGCCACGAGCACCGTGAATCTTTGCCGCGCGGGCATCTCTCGTGCTTCGATTTGTCGTCCGTCGATAATTTATGGTCTAGCGTTGAGTAGATTTCATTGCGCATATTTTTATAGAATCATAATTTCTACGTATTGCTAGACCATAATAAATTCACAATTCGTCGATTAATTTACCAGTGAGCTTGCCCTTTCTTCGGAGACCTTTAGTTTTCTTTTTTAAATTTCGAAGGCGAGTACCCATCCATTTCTGCACGTGTTCGATGCACTCTTTCTTCGTTACTGACAAATTTTCATAAGGCTGTGAGTCTACGATACCTTTAAAAGATTTTGAATCACCGTCCCCGACGTAATTGGCATATTTAAGTTGGTGTAAAGATTCTGAGCACTGGAACATCTCGATAACGACATCCACTTCCATTTTTCCCGCCGAGCCATCATGGTTCGATTGGCATTCGTTTTCATGGGGTTCGAGCCATTCCTTGTACTCATCCGTGTCACTTTTCTTTTCCCAAAATTCGCATGCCTTACAATATTTAAATTTTTCTAAAATGTCGACCATTTTGCCAGTAACCATCCAATAAGTGATACAAATCCGAAAAGGGACGTGAAGCCGCGTTTGCGCCTCGAACCATCGCCAGATACAGTAATACCACTTGTGTTTCCGTTTTCATCACTTTTTTTCTTCTCTTCCTTAGCTGCATTTTTCATACTCTGCTCACAAACCTCCTTTGCATCGACAGCAATCTTGTGCACAACTTTATCGTAAAATGATTGAAAAATTGGTCGCTGGAGCTTCATGAACGCGCAAAATTTTATTATTCCATTCAATCCTATTCCCAGTAGTCGTATAGCAAGAATCATTCTACGATTAATGTCGTATGCTTTTTCAATGAATGGT
This sequence comes from Gastracanthus pulcherrimus, assembly GCA_949152435.1. Lineage (NCBI taxonomy): Eukaryota > Metazoa > Arthropoda > Insecta > Hymenoptera > Pteromalidae > Gastracanthus > Gastracanthus pulcherrimus. Next base: position 82,110,684 of record OX424573.1, on the reverse strand, counting down.
GAAGAAGGGATAGAAATGTTGTCGCAGTTTTGGCATGAAATAACAATTTTGAAACCCAAGCTACGCTTTCCACACTCGGTGAATGTCACATCTGACTTGCACTTTTTGCACACAACAGCTTGCGATATAGCGGTAAATACGGTTAAAAAATTCAGAATTCGATAAGCAAAGCCTTCATCTACTTCAAAGTCATCAGGATCGATGGTAGCTAATTTTCGAGCCGATGAGCCATCCGCCTCGACGCTTGGCTTCTGCATTGCATAACGGTTACTTGGCCGCCGATTTGAAATTTTCGGTCTCTTCAAATTGCTCTTTTTCCCCTTCGTCGATTTCTTGTCATCATACACTGGTCTGTCACTACTCATATTGTTTCTAAATTTCACACTATTCACTTAAAATGAACGAAATTTGTAATATATAAATATATAAAAACGAAAAATCAGCAGAAATACAAATCGAAGCGTGTGCACGGCGTCGCTTTGCAGCTGTACTAACTAACACATATACACACCGACACAAGCTAATTTCAGTATTAGCGCACCCTGCAGGATGCCTGAGAAACCTCAAGGACCGTTGGCTCTGTAAGTAACAAGGTCTCCTATTATTCCGATAGATGAAATCAATACAAAAGCGATGAATCAGAACGCGCCGCGCGCTCTCATTTAGCGCGCTCAGCGAGCGGTCCGAGGCGCTGACGCAAAATCGATATTTGAACCTTTGAAAAATTATTTGACACTATAGGACCAATTGCATATTATTTTTATGACCCTAAAGTATTGTTTAAGCCGAAAAAAATCGATTTTTTGAAAATCCTGGAGTGGTGTTACCCCTTAAGTTCTTCAAGGCTGAATATGCGCATGTAGTAATATTTTACATTGTTTAAAAAATTTCAACCTCCATTTATTCAAGAAATTTAAATCTCTTAAAAAAATAGCAAAAAAGGATCTTTTAGAAAATTTTCTGAATATGGCAATAAAAATGGTTGCAAAACCATGCAAAGCACTTTTCGATTAATTCGGCACTTTCAATACCTTAAAATCCTTGAAAAAGTTAATTTGAGCACTCGAACCACCACACCAAAAATTATGCAGATAGCTTTTTCGGTGCAAAAGTGACTGCCACCCCATTAAGCAGCGTTGCTATGGCAATATCGCGTCAATAAGTTGCTGTGCAATGTTTGTTAGCAATTTTGTCTAAACTTGCGATCGAAAAGCGATTTATTAATGACGAATATGAAGAGTTGATGTCAATGTGCTGTAAAATTGACCGCAAATGCTTGCCACAAAGTTGCTCTCATATGCGGACGCAGATTGATATCAATTTGTTGTACAATGTTTGCTGCAGGATTTAATATCAATTTGATACAAATTTTAAACATATCATTTTTTAGCAAGTTGATAGCAACATAAGAACCATTCTGCAGACGTGCAACAATTAGCAGTATCGAACCTTATTAAGTAAGTTTAAAATGCAAGCGTAAAACGTGAGGTTCCTTGAAAAAAGATTCTCTGGCGAAGCCAGTATGGCCAGTATTTATTACCTTTGTAATGTTGACGATAATAAAATCCGTTCATTTACTAATTTGCTTCTAAGTTTCATATTTCTTATTATAACCTTATTCATAGGGGTAAATCGTTCAGTACGGAACATCAGCATTTGCTTGTGACTCTGTACTGGATGCCGTTCCGTTCTGAATGACTCTCTCCTAATTATTATTTACCAGTTTTATTATAAATTGTAAATATATTTAAGTAGATTTCGTTAAAGAAAATTGCTAGCAAATTGCTGAAAATTTGCTGGCAAGCTTTGAATTAGTGTTTTAAAAAATTAATGGCAATTTGCATCAAATTTATGTAAAATTATACCAGAAAACTAGTGCAAATTTGAATACAATGACAATTAGTAAGTTTGATGACAAGGTGACAGCAATTATTGCCTATGATACGTCTTCACGTCGCTGCATAATTGTTCTTATGTTGCTATCAAATTGCTAAAAAATTATATGTTTAAAATTTGTATCAAATTGATATCAAATCCTGCAGCAAACATTGTACAACAAATTGATATCAATGTGTATCCGCATATGAGAGCAACTTTATGGCAAACATTTGCGGTCAATTTTACAGCACATTGACATCAACTCTTCATATTCGTCATTAATAAATCGCTTGTTGATCGCAAGTTTAGACAAAATTGCTAACAAACATTGCACATCAACTTATTGACGCGATAATACCATAGCAACGCTGGTTAATAGGGTGGTCGCACAATGGGCAAAGAGCAATAATGCTAATATATATTGCTTCCTCATAGAGGAAGTTTTATGATGGTAAAAAAAGAGTTTTGCTAAAAACATGTTAGAAACATGTTTTGAGACATTCGGAGTCAAAAATACACTATTTTTAGAAAAAGTCTGTATGGATGTTTGTGGATGGGTGTGTGCGTGCATGCGTACGAGCGTGCGTGCATGCGTACGTGCGTGCGTGTGTGTGTGCGTGTGTGCGTTCGTGCGTGGGTGGGTCGGTGTGTGTGTGCGGATGGATATGATTTTGTTTTCTCTTTAAAGGAATGGGGCTGAAAAATAATATTTGTCATTGTTCTATGTTTTTGTAGAGGTTTTTTGATTTTTGAGTTTTAGTTTTTCGGATTTTTCGGTATGTTTGGAATGATATCATCCATTTATTTCTTATGTATTTGAAGGAGCATAAAATTACCTAACTTTGCAGTCCGATATTTTAAATAAGCCACTTTCTTTTGTCTGTTACACACGAAATCGTCGTGTTTTATTGAAACGGTGATATCTGGGAAAGATAACATAGAAGATTTTTGAAAAAATTTGAGATGTTTAAGAATATGGATAAGAATATTTTGTAGACCGTCCAAGTCTTTATTCTATTTCTTTTTCAAGAAAAAATAATTTTGTAAAAAAAATCGTTTTTTGACTTGAATAAAATGTCATTATTCCTTCTGAAAATTTCCAGAAAGGTAGCTTTTTACTATCTCTTGAGAATGTTAGAAGCCTAGATTATAACGATCTTTCCTTCAGAGCTATTTAAAGTTATGTTTTATTTTAATTTCTTGATCGTTTATATCTCGAGAACGGCGGGGTCATCTTTGCAAACCGGAACTAATTTTTTTCGTTTTTTAATAAATATTCTAAATTAGTAAGAAATTATTAACTTCATCGATCTCTTATTGTTTTACAATGATTTCTTTATTTTACGATATTTTACGATATTATGAAATGGATAAGATAAATTATTTTTGTATTTTAGAAATAATATAATTGTTAGATTCTTTCTTTCTTTGTATTTGATGGTCATGTATCCCCTCTTTTTTGGGACTCCGATATGTCGCAATGCATATATGATTTTAAATTTTACATTTGTATTTTATATACTTGTTTGTTGTGTTGAGCGATGTCGGTAGCAAAACCCATTACCTGCTTAGTAGCGTCTCAGACTCTTTTTAGGAGGCTGTAAGGTAAGGTAGCCTATTATGAAACGATTTTCGGGCACTTTTTTTCAAGTCTTAATATAAATTTCAATATACCTTTAATCGAATATTAACATATATGAGTCGATTCGCTGTTTTCTCTAGATTTAATATCTTTTTTCAGATTTTAAACTAGTGCAATATTTGTTTATTTAACAAACAATATACTAAGCGATGTTCGGCTCCCATTATGAAGCAGTATTTTTTTACTGGAACCGATGTTTCATAATGCATACCCCTATTATGAAAAATGATTAAATTGATATTTGAATACTATTTATACGCAATGTTTTGCTGAAATTATCAATATAAGTAAAAATTGGAATAATACAATGATAAAAATCCAAAAATTTTAATTTTAAGAAACTTTAAATTTGTACCAAGGCTGACCGGTATTACCCTTTGATGTGGAGTAAATTCGGTCAAAATGTTTTTTTTATTTCAACTTATAGCTTCGATATCTTACGTTTGAACTAACATAATAATTATTTAAAGTTAAAAGAAATAATTTGAAAGTGGAAATAACAAGCACGTTTGCTTAGGTGACCGGAAATACTCCACCCTCCCCTATAATACTTCATACAGATAATTCATAGAAGGCTACTACATGCGGGATACGCTTACGTATAGGTAAATTCATTAGGGCGGCGTTTCATCGGTTAGGTTCGATATATCGTATTAACAAAATCAGTTCTTACTTACGATTCATATCGAAAGAAACACAAATACGAAAAATACTATAATTAATAATAATTACTTTTAATTTTTATATGAAAAATCAGCTTTAAAACACGCGTTTCTTGTGTTTCATAAATAGGTACCTAACAAAAATAAGAAACCCATTGTGAAACACGTATTTATTTATTATTCTATTAGGACTAAAACGATTTATAGCGATTTTAATCGATTACTTGGTCGCTTATCTATCAAATGAACTATTTATTATATCATAAAACATTGTAAAGACAATACAATTATTGAAATAGTAATTTGCATCGTTCAGCCGTTCCAAGTCACCTCTTCAGTTATTTTGCACCCGTTTTCAAGAGTGCTTAGTAAAAATAATTTTTTCAATTTGTTGAAATTGTATTTCGCAATTATTTTAATTTTATTGTAAAGTTAAATGTTTAATAATAATACGTATATTTTTTTAGTATACTTATTACTGTAAAATTTGTATAAAATTTAATATTTTACGAGTGTTTCATAAAGGGGAGCCATTCTTTGAGGAAGCTAAGTGCCAATGAATTTGCATCATGAAATCATTTAAGTAAGGTAAGAACTCCTTGAATTTTTTTTCCATAATTTCAGTATCCGTTATAAAATAAATTCTTGTATATGTTTCTCAGATACAGGTTAGAATGTCGAAGAAAGGGCCTGATCAAAAGTATTACGATCGTAGCTATACTGGAAACAAAGGCATCCCTAGGAGTACACAGCATTCACGGAAAAAAAGTGAAGAAGAAAGAAAATTACTTTCAAAGCAATTAGAGGTAACTATCCTGAGTAGAAATTGAGTTCAGGCTGTCTGAGCAACTAATGTGGCCATTATCAGGGTGCCTGACAAGGTCCTTATGAGGTATGTACTGGCGCGCAGGTCAGGGCCTTGTGTCAGGGAATGGTCAGGCGATAGTCAGGGGGTCTAAACAATAACAAAATAAACAGCAAACGGATACAAATATCCATTCACAATAAACAGTAAGTAACAAGATTATTGAGAGTTGATATTGTTTGAACTTTATTAAGGAAATACAAAAGACTTGAAAAAAACCTTCACAATGTTTATTAGAATAATTTTTTAGTCCTTAAAATTGAGGGTAGAATAATGTTGTGAAAGAAATTCGAATTCATTTCAATTGTGAATCTTAATTTTGATTGACATATATTATAACTTTTATATTTTTATAACTAAAATCTGAAATAGAACAAAAAATATATAGATGAACTAAGAAGTGACACTCACATATATATATGTGTGTGTGTCACTTCTTAGTTCATCTATATATTTTTTGTTCTATTTCAGATTTTAGTTATAAAAATATAAAAGTTATAATATATGTCAATCAAAATTAAGATTCACAATTGAAATGAATTCGAATTTCTTTCACAACATTATATATATATATATATATATATATATATATATATATATATATATATATATATATATATATATATATATATATAGCTATTTAATAACAAAACTATTTGGATAGAAATTAATTTTCTATTTTCTTTGTACAATAATTTATTTTGAAATTTAAAGTAAAATTCTATCAGAGTATATTTATGCATCCCCACATAGCATGGAAGGTTGCAAGAAGCTTCCAAGAAGCTTCCATGGAAGTTTCGGAATCTGACAAGAAGCTTTCATGGAACCTTCCTGGAAGGCGAAAATGTCCGCTACACTTTGACGTTATAAATATTCCAGTTAAGATTATTGAAACATTCGGGGGAATCTTTTTTAAAGATTTTATGAAAGATTCAGGGAAGATTAATACAAGCTTACAATAAGCTTCCAGCATGTTTTGAGAGGCTACGTAACCTACTCGAAAAGATTACCGGGAGCTTTCAGAAATATTCCTAAATGATTCAGATAACTTTCATGGAGCATTAAAGAAGCTTTCATGCAACCTTCCTCGAAGACGGAAATGTCCGCGACACTTTGACGTCAGAAATATTCCACTTAAGATTATTGAAACATTCCAGGGAATCTTTTTGAAACATTTCATGAAATATTCAACAAAAAATTAAATAAATTTATTGCAAGCTTACGGAAAGGTTACAGTAAACTTCCACCACGTCTTTGCGAGACCGTCTAACTTATCCGGAAAGATTACTGTAAGCTTTCAAAAATATTTTTTAATCTTTTAAATAGCTTCCATGGAATCTTCCTTCGACTTTCGAATGTTGATAATACTTTTACGTCAAAAATATTCCAGTAACGATTACAGTAACATTTCAGAGACTCTTTAGAAAAGATTTAATGAAAAATTCAGAAGAGATTATTGAAAGCTCACGGAAAGGTTACTGTAAGCTTTTACAAATATTTCTGACTCTTTTTAATAGCTTACAAGATTACCGTAATCTTGCAAGAATTCTTACAGTAAGCCTCCACTATGTTTTGAGAGACCGCCGAATATATTTGGAAAGATTACTGTATGATTTCAGATTTATTTATAAATCTTTTAGATAACTTCCATGGAATCTTCTTTGAAGCTAGGAATATTCGACAAAAGATTATTGAGACCTTACAGAGAATCTTTCAGTAGAGATTACCGTAACAATTTAAGAATCTTTTGTTAAAGTTTCATTAAAGACAACTGGAGTCTTCCAAAAAAATAATTTCGAATCTGTCTGAAGACTTTTTCAAAACATTTATTCATTATTCAGAAAACTTTCTCACGTCATTTTATGAAAATGTCGTGCAATATATTTTAGAAAGTTTGTAAAATTTGATATAATGAAATTCTCATGAATTATAATACTAATAATTCCTGATCGATATGTATTATGTATACTAAAATATATTTACTCATGATAGCTGTATAAAATGATTTGAAAGTTCTCTAAAAATAATGACTAAATGTATTGAAAGCGTATATTAATCTTTCTTAAAGATTTTCTTGATAGTCTTCCGACAAAATTATTTTTATGAAAAGCGTACGATTTTATTTAATGAAACTTTCTCAAAAGTATGAACAGTTACGGTAATCTTTTCTGAAAGATTCTCTATTAGGTCACAATAATCTTTGGTGGAATAATTCTAACATGTGTATAGGTGGTCGACGTTCTGAGCTCCAAGAAAGATTCCATGGAAGCTAACTAAAAGATTCAGAAAAATTACATTTGGTTTTTAGAAGCTTAAAATTATGTTACCTCAATCTATCAAATAAACATTTATTATTATTTTTTCATATTATTATTATTTTGATAAAATAGTTCGTATAAATGTTTAAATAAAAATTCATCAGAAAATGAAAAAATTACAAATGTTTTATAACTTTATAGCATTGTTTGAGAAGCTTATAAAGTGTTTTATGATATCGTACGCTGGAATTAATTTACCTCGTCGATTATAATGATAATATTTTGGGATATTTTGTAAGTAAAATAATTAAAATTATATTAAATAATTGCAAAAATATTTTATAAGAAATGTGATAATTTATTTTTATTACTAATTATAATTTTAGTGTCACTTTGGTATTTGATATCATAATATTTTTTTTACTCCGAGTCTCCACTGGAATCTTCGTCGTCGTTGTTTAAAGGTAACGGTTGAAATGGAGCCCTGTTGTTTGCTTGTCCACTGAAAACAATATTGACATTAGTAAATAACCCAGCAAATTTGTTGATATTGGTAGAAATCTGATTAGGATATTACTGGTGATATGAATTTAAGGGGATGTCGGAGCTAAAAATCCGGTTTTCCTGGTCCCTGTAACTTTTTAAATAAAGCTTGCAATGAAAAGCCAAGGCCAGAGCGTCATAGTGTTAAGTATAATGAATCATTCTACACCGAAAGTAAATGTTAATCAGACTCTTATTTTTTCTAAAAGATGTGAAATACGAAATACAAAAGGGTAGCGGGGTTCCGACATCACCTTAATATGATACAGCGTATGCTATTATAATTATATTCAGAATGTAGTCTAACTTTTAAAGTAACTTATTGAAATAATACTTCTCGTGCCTTTTAAATTACATAAAAATAACCCTGAAACATTTATCACGAGAATTTAGCTTATAATTGAACAAAAACTGCTGAATAAATTGCCAATAATTTCGTATCTTTTAGTACAAAGTTCTCATCTGTTTTCTACCAGGATAAAAATATGATGAAAATTTCAACCTTGATTCTTTAGCAGCATCTAGACATGATGAAATCGCACTCTTGATGGTGTCATCATCAATGTTTTTGAATGCAAGTTTGCACGCATCTAGAAAATAAAAATAACGATTTGCATAACATGATGGTAACTTTGTTTTCTTACTTAATGCGATTAAAAAAATATTTTTCGTTTTAGAATTTCAATTTTCATATCGAATTCAATACAATTTTTACAATTTGCATATTAATTTAGGTATATGTTAATAATATAATACGATATTTAAATTTTTTTTATTATTTTTAATGCAAAAAGTTTACTTTTTAAAGTTAGAAATTCATATATCTAGAAATTGCTGCAAAACAAACGGCCAATCAGACGGTCAGAATAAAAGTGTTACAACATGGGGCCATGCAATTTTTAAGAAGGTTGTATCGTTAGGGCTACATGTCCATAAAATTATGACAAAAATATATATTGTTCTCTAAATTACAAAGAATATTATAACACTTTTTTAAACCTCGTTTAGAAAAAACTTTTTTAAACCTCATTAGAAAAAAATTTGTTCAAAATCGTGTACTTAACATGGGATTATATATGGGACTAGCGTAATTCCGAGCAGTAATATTAAGATTGCTTTTCACAAAGTGTAAAGATCAGATTGGAAAATGAGGACATAAAAGTACTCGTTTTGTACTTTTTGATGACCCAAAGAAAAGCATATGAAGCCGAACGTTTTAAAAAGATATTTACTGTCAAACGTCAAAAGTGTATATGTTTTTCGCGCTTTTTCCGAAGGGAATCCTGCAGGATTCTTTTTTTACAGAACAACCCTACAGGGTTTCCTATAGGAATTTCCTGCAGGATTTCCTATAGGAATTCTTTTGATGTAAAAAAGATAATAAATTTCATAGAATAACACTATTTACATGTTTTCTGGCCATTAATGAAAGTGCCATGTGGATGGTAGCACCAAAAAAAGGTCTAATCGGTAAGTTATCTGCAACTTTAACTTTCAATTGCTCAATATTATCTTCAACTTTTCAAAGTTAAGTTGCAGATAATATTACGATTAGCCCTATTTTGGTGTTATCATCCGCATAGTACTTCATTAATAACCAGAAAACATGCAAATAGGGCACGGTGTTCAAGAGCGAGGATTAAATCAAAAAGAAAACAACCAAAAATTTTATTGCAGATTATGTTTTCTAGGTATATATAGAGTAGGAAGAAACCATTTTTAAAATATTTTACTTGGCACTTTTGAAAATATACTCAAAAAACTTCATTTTACCATCTATTTTTAACTTAAGATTTTTTTTATAGCTGCATATCTGGTTTAAATGATTACACAGATGTTATGTATACGTATGTGTATGCTCGTGTGTATATTATACACACACACACACACACATACACGAACATACACATACATATACATAACATTCGTGTAATCATTTAAATCAGATATACAGCTATAAAAAAAATCTTAAGTTAAGAATAGATGGCAAAATGAAGTTTTTTGAGTACATTTTCAAAAGTGCCAAGTCAAATATTCTAAAAATTGATTGTTCCTACTCTATATATACCTAGATAACATAATCTGCAATAAAATTTTTGGTTATTTTCTTTTTGATTTAATCCTCGCTCTTGAACACCGTGAGTGTTAATTTATGAAATTTATAATCTTTTTTACACCAAAAAGAATTCCTATAGGAAATCCTGCAGGTAATTCCTATAGGAGACCCTGCAGGATTGTTCTGGTAAATTTTTTTTACAGATTCCTGCAGGAAATCCTGCAGTATTCCCTCCAGGAAAATGTGCGAAAAACATACAGATATTATGCAGAATGTCCTGCAGGATTTCCTGCAGAATATCCTGCAGGGTTTTTTAATAAGGGTATACACCATGGGGGATCCTTCCCACATGGCATGGAAGATTCCTAGTAAAAATTTGAAGAAAGATTTCCGTAAATGATAACCGTAAGCTTTTCGTAAATAATATGAAACTTTGATTAATATTCCCTAGAAATATTCCCTAGAAATATTCCACGTAAGTTTCTTGCAATATTACCGTAAGATAACATGAAATATTTCAATTTGCAGTAACGTAATAGTACATGTAAGCGTACAAAATGCTCCCAGGGAAATTGCACGAAACTTTCAAACATTCTGACAAAAATATTTAATGGAAGCTTAATTGGAATCATTAAAAAAAGCTTTCTGTATTCTTCCAGACAATATTCCTTTGAAATTTACAAGAATATTTCAGGAATGAATTCGGTAAGGAATACAGAACCGTTTCTATAATATTACATGAATTCCTCCTAAAAGGTTCATGGAATGATTACAATAAGTTTCCTTGGCAGAATAAAAAATATTAAATTTTATAAGCTTGCCCGAAATCTTCTAAAAGCTTCCCGTGTTCTTTCAATAAATATACCTTTAAAGCTTACGAAAAACATTTTCGAGATATTGCAGTAAAGAATACCAAAGGCTTCCTGAAATACAACAGTGTTTTCTCCTGCAAGGTTACTGAAAAGATTTCAGTATGCTGGAAGCATAGGAAAAGTCTCATATCGTGAAATAGGCTTTCTCAATATATAGCTTGATATCTCTAAAATTATGAGAGCCAGAGCTTTCTAAGCCAACTAGATAGAAAAAAATTGTTTTGAAGCATCCCAATAATACATTTCTTTCAGCAAGTGTTATAAACCTAAATTGTCATACATCAAAACGGAGAAAACTACACGATACAGCATTGTAACCGAAAAACACTTGCTAGCATTAGCTTTGTTTGTTGTATATATTATTGTTTTTCAATATAACTTTTTGTTTTAAACATGAAGAGTGTTTGTAAGAGACGTTCTCAAGAATATCGCGATAGAAAAAAGATAGTAAAGTTGGAAAATAAAGTTCAAGAAGGTCAGAAATTATTACATAATTTACTACAGTGTCAAAGTGTTTCTCATGATGATTTACAAATGAATTAAGACAGTGATATGGAAATAAGTGAAAGTGATGTTATGGAATTTACAGAAAGAGAGGATTCTCCAACTTTGTCCGTAAACAGTTTTAAAAAAACATATGATGCTACAGGTTCTGAAATTCCAGAAATCAATCAAATAAATGAATGAGTTGTTGATTGTAAAATACCTCACGAACCTATTAATAAATTATTGAAGATTTTAAAAGTTATACTTTTACCTACTATACAGGGTTCCACTGCAACTATTCTCCAAAATAATATTAAGTGTGATGAGGAAGACATGGTTGCAAGTAATGGCTCAGTTGGTGAATTAAGTTATTTAGGAATCAAAGAGAGGTTAGAAAAGACTGTTCATCCTCAGTATAACAACAATAATATTTTAGAGTAAATAATTAATATTAATGGAGTTTCACCGTTTAAATGAAGCACAATAAGTATGTGGCCAACACTGTGCAAGGTGTACACCAGAGAAGACGTGTATAATAAACCATTTGTAATGTCAGTGTTATGACAATAATTTTGGCTAATTCAACCAAGATTATTGCGCCGCACATGCAGGCTTTAACATTAATTTTATTCGAGGGTTGAAAGAAATTGTACACGGGGATTTAGGATAATACTGTGAACATTTGTGGTTTATTCGATTTTAACTTACAAAAGTTGAGCGCCAGCTGCCCGAATTCGCAGCATGATTTTACAATTTCTCTATCGATATACTACATCTACTTATCTATAAACTAGCTACGGTGAGCACGTGGTACGGTGGGAAACGGTAAATGTGTGGGATGGGAAGAAGCTACTCCTCAGGGACGCGAATTCAAATGATTTCCGGCGACGAAATACACGAGGAAAAGGCGGCGACGCGACGCTCGACACGCACGCGGCGCAAGCTTTACAAAATTATCAGCCGAATATATATATATATATATATATATATATATATATATATATATATATATATATATATATATATATATAATTATGTTCCCGCACTAAGCACGAAAGTATTCTGTGCAACTTACTCTTTAACGAGAATCTGATGTGGCCTCCTTCGATGACACAGGTTGGTAGGCTAACACAATAGATGAATAATTAATCTAAGTCTCAGTAATCCCCACGAGGTGTTCTTTGGTATCGGTATTCGTACGGAACTATTGTCGAAAAACGAAGCGGCGGTGTACGTAGCTCAGTACGAAGTGGGCTCGTCGTCCTTCGTCACCGCGGCGCTCAAGTTTCGGTAGTGTGGACAGAGCCCGCCTGGGGGCGCAGTGCATGCTTTGGCGAGGGAGAAAGAGAAGTGCGAAGAAGGAAAGGGAAGCGTCTGCTCGCGGTGACGTCATGCTATGCGGCATGCGGCCGACGGCCTGCGGACGGTGTTGGAGAGGACGAGGAAGGACGAGTGGTCAGGGCGAGGAAGTGCGACGAGGGATGCAGCAGGAGGGATATCTGGGCGATAGTGCCGACGAAGGGGCACGATGGCGAGAGTTTCAGGACCCCGGACAGCGTACTTGCAGCAGGAGCAGTAAGCACGATTAACCTCGAAGAGGTTATGTTTATATGCAGTTTCCACTGCATCCACCCACTGCCTTTATTATCAGGTGAGATCAGTGTTTTGTGTCTGGCGAGTGCTTCGGAGGCTGTTGCTGCTGCTGTTGTGGGGGAGCGGCCCACGAGTTGAACTACATTGCTGTATCTGCGGGACCACCCTGTCTCTGCAAACCCTCCAGACCAAGTAAGCGGGTTCCAATTTGATGTACATGTCTGCTGTAGACTAATTCTTGTTTATATTTTCTAGGATGTATGCTGCAGGCCTCCTTCACGTCTAGAGAAGCAGCCGCTCCGCCCAAGGTGGATCTATCCATGCCTTTCAAGGCGTACAATCAGGTGGGTATCATTCCAATACTATTCTACTTCTCTTCCCATTATCTAATCTTTTGTGTGTTTCCTTAGGTTGGTTCGAGGGGACAGGAGTAAGGAGAGGAGACGCCAGGGCATGCTCAGCGTACCCCAGCCGAGGTTAGCCAGCTTCCACCTATGCGAGGCTTAATGGGATGGCAGCTGCGCGTCTTCTTCAGCTGCTTCAGGACATGAGAGCTCGCTTGCTCTGTGTCGTTCAGTGGAATAGTGTATGTGTAAGTGTACGTGTATAGCGAGTGAGATGGGTAAGTAATGCGGTATCGTTTATATTGTGTAACACGCACAAAATGTGGTGTTACAAACTCCCCCTACTAAAACAAAGCGCGGTTACGCGGTTCGCGGTTTACTAGGGGCGTGCTCACTTGGTACGCAACTAACTAACTTATGTGCTAACCTAATCTATGCTAACCATTCGTGCTTTACGCTTCTAACTAGATAAATACTTAGCCTACGCAAAATGTATAATTTAGCTTAAATACTTCATTTAGTCTCATTTCTTCTCGTTCTCTTGTTGAACACGATCTGTAAGTATTCCTTAGGCGCTATGATACATTTAAATACCGATAATTACTTACATTATGCTGTACACGTGGTTAAATCGTGGGTAGTACGGTTGAGTCTTAAAAAAACTAATAACATATATATATACAAAGTTATTCTTATCAACTAAATTCTTAAAATCTAGATTTCCTAACTTAGTAAGAGACACTTCATACTTGTGCTTAGTAGAATAATATTCTATATAATCGTTAATACCAAATTTTTGTGCATGTAGCTGGCACTAAGGTACATGCCGATTTTACTACTAGTTACTTGTATCCATGAATGCTCGGTGCGTTCGCGTAACGAACCCACACCCTAATATACGATTGAAGTCCCTTAGTGAGGTAGTTAGAATCAGTCTTGGCAATCACATCTGTCAGTTTTTTTTTATATATACCTTAATTTACTTTATACCACTTTATACCATTTTATACCATGTACTCCATTTTACGCATGCACAATCCCTTACATTTCTAGGTTACGAAGTATGATTGCAATATTTACAAAGCAGGTTCGATATTACGATAGGGGAGAACTAGTTTGGTAGGGCATCATTGTCGATAAAGAAAAGAAACAGGGTTGGTACTTCGATAACAGGTGTTCGGTATTGTCGATAGGAGGGAATCCGTATTGCGGAAGGGAGGGGGTTAGTATTTCGATAAAAGGTGCTCGGTATTGGCGATAGGAGGGGATCCGTATTGCGGAAGGGAGGGGGTTGGTATTTCGATAAAAGGTGTTCGGTATTGACGATAGTTCGGTCCGACGACCTCCGATAGTCCGACGGTGGTGGTCCCGTGCACCGTAGGCAAGTGTGCACGTCGACATTTGGTTGGCCAGATCGGAAGCAGAACTTATAGTCCCTCCGGCTTTTACAATGCGAATATCTATGACCTTCCTTCTTACAATTCCAGCAGGACCCTTGCGAAGGGACGGAGGCAGTATCATCCGATCGGTACGGAGCTGGAGGCTGGATCTTTAAGTCCAGCAAGCTGGGAATGGTCTTCCCCCGACGAACGAGGTCGTTGCGAGTGGTATCGGGCTGCATCGCTCTCCCCTAACGAAATTAATCGGGCCCATCGCATATATAGGGTGTACCGACTCTACCCCGACTCGTTCTCTGAGGCTTCGCCCTCTCTCAATTAGCATTTCCCTTTCCGACTTCGTCTGGGTCGTAGCCGTCTTAGTTAAGGTAATTGAGTCCCCCGTTGTAATGCGTACTTGTTCCCCGTTCGGGTCGCTTACCACATTAATGATGGGGTGAGTTTTAGACCTTTTTGGTTTTGCCGGTCTACGATAGGAGGGGTGGTTGGATGGGGATCGGACGGTAGGGTAGTGGATAATATTTAAGCCAATCACCGCGGGCAGGGATGTTACCCCCCCCGGAAGCGAAGCCGCGACCCCGCGGTCTAGAGGAGGTTCTACTAATGCGGCTGAGACAACCATTTGCAAGTTATCGGTTGCAATACGAGATTTTGCGAAGTTTGTAGCGACGCCTTCGGATCTTTTAAAAGAATAGCGAAACTTACAAAAAGAACACGTATTAACGTCTGCGTCTTTCTTCCCACAACGATAACAATATCGTTTATCACGTGGTTCTTTGCAATCACGATAACAATGTCCCGAACATTTACAATTCCAACATACTCGGTCAGTTTTATTGCGAGTGACTGCCGATGCGGGCTCTGATTTCCGCGACGACTCTGCAGAGTTTTCCCGATCCGGTAAGGTGACAGGCCCAGCAAGCATATAAAGATTTTCTATACGCTGGTTTGCCTATATACGATGAGTTTGATGAATTCGAATTATTCTTACGATTATGGTAAGAAATTAATTTTTCTGCTGGCGATTTCCAGGAAAAGGATTTGACTTCCCGAATTTTCGAAGTTCTATTCGATTGTCTCCATGTCAATAAATGTAACATTCGCGATTCATTCGGGATTTTACGAGTTCTGTTCGACGATTTACGATTGGTGGTTTCGAGTGATTCATTCGTCAATGAATCAATAATACGATGATTTTTCGGGCTACGAACCCGCTGTTCCGAAAGTGAACAGTTGGGTGTGTTGCTATTTCGATTTTCGGATCTTTCAGCTAATTTCGATTCTACTATGTTCGAGTTTTTATTATTCGAAGGTCGATATGATTGTTCCAACGATGAACAATCCGACCTGCGGGCACTATTCAAAGTTTTCGATGAATTTTTCAAACGTTTAGTCCGATTCGAGTTACGATCACTCCTTACAGGTTCTTTCGAACGATTTGTTGCAGATTTACTCGCGGTAGCTACGATTGGGAAATTTTTCGTAACTCCGTCTGCGATTCCGTAACCTGGGAGGGTGGAAAGGTGATTCGACTGAGATTCGTTTAACGCAGTTGTATTTTGAGCTTCGATGTTGTTCACAGCCGATGAACAATGCTCTACTGCAGTTTCCTCCGAAGTGAGAACCGACGATTTCTCTTCACTCTTTCCTAATGAATTCGAAGTTTCGGGGGTAGATGCCGATACAATTGTTGTCGCTAATTCCACAGAAGAATCAATTGCGAAAGTCGCGCGAGATACCGACGAATTTTCATTCTCCGTCTTATCAACTGCGTTAGGAGATACAGTTAGATCCGGCGGAGGTGGTTCGATGACTAGCGACGACAATGGTCCTTGTGCAGGATACGATTCGAGACGTTTTTGCAATTCGATGGGGTTCTGTTGTCCGGTAATTTGCAATATGGGAGAATAATACTGTTGTAGGTGGAGATTAGGGAATGGTACAGCGGTGCGGTCGGTATTTGATGCGATACTGTACGTTGGGGTTCATTGTTGTGGGCAAGGAGGGATTTGTATGTTAGGGTTTTGTGTATGAAGATTTTGTGTAGTAGTGTAGGATTGTATTGATATGGGGTGTGTGGGTTGTGCGATAGGGGCGCGTACATGTAAAGGTTGTGAGGTTTGTACTGTAGGGTAGGTTGGTATTTGTGGGGTAAGTGTAGGTTGTGGGGCGAAACATGTATACGGTTCTATTAGGTGGATCGGTATTTGCGAGACATTATCAGATTGTACAGCCGGTTTTTATTCAATTGTCTCTCCGATATGATTTTTAATTGCTTTAATCTCACAACTCGTATCGACAACGTTATTTTGAGCTTTTGTCGAGATTTCAAATAATCGATTAAGTATCGCGTCGTAAGTCCCTTCTGTACTAATCTGAAAATATTTCGCGCTGTTCGAAAGAGTATTTATATCATATATTGCGAATACAGATCGTACAATCTCTTGTTTGTTCGCGATTTTAGACAAATATCCTTGCATCGAGTTAGAATTAAGACATAAACAAGGTTTTTCTTTACATGCGATTTGATCATCATTGCACGGAACCCATGGCACAACATTAGATCCAAAAATCAATTTAAGCTGATATCTAACTACTCGATCCAGTATCTCGTTATTGGTTCCTAATGCACTAATTTTGTTTATATTGGCATGACGCAATACATAATCTAATCCACGAGTTGAGTAAAGGAGTTCGACAGTTGCTTTTCTAGCCACTATCGCTTCCTCGAGAACTTTCAATTGGTCAGCCGTCGACATTTTAAGGTAAAGGGATGTTACGTTTCTTTAATTCGAAGTTAGCATGAATGACTTTAGCTCACTTTTGCTTGCTCACTAGAAAGTGCGATTTGGTATTACGAAAGGTATATAAGAGAAAAAAAAAAAAAAATATTAAAAAAACTTAATTTAGATTAAGAAAAAAAAGGAAATGAAAAACAATGAAGTTCTTAAAGAAAAATCACAGATCAAGTGTTGCAGAGAGTATAAAAAAAAGAATAAGCGAAAGTAAGCAACAATAGGAAAAGTAAATTTTTAATAAGCAGTGTGTAAAGCAAACACAAGTTGAAGAGAAGTATTACGATTGTCTAAGCGTAAGCGGGTATGAGGTATGCAAGCAAGAATATATTGGGTAAAAAGGTAGATGGTGGGTTTCGAGCAAATACGATATTGGGTGAAGGGGTTCAAAAAGAATGATACTAAGAAGAAAATTCGAGTTGTTTTCCTAAAAAAAATTCTTTTACGAGGGAAAAAAAATAAAAAAAATTTTACTTTCTTATGATTTTGATATAAATAAAAAAAGCAATAAATATTATAATGAGTTTTTTCTTTAAATAGACAAAAATAAATCCAGACTAACTTTATTAATTTAAGATATTTAACAACAACCACAATGATAATCTTTTTGTTCGTACAAATTTTCAACTTAATATTATTTAAGAAATCTGGAACTTTTTGTTAAGTGGGATTAAAGATGCGAACAGACGAAAAAATTTTAAAATGGGATTGAAGATGCGAACAAACAAAAAAAATAATATAATTAACCCATTAAAAACCAGGCAAAACCTGGCAGAGATATCGAGAAACGAACTGTACCATCCTTTGCATAACCAAAAAAAAAATACCCGCGTTTTTTCTTTTGTCGATTACAATTGTTTATAACAAATTATTTAAACAAATAACCCAAAATGTTGTAATTTTGCAAAACTGAATGCGGATATCGATTCTACGGGCAAAAACACGACAAAAACCTATGTAACGTTTTTTTATCAGAGTTCAATTTGTTAGTGTAAAATAAGGATAAACAATCGTGCGCAAAGTAGTAAAAGTTTCAATAAGTTTCCGAGTTATGAACCCAATTATGGCTCATTGCCGTGATCTTCTTTGTGTTTTCTGCAAATTGGTTTGCAACATTTCGTACAGAACCATTCTGTTCTCGTCGAACACGTACCTATCCCGCATTTTTTCATACTTCCTTGTTTCATGATGTGTTCTGAAGAATTTTCAGGCTTCCTCTTTTCCCTGGGAATACGTACTGATGATAGCTTCTGAATGTAATATTCACAAACTTCTTGAACAATATCTTTGGAACCTTTCTTTTCATCCGGATGGAGTTTATTGTAAATCATCGTAGCGTTCGCTAAAGATACTTGAATATGTCGCATAAAAAGACACCATGTCCATTTTTGACCTCTTATCGAAGGCATCAGAGCATTACAGTGTTGATCGTGGAGATCGACACCACCCATGTGTTGATTGTACACGAAAAAAGAATGAGGGAAAAGAATGGAATTTTTCTACGATTCCTGCCATCTTTGCATTGCCACTTTCGGTTCATCCCCATATTTAGTTGAGAGAATCGATACGGGTTTGGAATCCATCACCGTAATGAAATTCAACCCTGAATTTGCTTCATGCATAGAAATAGTGGTTCCTCTTTCAGCTTTTTTTGGCATTTCGACCTTCTCTTTCACGCGATTCTGCCGGGCAGTGCCTGTTGATGATAAACCATTCTTCTTCAAATGTATCATTAGGTCTGGATTAGAGAAAAAGTTGTCAAAGTACACGTGGTACTTACTCAAATCTTCTTTTTCGGTTCCTTCTAGCAAAGTAGAAAGTAATTGTATTACTACTCTTGCACCCAATCCAACAGAAGCTAAAACTTTTTGTGTGATATTCCCTGATTTACCTGTGTAAATATCGAGGTCATAGATGTATCCATCAGAAGAACAAAGTACCCACATCTTTATTCCAAACCTGATAGGCTTATTCACGATACACTGCTTGATACCAAATCTACCGAAATATTTCACCATTACTTCATCTATCGATAGGTTGTAGTCGAAGAAACCGAATTGCATGCAATTCTCACGGAACAAGTCATACATCGTTCTTACTTTCCAAACTTTGTCAGTTGGATTTTCATCTTGATGTTTGTAACATCGAATATTCTTCTTGATGGTAACAAATTCAGTTCTCGTCAAAAGTTCGGTAATGATTGGACACTCTAGGATTCGTTTTGTTGACCAATAATCATAAAGACGTTTTCTAGAATTGTAAATAGTAATCATTATGATTACAATAAATCTTTCTAGATCATTTTTAGACATATCGAAATGATTCTCAGCAGTAGCTTCCACAACATGATTCTTCATCGATTCCGAGAAGAATAACTCGAATATTTCCAAGGAATTTTTAAAAAACAATGGAGAAATAGCTGACAGATTGGAGTTGTCCTCGATATCAGGAGATATATTATCCAGAGTGTCATCTTCCCAATCGTAAATATGATTCGGCTCCAACAATTTTTGAGTACTTGTGTAAGTACTTTTCACATGTTCGTAAGAACCTGTAGGAAGATCATGAGATGTTATATCTTCTTCTAGATCAACATCCGAATCTCTATCTAAACTTTCATGATCAGCAGGAACAAATGCTATATCGACATATTGATCTTCGTCAATGTCAGAATCCTCAACTAAATCAGGTAGATCCCTAACTCTCCGTCTCGACATTATCAATTGCGTTATCGACACAGAATAATGTGATCTATTTTTATGAAAAGTTCTATTCCTAAAGTCTAGTTTCGAAAGATAATTTTTTTTCAATTGATGTACCACCGTTAGCCTGCCACTCAAACGTGATCTCTAACACGGAAGGTTTTGAAAAAAAATAAGCTCATCCTATTGTAGCATGCAGCACTACGGTATTCCGCAGGGCAACATCTAAGATGGATGAGAAGGATGATTTACATGTGAAAAGTTCGTTCCTGTTTTAGACTAACAAATTGAACTCTGACAAAAAAACGTTACATAGGTTTTTGTCGCGTTTTTGCCCGTAGAATCGATATCCGCATTCAGTTTTGCAAAATTACGACATTTTGGGTTATTTGTTTAAATAATTTGTTATAAACAATTGTAATCGACAAAAGAAAAAACACGGGTATTTTTTTTTTGGTTATGCAAAGGATGGCAAAGTTCGTTTCTCGATATCTCTGCCATATTTTGCATGGTATTTGGCATGGTCAATGCCCCCTTCCCAGAGTACGATTGTTTATAGGTATTTTACACTAACAAATTGAACTCTGACAAAAAAACGTTACCTAGGTTTTTGTCGTGTTTTCGCCCGTAGAATCGATATCCGCATTTAGTTTTGCAAAATTACAACATTTTGGGTTATATATATATATATATATATATATATATATATATATATATATATATATATATATATATATATATATATATATATATATAATTATGTTCTCGCACTAAGCACGAAAGTATTCTGTGCAACTTACTCTTTAACAAGAATCTGATGTGGCCTCCTTCGATAACACAGGTTGGTAGGCTCACACAATAGACGAATAATCTAAGTCTCAGTAATCCCCACGAGGTGTTCTTTGGTATCGGTATTCGTACGGAGCTATTGTCGAAAAACGAAGCGACGGTGTACGTAGCTCAGAGCCCGCCTGGGGGCGCAGTGCATGCTTTGGCGAGGGAGAAAGAGAAGTGCGAAGGAGGAAAGGGAAGCGTCTGCTCGCGGTGACGTCATGCTATGCGGCATGCGGCCGACGGCCTGCGGACGGTGTTGGAGAGGACGAGGAAGGACGAGTGGTCAGGGCGAGGAAGTGCGACGAGGGATGCAGCAGGAGGGATATCTGGGCGATAGTGCCGACGAAGGGGCACGATGGCGAGAGTTTCAGGACCCCGGACGGCGTACTTGCAGCAGGAGCAGTGGGCACGATTAACCTCGAAGAGGTTATGTTTATATGCAGTTTCCACTGCATCCACCCACTGCCTTTATTATCAGGTGAGATCAGTGTTTTGTGTCTGGCGAGTGCTTCGGAGGCTGTTGCTGCTGCTGTTATGGGGGAACGGCCCACGAGTTGAGCTAGATTGCTGTATCTGCGGGACCACCTTGCCTCTGCAAACCCTCCAGACCAAGTAAGCGGGTTCCAATTTGATGTACATGTCTGCTGTAGACTAATTCTTGTTTATATTTTCTAGGATGTATGCTGCAGGCCTCCTTCACGTCTAGAGAAGCAGCCGCTCCGCCCAAGGTGGATCTATCCATGCCTTTCAAGGCGTACAATCAGGTGGGTATCATTCCAATACTATTCTACTTCTCTTCCCAGTATCTAATCTTTTGTGTGTTTCCTTAGGTTGGTTCGAGGGGACAGGAGTAAGGAGAGGAGACGCCAGGGCATGCTCAGCGTACCCCAGCCGAGGTTAGCCAGCTTCCACCTATGCGAGGCTTAATGGGATGGCAGCTGCGCGTCTTCTTCAGCTGCTTCAGGACATGAGAGCTCACTTGCTCTGTGTCGTCCAGTGGAATAGTGTATGTATAGGTGCACGCACAAAATGTGGAATTACAGTGTATACTGGGTATGGAAAACCCAAGTCTCTAAATAATTACTTGGATAAAGGCTCTAGCCGGATAACCATACTAAACTTGCCTTCGCTTGGTTGAAAAATGTAAGTATCTTTTTTCCATAGATATATAAAAAAAAGAATTTTTGAAATTTTTTTTACCTCCCTCCCCCTTCCTCCTGGTAGGCTTGAAATGAGTTTTTTCGTTATTATTTAATATCGTTCGCATATTAGAATAAAAAAATCTGAAAAAATTCAAGCTTATTTTTTTACACGTTATGAACACGCTCAATTTTATTCTAATTTTTTTGAGTGGTGGCCGCGACAAAAAAATAAAAAACTTTTTTTAGCACTATTTTTTCATGTTTTTCATGGATTTTTAGGTTACAAATAATTATCAATCATTTATTAACTTGAAACATCAATATTTATGCAATCGTATACAATACTTACCTGTAAAGTGCAAAAAATGTGATTTCTAACCTTACCGAACCCATATTTTCGATGAACTTAGCTATTCTTTAGGTTGTTATTTACGGTATACATATTTAAATTATAATTAATGTATTTAATTTTAGCCTGTTAACAAGGTGAATAATGTCTTAATTGACTAGAACATTTTGAGTGTAGTTCCTTGATTTGTATTAAAAAAAGGAAATTTTTGAAAATTTGTTCCTCACCCCACGGTTCGCTTGAAGCAGGCACAAGTTGACCTAAAATGTGTCCGAAATCGGCTAACGCAGAAAGTTTCTGTATCATCTGGGGATAAAAAATCTGTATAAATGCAAATCCTAGCTGCTCGGTTTCGCAAGTTATGGCCATTTTTCTATTTTAAGTGCAGTTCGCTCGTGAGAGGAAGAGTCAGCCACTTTTGTATGGTCATTTTGTATGGACACAGTCATTTTTCTAAACTCTATTATTGAAAAATTCTTACATACATGAACTAAAAATTGTTCAAATGTGATTTTTTTTCTCAAATTTACATGTAATTTTGTCAACGGCTCTTTGAATAATGCTGCTGTTCCAATTTTGTTCGCTTTCTTAGTGTAATATAAAAACAGCTTAACTGACTAATTTAAAAAAATTATTTTCTTTGATAAATTTAGTTCATATTTCTCCGCTAGATGTCGCATACCTTTTTTCACAACCCTTTATAGAAATTGGTATCTTTAAACTATATGTATAAGAGGATATCTGTAGTAATAGAACTGCGTTAAAAAAATTTTAACGTCACAAATTGGTTGCTACATTTAAGATTATTTTATTAAATAATCTTTATTTAATAATAAAATAATATTATTTTATTAAATAATCTTTAGGTTTTAAAATGCCTTCCAAAAGTTGTCATAATGACAACAGAAAAAAAGTATGCGGCCCATGTGGGAAAAAAATTGTATTAGGAACTGTAAATCCTCAAAAGTTTTTAATAAATAAAAACACTGAACATCTTATAAAACAGTATGTATCAAAAGATTATGATTTGACTGATGAGAAATATCCCTTGAGTATATGTAAATCTTGTTCTGTAACTCTTCTCGAAATTGATAAAGATATTTTTAACAGACAATTGCAAAATATGCCTAAATATAACACAATTATATTACCAAAAATAACTCGTTTAACTGAAAGTGTCTGTAATTGCTACATTTGTTTGACTGCCAGATTTACAGGGCATGTTAAGAATAAGAGAGGAAAAGGTAAGTTCAAAGATGTGAGCAAGGAAATTGACATTACTGCTGGATATTACGAATCTCAAAAATTAGAGTCACTTTCTTTGAAACAAAAGCTTACATCTACAGAATCGATAAAGTTATGTAGTACGTGTTTTCAAGAAATTGGTAAAGGAAAATCGCATACTTGTAATAATGTAAATAGTAATGTAATGAAAATAGTCGAAAAACTTCCTGAAAAAAGTCAAGAGCAACTTCTTTCTAGTATCATAAAGAAGAAATTTGCTTCTCATGCAGATACGAGTGGAAAATTCAAAAATTCTGATGTAAATGTTTCTACTGGTGGTCGACAAATAAGAATAAAAATAAATCCAGTTGCAAATAAAAATGTTTCGTTTGATGAAGAATCTTTAGATAATTTAAAAGTTAAAATAGGAGCTTCTAGTAGTAAGATGAAAAAAATTACAAATTTTATAAGATGTCATGTGGGACGAAAATCTATTCCTGTAGATTACTCGAAGCACATGGCGGAAATGTCGAATTCGCTAAGAGATGTATACAAAACAGGAGTATATGAATTTGAATGTGAAAAGTCGACCAATAAAGCACTGCGACCTGTCGTTTATGCGGACGCCGAAGAACTACTTGATCGTGTCATTGAAAAAAGAAATTTGCAAGGAAATGTAATTGTTTAAGTCATGGCTGATAGTGGTCAAGGCTTTTTCAAAATAAGCTTAACTATCCTTCCCGAAAACTACTCTCCTGTTGAAGACAGCTCTCTAGAAGAGACTTATAATGATGAAAATTTCCAATACAATCCTGAGGATTTGAATGAAAATAAAAAAAGAAAATTGTATACTGAAGGTGGCAGCATAAGTAAAAAAGGTAAGCTCACCAGTGTCGATGGTTTGATACTTTTATGCATAACTCCTGATATAAAAGAAACACATGCTAATATGAAAACTTTATTTGACATAACTAATATAAATAATATTCCTTTCAAGTTTGTTGCAGATTTTAAACTTTTATTGATTGTGAATGGACATCAAACTGCTACGTCAGCCTACCCTTGTCCATATTGTTTTGTTTCTCTACACGATTTAAGGAGTAAACCCGATTCCAACAGCAGCGATAATGCTAGTAGTTCATATCATCAAATTGGAATGGAGAATAATACTGAACTAAAAACATATGGAAACTTAAGAGCAGATTATGAAAAATACTGCCTTGCAGGGAAAGATAAAAAATATAGCAAAGAATGTCATAGCACTATAAATTCTCCTCTTTTCGATGAAAGCGACGACACTTACGTACTTCAGAAGTGTGTGATTCCTGAGTTACATGTGCAGCAGGGTTTTGTTAATCATTTATTTTGGAAAGGATTAGTTCCTTTATTAGGCGAAAAAAAAGCTTTATTGTGGCCAAAAAAATTAAATTTAATATCTAAAAATTATCATGGAGATGTTGTAAAAATGCGGATATGCTTAATGATAAAGATATTTACGGAGATGTAGGTATATATAAAATAATGCCCTATATCACAGCTTATAAAGCAATGAATAAAGTAGTAAATTGCTGTTTTACCTCTGGAAAAGTAGGGCCTTCTCTTGATGCTCATATCAACGAGTTAAAGAACGCTTTAAACAGTATTGATAATCTTTCTGAAACTTTAAAAATTCATGTTCTAATTTCACACGTTAAAGAAAGTTTAAAGTTTATAGAAAAGAATAATGGATTAGGGTATTGGTCAGAACAAAGTGGTGAATCAATACACCATGAGTTTTTGAAGTTTTGGGAACGTTATAAAGTCAGCAGTATCCATCATGATGCTTACTTATCAAATTTATTTAAGGCAGTAGTTGAATTTTCATCCCTTCACCTTTAAAGTATTATTATTTAATTATTTATTTTTATTTTAATTCTGTTTTCATTTAAAAGTTTTGTAGTAAAAGATAAAAACCAAAAAAAAAGAAAAAAAATACCAAAAAAAAAACAAAAAAAAAACATGGGGTCATTCATCCACTACGTCCTCGTCGTTGATCCTGGGTCTCGCTAAAGGTGGATTTATAGATATGTATGAATTATATATAAATAAAAAAGTAGACAATGCATATTTTTTTCATCATTTATGACGCAAATTATATTAAAATTTCTTAAATTCTGCATAAAACTGCACATAATGAATAAAGCGAAAAAAATTGGAAAAGCAGCATTATTCAGAGAGCCGTTGACAAAATTACATGTAAATTTGAGAAAAAAAAACAAATTTGAACAATTTTTAGTTCATGTATGTAAAAATTTTTCAATAATAGAGTTTAGAAAAATGACTGTGTCCATACAAAATGACCATACAAAAGTGGCTGACTCTTCCTCTCACGAGCGAACTGTACTTAAAATAGAAAAATGGCCATAACTTGCGAAACCGAGCAGCTAGGATTTGCATTTATACAGATTTTTTATCCCCAGATGATACAGAAACTTTCTGCGTTAGCCGATTTCGGACACATTTTAGGTCAACTTGTGCCTGCTTCAAGCGAACCGTGACCCCTTCCACTCCACCAACTCTCCTTGTAATATAACCTTAAAAATGAGATTTATCGCATTTTATTTATTTCTCTGGCGCTTTACCATATATCAAAATAAACCTTGCGCAGAAAAATTTGTAAATTTGAAACATTTTTTTCGAATATAATAGAATTAATTAATTAATAATTAATTAACCCTAACATAACATAATAATTTGACATAACCTAAAACTTAAAAAAATCTGAAAAAAATGGTTCAAATTACAATTAGAAAACATTGAAATTTCTACGCGTTGAACCGTAATAATCGTGAGGTATACCTAATTAAAGACTGAAATTGGCTACAAACATGAATTTTTGAGGTTAGGAATTTTCATCACGAATTATTAGTTATTATTATAGCTTGGTAATGTACCAGTCTTAATAGCTAGTGAGAAAAATATTGTAAAATGCTGTCAATAACCTAAAAAGTGTCAAAAATTCAAGAAACGGGATCGACAGCGTGTTTTTCGCAATTTTAAGTTATGAAAAAAGACTTTTTCAATTACTTTATTGATTAGAGTTGAGAAAAAACAAATTTTTCTGCGCAAGGTTTATTTTGATATATGTTAAAGCGCCAAAGAAATAAATAAAATGCGATAAATCTCATTTTTAAGGTTATATTACAAGGAGAGTTGGTGGAGTGGAAGGGGTGAGGAACAAATTTTCAAAAATTTCCTTTTTTTAATACAAATCAAGGAACTACACTCAAAATGTTCTAGTCAATTAAGACATTATTCACCTTGTTAACAGGCTAGAATTAAATACATTAATTATATTTTAAATATGTATACCGTAAATATTAACCTAAAAAATAGCTAAATTCAGTGAAAATATGGGTTCGGTAAGGTTCGAAATCACATTTTTTGCACTTTACAGGTAAGTATTGTATACAATTGCATAAATATTGATGTTTCAAGTTAATAAATGATTAATAATTACTTGTAACCTAAAAATCCATGAAAAACATAAAAAAATAGTGCTAAAAAAAGTTTTTTATTTTTTTGTCGCGGCCACCACTCAAAAAAATTTGAATAAAATTGAGCGTGTTCATAACGTGTCAAAAAATAAGCTTGAATTTTTTCAAAACTTTTCCTTTTGATCTGCGTTTTTCAAAAATCATTGAAATTTAAAAAATGAATTTTAAGGTTAAGTTAGACGTTCATAAAATCTGAATAAATTTGTGGTTATTCATATAATTCAAACTTATCTGCATGAATTGTCCCAGATTTTTTTATTATAATATGCGTATAATATATTAAATAATAACGAAAAAACACATTTTAAGCTTACCAGGAGCGAAGGGTGGAAGGAGGGGAAGGGGGGGGAAGTTACAAAAATTTCAAAAATTCTCTTTTTTATATATCTATGGAAAAAAGATACTTACATTTTTTCAACCAAGCGAAGGCAAATTTAGTATGGTTATCCGGCTAGAGCCTTTATCCAAGTAATTATTTAGAGACTTGGGTTTTCCATACCCAGCATACACTGACACTCCAAATGGTTTATTATACACGTCTTCTCTGGTGCATACCTTGCACAGTGTTGGCCACATACTTATTGTGCTTCATTTAAACGGTGAAACTCCATCAATATTAATTATTTACTCTAAAATCCTCAATCAGTTGAGAATGACTGGCCTCTTGATAAATCTAAGACAGTAACAGTGCAGGTAGAATGAATAATAATAAGTAATATTTTAACTTATAATACTACATCAAATTCATAATAATTTTATATGTTAAGAGCTGAGCACCTCTGGATCAGTTAAGGTATCGTCTGATGCTGACTCAAATGTAAATAGTAAAATGATCAATAACTCAACTTTATAACACGATAATTCATCAAAATCATCTAGTCCTTCAGGTATCTTATATAAACTGCCCTGGTAGAAAATTATCTAGTTTTATCGAGGCCCTCGATTATTTCCTTGGCAAACTAGATAGATCTACATAGTTCTAGATTAATTTTCTACCAGGGTGTATAAATAACAATTTTTTTTTAATCTTATTATATAAAATATAATTGTTTTACAGATATAGCTGGTAATGTTTTAAGGGATATTGGGATTTCAGTTTTTAACATACCAAATGTTACATGCAGTTCAGAATTTGAAACTGCTGTAATAGCAGAATTGTCAATTAAATAAACTAAATAGTATGAAAAAATGGACAACCGTATTAACTGCCTAGGTGATATTACACTAAAGTTGGATAACGATATACGAGTACAGGAGCTAAAAGGTCGTCAAGAAGATTTTTGTAATTTTTTACTTGATAAGGAGGTGAATGTAGCATCAGTTGATTCAATTATTGACTTTCTCAAGAAATAATATAACCTGCATTTTTGAAATGCGAGCAATTACTTGAAATAAATTATTTCCTTAAACGAGATGTTGTGAGTTTAACTTTATAAAATTTAAATAGAAATAATTGTCTTTTATTTTTATATTAATTTATGAAAATTACAACCTATTACGACTGAATTCCTATTAGGTATTTGCACCCAGACTTATTGGATTCTATTAGACTTTTGTGACGGGATAGGTATAATAAGTTAAAATATCTAGGCAAAAGTTAATGGCTTGATCATTCTTATTTTTGCACTGATCGACTTTTGTGTGTTCTAAAAAAAATCTGCTGCAATGACTTATATTCTATAAAATAATATACAAATAATTAACTTAAGTACCAAGACTTATTTACACATAACCCTAAACAAATATAAGCTACTCTGTCAATGTCACTAATTGCTAATCACAAATATTGAAATATACTTGAAAATATATTAAACAAAAAAGTATATGTAATTACGTATTAGTTAATGAGCTAACCTACATAATGCAAGAAAATTTTATTGAAATTTTGTTAGGCTCA
Source organism: Gastracanthus pulcherrimus (assembly GCA_949152435.1). Lineage (NCBI taxonomy): Eukaryota > Metazoa > Arthropoda > Insecta > Hymenoptera > Pteromalidae > Gastracanthus > Gastracanthus pulcherrimus. The sequence goes on along the minus strand of OX424573.1, from coordinate 82,081,609 downwards.
AACTTGAAAATATATTAAACAAAAAAGTATATGTAATTACGTATTAGTTAATGAGCTAACCTACATAATGCAAGCAAATTTTATTGAAATTTTGTTAGGCTCAAACACATAGACGGTATTATCTCGTGTACGCAACATTTTTCCGAATTAAATATACAGAAAAAATAAATAATAAATCAACTAACCTGATTGTTGTTAGATTAGCGAAGAACCCACGATACCCAGGATAATAAAAATGTAAATATGCAACCAGTGCAAACCTTGTAGCTAGCTATTATTGCTTGATGGAGATTTCGTGCTATAATGGCTCTGAAAAAATTAAAAAGAAACACTTCTTATTCCGAAAAATCCTTTTCTATTATCTATTATTTATAATACAGAAAAATCAAATATATACTAACCTGGAACCTGGAAATGTTGCGCGAGTTATTTTTTCAAGGAACAGAACACTAAGTGGATAAAACGCCAAAACACGTGCATCAGCATAATAGTGTTACGTCGTGCGTAAGCAATAAATGGCGCGAAGTTAATATGGAATTAAATCGCGTTCGCCTCTGGTTTTGGTCAATACTTGCGTAATTTACCTGGGAGTCGAGGCTTTAGCAAAAGCAGGATTGCGAAGATGATATTCAATATGATAGTAGTGAAAATAGGAAGTGCGAGTTTACGATAGGATTACAAAGGCTTAGAAAGGTATTTTGGGGCTTACGTTGTGTGCGTGTATAGGCCTTGGTTCCTCGTAGTCAGGCCGGCTGAGCTGCGCTGCGCTGCGGGCGGTGTCGTACTCGAGATGGTGGCGGGAGATATGAATAGGAGCGCAGGTCCAGCGAATAAATAAGCGCGAGCAAATAAGTTTAAGAGCAGATTTATTTTATTAGAAGTACAAAGTTAAATATAAGGGCGTATCCCTTTTACAAGTGATAAGTCAAATAACAAACTGGTGCGTACGTGCTTACGGCTCAAAGTTCGAATGCAGAAGGCTTTATGCTGAAGGCAAAAGTGTGAGGGCAAATGGCCAGGAGCCATGGAGAGCTATGCCTTTTATAACTACGAGGGGGTCGCATGCTTAGCCTAAACTAGGAATTGATTATGCGTACTCGAGTAGGGGGCCACAAAGGTAGAGAGATAGAGTCGCGGAAGGTAATTCGGGAAATATTGGGGTAGATGAGTGTGCCATCGTGGAGTATGAGGTAGACAAGGTAGGATACACGTTATATAGCGTAGGTCGATAAGTAGGATTCAGTATGGTAAGATACATATAGCTTGACAACGAGAAGGTGTATGTTAGGTATGATCTAGACATAACAATAGGAAGACGGAAGACGAAAATATAATGCGGCCATCTTGCTGCTACAGCGCTCGTAGCGCCTCCGGACAATTCCGGAATAAGGTGATACTTGCGCGCGAGTAAATTCAAATTTGAAATAAATTCATGTTATATAGTAGTATACATTTGGTTCTTGTTAGAAAATAATCAACCAAACATTTATTGCACATTTCAGTGAAATAGAGTTAATGTAATAATATATATTTCAAATCTTGTAAAATATCTACGTAAAGGGAAATTTAATTATTTTATTATTTCAAAATTTTTTAAATTTATATCTGCAATAGATATCGTAAAATTATTCATTGTTTTTCCTGCAACAATTTATGTGAAGTAAATTTCAAATTTTATTTTGTATAAAATGTATTGTATAAAATCACAGTCAGATCGTGTAGAATATTTCAGAAAAGCTTTGGAGAAAGTTTCGCTGGATTTTACGGTGTTTTTTGAACTACAAACTTGAAAAATCGGAGAAATAAGCTTTGTCTACCTATAAAGACAGTATTTTCTCTAGAATCAATTCTTGTTACTTATAGCTTTCAAAAATCTCCTTACTTTATTCACGGAAAGTGAGAAAATATTCAAAGATCCTGAAAAAAGGTTGCAGGCGTATGTTTCCTGTACGATCGCTTCTGAAAAATTGAAAGATCGTTTTAAATGTTCCTGCGGCTTTCTTGAATGCAAAATTATAGTATTTATATACATTATTATAAATTATATTTTTATATGAAATGTACGATTCGCATTAATATATATAGAATCCATCTGATTCACATGGATCTGATTCAAATGGACTGCATTTCATGAAAATGAAATATTTTTTTAATAAGCAATTAAGAAAAATTACCATGTTACCTCACAATAAAATTCCCGCACAGCGTTAAAGATTTGTATATAAATATTTCATGAAATATTTCACAGTAATATTTCTGAACATTACACATATATTTCACGTAATATTACAAAATAGTATAAAATAAACATTACCTGAAATATTATATTATAACATTACCTGATATATTCATTAAAGATTACGTAGTATAAAAGTTTTGATAAACTTTATTGTAAATAATTACAAATATAATAAAAAACAGTTAAAAATGGTTTTTACATTTTATTGTCAATGTCATATACATAGTTTATTGTCCAAAGTTTATGTGAAAGATTATTAAGTTAAAAATTATAAGCAACATTGTGTAAAAGGTAACGGAAAGTTTGTAAAATATTCTAAGCAGACGTAAAAAAGAATATTTTTTAAGCAATTTAATGTCAAGGAAGCTAACTGGAATCTTACTAGCAATATTAGAGATACATTCATTACTAAAATTTTGAAAGTTTCAGTAGTTTCTTGTGTAAAGGTTACTCTAAAAATTGTTTAAAGATTTTTAAGGAATATTTCGTGAAAGGTTATTGAAAGCTTTTGGAAGATTCCAAGGAGATGCATACAGTTGAATATTTTTCAAGCTGTCAAGGAAGCAAACTCTAATCTTACTAGTAATATTAGAGATACATTCCTCATTTAATTTCCAAAAGCTTCCATTGTTTCTTACCCAAAGGTTACAGGAAAGATTAGGTTAAGAGTGTAATCAATATTTCGTGAAAGGTTATTGAAATCTTTTGGAAGATTCCAAGGAGATGCATACAGTTGAATATTTTTCAAGCTTTCAAGGAAGCTAACTGGAATCTTACTAACAATATTAGAGATACATTCCTCATTTAGTTTTATAAAGCTTCCATTGTTTCTTACCCAAAGGTTACATAAAAGATTAGGTTACGAGTGTAATCAATATTTCATGAAAGGTTATTGAAATCTTTTAGAAGATTCCAAGGAGACGCATACAGTTGAATATTTTTCAAGCTGTCAAGGAAGCAAACTGGAATCTTACTAGTATTATTAGAGATACATTCCTCATTCAATTTCCTAAAGCTTCCATTGTTTCTTGCCCAAAGGTTACATGAAAGATTAGGTTACGAGTGTAATCAATATTTCGTGAAAGGTTATTGAAAGCTTTTGGAAGATTCCAAGGAGATACATAAAATTGAATGTTTTTCAAGCTGTCAAGGAAGCTAACTGGAATCTTACTAGCAATATTGGAGATACATTCATTGTTAAAGCTCTGAAAGCTTCAGTAGTTTCTTGTGTAAAGGTTACTCTAAAGATTGTTTAAAGATTTTTAAGCAATATTTCGTGGAAGGTTATGGAAAGCTTTTGGAAGATTCCAAGTAGATATTATATACGAACCATTTTTCAACCCGTCAATAAAGCTCACAGTAATCTTTCCAGAAATTTTGCAGAAATACTTCATGTTATATTAAATGAATCTTCCGCGATTCCTTACTTTACGTTTTCAGGAACGATTCACATAAGATTCAAAGGAATGTTTTATGAAATGTCATTATAAGCTTCTGCAAGTATTCCAGGTAAACTTGCCTGGAATGTTATCACAATTGTAGTTGAAATTTTCATGTAATCTTTCTGAAAGCTTTTTGTGAGATTACGTGAAACGTTCCTTGATCTGATCTATCTATCTATTTATCTATCTTACGTATCCTATAAATTATGCAATGATAGTAACGGAAAATTGGTAAGTAAGTTGTACTCGTATGGTAGAAGGAGAATATACATCTTTCTTTAACTCTGGAAAACTTACTTCTATTATCAACAAAAATTTTTTTTAGAATTCATTTGAGTGACTTAAAATAGCTTAGCTAGAGTTTTATTGATAAAACATTTGTAAGTATTCTTCCAATTAAACTAGCGTAATTTAGTAATTTTCAGTATGTTATATGTAACGTGTTAGTCAACAGTGAGTTTCGAAAATATTAAGATAACATAACAGTTTCAAATAATGATACTGTAAAACCAACTACAGTGATGTGTCAGGACCACATACATGTCATGAAAGTAACGACAATGTCCATGCTGAATGTTTTGATGAGGTTCAAAAAACTATTGACAAATACATTAGTAATATCTATACATAAAAAAATTAACGTTTGTCATATTTGTTTTTAGGACATGCACATCACGCATCCAAATTTTGATAAACACTTGCAGAAACTTGTTTGTGATTGTACAAGTACTAATGTTGGCAAAATTGTGTTAATGTGCATGAAACTTGGCATGGAACATTGCTTGACTAGGAATGCTTTATTAGATTTATTTGAAATATTGATGTTTAATACCAGTTCACTTACTTACCATGTACTATGTTCTAAATGCAATAAATACTTTGAGAAAAATAATGATTTAAAAAATACTGTCTGCACATGCGGAGAGTCAGTTAACATTTCTTCGACTGGCTCATTTTTTATTGAACTGGATTTAAAAAGCCAACTACGAAAATTATTTTCAGATGAAAAAGTTGTAGAGAGTTTAAGACATAGATTTTACAGAATCAAGACAAACGAAAACGGATTAGAAGCTATATGATGGAAAAATAAATAAACACTACATTTAAAATGGTAGTTTAACAGAAAATAATTGGAATTTTTCTTATATGTTAAACACTGACGGATGCCAAACCGCAGATGCTGCAAAAGTATCAGTATGGCCAATATATATATATATATATATATATATATATATATATATATATATATATATATATATGTATCATGATTCATGAATTATCAGAGGACATGCGGAAAAAACACATGCTTCTTGCAGGTCTTTGAGTGGCGAAAACTGAGCCCCAAATGAATATATATATTTGTTACCTTTAGTTAATAAAGCAAATGAATTATCATCGAGAGGATTTAAATGGAAAATGCAGAGAAGAACTGTCGGCGAAGCGCCAGACTTCGTGTCAATTGCGCGTAAGCGCGAAGGGAAAATAACATCTTCCCCACCTTCCCCCTCTCGCCCTTCTTCTGTTTAACTCCTGCGCGCGTGCCTCTGCACGCGCCACAGGTCCTCACTCTGTGCTCGCTCTCTCTACTGCAAGGACGCCAGAAACTGCTTCAGCTTCCTCGCAGCCGATCTTCAGAGCCGTGCATATTCTTGTGCCTTAATACTTTATTATATTATTGTATTCAGAGCAGAGAGCGCAGAGTTCTTAATATATATAGTTTACTTTTATATAAACTCAGTGTGCAATTGTATTTCTTCCCTGGACCACCTACAATCCCAGCGATTCTAACAGGTTGTGTGCCCAGCGCGTGGAGGAGCCAGGTCATCGGCTGATCGTGTGTCATATAGCTGAACTTACAAGGGTCCTCGACTATTATATTTTAATGGGAACAGATTAGTAAATGAAGTTCAAATGTTATTAGAAAGTATTTTGTGTATATGTATGTTTTTATATGTTTAACTAATGCTGTATACTCCTAGATAGTAGGAATGAGGCTCATTTGTTAATAATTTAATATAATAAACACTGTACGCTCCTAGATAGTATGGACGAGGTGTATTAATTATATTTTTATGTATGTATTTAACTAATGCTGTACGCTCCTAGACAGTAGGGACGAGGTGTGTTTATTATATATATATATGTATGTATGTTTATATATATTTAACTAATGCTGTACACTCCTAGATAGTAGGAATGAGGTGCATTTGTTAATATTTTAATATGATAAACACTGTACGCTCCTAGATAGTAGGGACGAGGTATGTTTATTATATATATGTATGTATATATGTGTTTGTATGTGTTTTATTTAGGTTTATAATAATTGAGAATATTTTATTTTATAATTTTTTGTTTAATCAAATAATTTGTTTTTTTTTAATTGTATACAAGAAATTGCCTTTAACTAAACGATACAATATGAATTAAATATAATTACTTTTTGGTTATTTGATGATTTCATTATTGAAAGACAAATCGTTTTTTGAATGATTCGATTTTTTAATCTTTGGCGTTTACCTTTAAACTATTTTACCCAAAATATTTGAATGAATATATGATATGCGTGGGTCTTCGACTAAAACTGTCTACCCTGATATTGAAATACGTATTTGGAAGATTTGTCTACAACTTTTCTACAAAGATCTGTAGCCGGCCTTGCTGTACTCAGTAAGTGTAAGTGATCGAGAATTGCTCGGACAAGCTAAGGCTTTTTACTAGGAGTCTGACGTAAGCTTAAGCTGTACTAGAACAGATAGTGTTCCGGAGGTGCTTGTGGCGAATCGAGAGATTGTCCTATAACACGAGCCTAGCTGTACTCAACCAGTGTAAGTGGTCGAGAGTTGCTTAAGCAAGTGAGAGTCAAACGCAAACCTGTACTAGATCAGATAGTGCTCCGGAGATGCTTGTAGCGAATGCTCGTGCGCCATGTAGCTTGCCCGGGGTCGGATGAGCTAATACTGGTGAGACCCTGTGGACCAGCGCCTTTTAAACCGTTTCCCGCTGTATCTTGCCTATGCTAAAGGGTCGAGCGAGCGGGGTGAGGGTGAACGGGGACGAATAGCGAAGAACGTTTCCTCCTTTTTATCCTCCCACGCGCTTTTCCTCTTATTAGGCTAATGCTTAAGACAGAGAAAGAGGAAGAAGGGTTATGGGTGAATACGTCTTCAGAGGGCGTCGCTAAAGAAGCGCGCGCAGCTATGTTTTGGGCTCGGGCCTTTTTGGTGGGACGACCGTTTTCTTAGAGAGATAAGGGAGATCTTCTCTCCCGCTTGCTCTCTTGCTCCTCTATCTTTCGCATTTTACATTTGATTTTCTTAATATTAACCTAAAATATTAATGTTTATTATATTATTATATACTAAATGATCTTAAAATATAATAGTTATTTCATATAAAATCTTTAATGATAATATTGTGAAAATATTTACTAATTATATATATATATATATATATATAGTTATATTATATAGTTATTATTTTTTGTTAAAACTCATATTACAATTATAATAATTAATTAATGTGTACATATGGTTAAAATAGTATAAGATTAAATGTCAATAATAATGAGAATAAGTAATGAAAGTAAAGTTAACATTAATTTACGTTTAGTTAAATTCAAAGTGTGTATAATAAAAGGTGGCAGTAAAAATGACTATAATATAAACTGTAATTAGTGAATAAACATTCATATTTAAGTACTTAAAATTATCATCTTATATGTAAATATTATTTGTGACGGGTAATTTCACATACCCTGTCACATACTCTCTCCCACACACACACACACACACACATAGAACATGTACTAACCTTTTCTAGATGTTACAGGTGTCAACGCTGTAAAGGGAGAGAGAGAATTGCGAGCCGCATAGAGAGAAAGAGAGAGAGAGAGTATAAGTAGGGGGCGCGCAGGGGCGCGAGCCACGATAGTTTTTCGGGAGAAGGTAGAGACGCTTAGGCAGTTAGTAGGGACGGACGCGAGATAATTACAGCGGAAAGCGGAGTGCAATTGCGACGACCGCCCAGGACATCTTCGAGCCGGCCACCGCTGTCCCCAGGGATTGTCTGGGGATAATAATCGTGCGGCGATCGCTGTCTAGTGCCCGGGTTAAGGTGAGTCAGCGGTTATATCTCTCTCTCTTCCCGGAATATTCTTTCTCTCTCTCTATTTCGCGACACGCCTGCGAGGACGCACACTCCGTGTGAAGTGCATGATTGTTTCCCTTCCCCTTATCTGAATATATGTATATTTTTTATAGCTTCTGTGTTGTTTCTGGCTTTTTCCCTTTTCCCCACTCGTTCATGCTCTCACCATCGATAATGGTATGTACCGCGGGTTTTACCGATTAAAACCCCGTTACATATAATTGGCGCCCTCCGGAAAAACTCACAGAGTTGTGGGGATTAAATGAAAAACTAGCGATAAAGTGTATAGTGCGGTTCGCGTGGCGTATATTGTGAACGCGCGCGTCGAAAAATATTCGAGTTAGCCGTATATACAGACTTTGCGCGGAGAGTATATTGCCGCTGGAATGCGAGCACTCACGCGCAAAAGGTAAACAAACCGCGGCGAACCCTGGAAAATTCTGAGTACGGGTTAGGCCGGAATTAAATAATATTTCGGCAGTTTAGTGAATTCGAACGGCTGCTCGATTTATGTGGTCAACGTGTTTAACATACGAGGAGAAAATAACTTGTTGCTAGATAGATTTTTATAGGTAAGGGAACATATGCGAATATAATTTAGTGTAAAAGCGTGTCTCGCAAGTGGACAAATGTGTTTGTCAAAGAGTTTTTATAAAAATTATTAGAAATAAAATATAATGATTAAAAATTTTCTTAATTAACGGTAAATAACAAATACATTTTTTTTGTTGGTGTTGTGATGAGATATTGCTATTTTAGTAAAAATAAAGTGTGAAATTTAATAAAATCACGGGGTATTTAAATTAAAACAATCTCATATATTTAAAGCGAACTCGCATAATCAATAATACAAACACTTATTTCGTGACGTAAATAAATGTAATCTTGTTGCTGAAAATTTCCTAGTATTTAAAGTGTGTAAGAATAAAATAAATATTGAAAATTTTATTTCGGAATTTGAGTAGTAGTATTACTCAGTATTGCGTTGAAAATATATTTACATTTATATTCGGCTTTTCGAATTAAACAGTTCGTTTAGAAAATTAATCACTTGTTGACAAAATTAAATTATGGTTAAATAAATAATTTGGTAAATAAAATAACACTTTTAACCACTTGCTCGTTTAATAGCTAATTGACTTGCTCGTTTATTAATTAGCTTAGTTAAAACCGTATATTCGATTTACGGGAAAAATAGAAGCGGGTAGTGCGTGCGCTTATATTATAACAGCGTGTACTTAAAATTATACATACGTAGTGTCGATATTGAGCGTATATACAGTGACTGTACTGTATAGAATATAGATAGTTGTATAGGTGCGAGTCTGTGTAGTTGCAGAGTAGTATATGTAATTGAACTGCGACTAAACCGCCGAATAATTGCGTGGCCATAGTATGCGTATCGCTTAATTAATTGATTAAAAATATTATTGTGATTTTTTTTATATAAAAAATGGTTTATTAACTTAATTAATGATGGTAATTGTCGTTAAAATTTTTTTGCTAAATAAAATTGAGAGTTAATGGACTACTTAATTAACTAAATAGTTGATTGCTCACTGACTTCGTATCTTTGGCATAATTGTTTGTTTCATAAACAATTGTTGTTATTTTAATTAAGGATCATTATTATTATTTGGTTATTTTGGGAAAATAGTATTATTGTTTAATCAATTAATTGAATAATTATTAAATTATTTAATCATTGGAAAATTTTTCTTTGTTTTTTTATGTTTTTTAGCAGGAAATATTACATTTGTTTTTCGCGATGTTAAGGGAAAAATATAATTAAAATTCTTTATTTACTACAAACTACACAAGATACTTAATTCGAATTGAGGTGGATTAATTTAGTATTCTTTCAGCGTTATTGATTATTATATTTAAATAAATATTTATTATTAATAATTACTAAATAATATTTACTAGAGAAGTGATTTGCGCAAAATAATACGCTGAAAGAAACACCTAGTGTGTGCGATGAACACCATCTGTTGAAAACAATTACGGGTACAACAAATATTATTAAATATTCGAATTAATAACTTGTACTGGAAATTACAACGTAGTTAAATTTAAAAATATTGGGTTTCTTGAAATAAAATAGATAAAAACACAAGAAAATGGCGAATCAATACGACCTCACCTTCGATGAAACGGTAGGAACTGAGATCCAAGCGTGGATTTTACGTTTAGAGGGACAAAGATTAGATATTTTTTTAAATAGGCTAGAATTAAAAAGGGATGGCACACAATTTGCGAAAAGCGATAGATTATATAGACCCTTGCGGGGCGACTACACAGCAGCCGACTTCGTTGATAGCTTAGACAGCATAGTTACAGAAGAGCTGAAAACTCGTCGAGAAAAGAAGCTCGACGAAGTATTACAGGATGCGAAGTTCAGTAATGAGACACAAGCCGAAATTCTACATAGGTATCAATATTGGGCAAGTCACCGAGTAGGAACGGATTTATCAAATGACTTCGCTCCCGTGGCAACCAGCTCCACCCAAATGAGTTCTTTGAACATGTCTTTGACGACATGCTAAGTAAATGGACTCGGTAACACTGGTGTGGTACAAAATAATGCAGGAGCAACGGCAGCAACGACGGTAGTTACGACGACGCCGAACCACACGCCACCAGCTGACGAAACCACAGCGCCTGTGTATGAACGGCCTGTTCAAGCACTCATTCCACCACCACCACCGACACCAATGCCACTAGCATTCTGGGGAGGCCAACAGATTAGTACTGCGGTGCCGCCAAGTATGATAGCAGTAACAAGTACTACAACTACAACGACAACTGCTACAGCAACCGGCTTAGGGGAAATGAGTAACCCGAATACAGTATATTCAACGGGTACAAGACAAACTGCGAACGCGCAAGAGTAAAATATGGTACTGGTGACGTTATCGAACGGCACGTCATACCCCGTTTCAAGAGCCGTGGCACTCGAAATGGCAACCACGTCAGTAGTTGTTCAAGAATACAGTAACCAAGTGAAAGAGTTGCAAGAAAATGTTGCTGAACTGATTACGAGCACAAGGTTGCGTTTTGAAACCTTGCAAAGCAACGAAGCAGCAAATACGCATCAAGGGCAAGGAGCTAGGCCCAAAAACAACAGGAGTGTCGCTTTTCGGGACACATTCGACCTACGTTATGACGATGACTTCCAGTCGAATTATTACCCAAGGGCACATGCAGGAGGAGCTGCAAGAAGCGGGGGATCGCGACTTAACGCTAACACCCCAAGTTTTACCTCAATGCTGCAACAGACCAGAGAGAGAGGACCATCGATGGCCCACCAGCACGACCAGACACTCCCAACCCGGCAAGAGTCTGGGGGGAGGGGAATGTCTCAGTATCCTGAGACAATGCGGCAATCGCAAAATAGCACATTTGCTGGTCACCGTGTTAATGATATCGGAAAAACAGTTCGATCCTGGAACATTAAGTTTTCTGGCGAAAAAGACGGTCGCAGTATCGAAGAATTTCTGCTACGCGTCAATGAGTGCCGCACACTGGCCCGCATAGAGGACGAGGACCTCCTAAATGCCATGACGGAGTTGCTGAAGGGAGCAGCTCTCCAATGGTGTCGCCAATCCCGGAGAAATTGGCATACATGGCAAGATTTTTGCGAGGCAGCACGACGCTGTTACGGCGTGGATAGCCGTTACCAGCAGCGGTTAGTGACAGAAGCAACGGCGCGCACTCAAGGATTCGCAGAACCAGTCACCGATTATATATTCTCTCTCCTATCTTACATTGATAAATTTGAAGTGCCTTGGAATGAAGAAAGGAAACTGCAACTAATTTATCAAAATATGTCACCAGAGTTGCAGGCGATTGTGAGTAAGGAGCAGACCACGGATCTTGACACTTTGATTCGGTTGGCTCGGCAGGCAGAAGCTGTCGTGGAGGTACGTCGTAGTTGGAAAGAGCCACCTCCTGCGGATAAATGCTTGTTGCCGGAATTGGCATATAAAGGGTCACGCGCACCGACGAATTATTATAAAATGAGTCTGGCTGCTATTGCGGAAGGTTCGCCTACAGACTTGTCTCATAAGGTAGATAAGCTGGTCGAGGAGAAATTGAGTGCGAAGCGTAACGCTCCCAGTCTGGCAGCGATATCGCAAAGTTCGCCTCAAGAGATGTCGGCTTTAATCGAGAAGTTGCTCAATGAGAAGCTGAAACAGCTGACTCTGACTGGCCCCATGAAAGCTCCATCGCCAACTGCAGAGGAAGCAGCGGCGCAAAAATCGGTTCCTCAAAGATATAAAGGGCCGTATTATAAATGGGGCAACAGTCCAAAGCGAAGAAGTTCCCCACACCAGCCGGCCAGTGACAAGAATAAGGGAAAAACTCCTGGGCCACGTTCCCATCTTGTATGCTGGGGCTGTATCTGGCCAGGATACACTACAAGGACGTGTCCTGAGTGTGCGGGAAAAGAGCAGGGGGGTGCGTAGATCAGGTCCATACCACCCCTGCAGCCAACTGAAGGACCTCACCGACTCACTCCAATGAGACCAGCGAAGCACAAGCGCAAGCTGAGCCAGTTCTCCCACCGATCGCGACGGCGGCGGAACCTATAGTAGCTCACGATGCGAATGGCGCTTCTGAGGAATCAGCTCCTTACATCGAGAGAGACTACTCTCGATGGTGGATGCAAGTGGGGGTTGGTGGATTCCGAGTGCGTGCACTGCATGATGGAGGTGCTGCACGAACATGAATTGGACCACTTGGCCTACAGATTGCTGCAGCGTGCAATAAAAAGATTGCACCTAGTAAAGGACCAGGCGTACGGATGGCTAATGGACAGATCTCACCTGTGATCGGATATGTCGATTTACCATTCGATATAGGTGAGGTACGACGCCATTTAGAGGTCGTTATTCTACCCGAGTTACCAGAAGGATGTCTTCTCGGCGTGGATTTTAAGCGAGCGTTCAACGCACACATCCTACCTCGGGAAAATAAAATAAAGGTAGAAGGGATTGAGGAACTTCTCCCTCTTGAGGTAGCGGCAATTGGAGTAGATGAGCGAATTCCGATCTCCTCTGTTGGACTTGCCGACGTTTCTGATACGCAGCGCTCTCAATTGCAAGAGATGTTGGATCGAGTATTGCCAAAGGGCAAAGTGCCCTTAGGTCGCACCAATCTAATGCAACATAAGATTGATGTTGGTTCTGCGCGACCTATTAGGCAAAGATACTATCCCGTCTCCAAGAAACTTGAAGAAGAAATGCATGCACAAGTGCGCCAGATGCCGGAAGCAGGGGTCATTCGTAGATCCCATAGCGAATGGTCGAGCCCAGTGGTAATGGTTCGTAAGTCAAACGGCTCTTATCGCTTTTGCGTCGACTATAGGAAGTTGAACGGGGTTACCAAGGTGCCTGCGTATCCGCTTCCTTACATGGATTCTATCCTGCGAAAGCTACAGAAAGCACGCTATATTTCCAGCATTGACCTAAGCAGTGTATATCATCAAGTACCGTTAGAGGAAGGATCACGACACTTGACGGCGTTTACAGTGCCTGGCCTAGGCCTGTTCGAGTTTTGTTCTCTCCCGTATGGCGTATCTGGCGGGCCCGCAACGTTCCAAGAATTGAGCGACAAAATTATCGGTCCCGAGCTGGAGCCACACGCATATTCATATATGGATGATATGATTATAGCGACAGAAACTTTTGAAGAGCACTTAATATGGCTTGAGTATGTTCTCCGCAGAAATATTGATGCGGGCCTCACCATCAATTTTGATAAAAGCGAGTTTCGCCGCAGCGAAGTTAGATTTCTGGGGGTTCTTGTGAATCGAGAGGGATTCCGGCCGGATCCAGAGAAGATCGCCCCGATTTTGGAGTATCCAGCTCCGAAAAATCTCAAACAGCTTCGACGGTTCCTAGGAATGGCGTCATGGTATCGGAAATTTCTGAATGAGTTCGCCACGATTGCGGACCGGCTTACCCATCTGACTAGATCAAATGTCAAGTATGTATGGGGTGATAAGCAGCAGATGGCGTTTGAACAGATTAAAGCGCTTATTGCATCTGCTCCGGTGTTGCACAGTCCATCGTTCGACCATCAGTTCGTCATACAAACTGATGCCAGCTCCACGGGTTTGGGCGCGGTACTCACACAAATTATTGATGGGGCGGAACACGTGTTATGCTTTGTTAGCCGCACGTTGACATCAGCTGAGAGGAACTACTCACCAACCGAGCGAGAATGTCTAGCAGTGCTGTGGGCCATAAGGAAGTTCCGATCTTATGTAGAAGGTTATCACTTCAAGGTCATTACAGACCATCTAAGTCTGAAATGGTTACGAGGTATTCAGAACCCCACAGGACTCTTGGCACGCTGGGCTCTCGAAATGCTTGCCTATGACTTCGAGGTTGAGTATAGGAGAGGCATCGACAACTGGGTGCCAGACGCATTATCACGCATGTACGAGGATGAGTCTGAGGTAACAGTTTCGTCAGTCAGTTGCCCGGACGAGGATACTAGTGATTCCTGGTATCTGGCAATGAAAGCGAAAGTCCGCGACAGTCCTACTGAGCATCCATATTGGAAAATAGTTGGCAACAGACTATACTATTATCGATCTGATCCCTCGATCGAAGATCTCTTAGAGAACCAGGATGCTTGGAAGCTAGTCCTCCCCAAAGAAAAGCGGATGCAAGCCCTACATGAAGGACATGACGAGCCGACAGCTGGACACCTGGGACGCGCCAAAACATATGAGCGTATCGCATTGCTGTATTATTGGCCGTCAATTTACAAGGATATAGCAAATTACGTGCGTTGCTGCACAGTGTGCCAGCAATGCAAAGCTGTCCAGTTAGCACCCGCTGGACTTATGGGCCGGCGTATCGTAACAAGGCCGTGGGAAGTAGTAGCCGGAGATATTATGGGCTCCAACTCTCGTACACCGCGCGGTCATGAATATCTGCTAGTGTTCACGGACCTTTTCACGCGCTGGGTGGAGTGTATCCCCATTCGCAAAGCAAATGCGAAAACGATTAAGAGGGAACTCAGAGAAAAAATCTTCCCACGCTTCGGAGTGCCGGAGACGTTCCACTTTGATAATGGAACGGAATTTAAAAACAAGATAGTGGACTGATTCTTAGAAGAACATGGAGTGGTCCACACGACAATACCACCATATCATGCGCAAGCAAATCCCGTAGAGCGAGTAAACCGCTCCTTCAAGACCATGATCACGTCATGTATAGAGTCGAACCATAGTACTTGGGATCTACACATTCCCGAGCTAGTGTTTGCCTATAATACGGCTGTGCAAGAGTCTACGGCATTGTCACCTGCTTTTCTGAATTTCGGACGCAACCCCGTGCCTCCAAGTACGCTACGACGGCAAGAGGAACTCGCCGCAGCGCAGGAAGCAGAGGCAGCTGCGTTAGAGAATTGGAGTGAGCGCATGAATAAACTTCAGGAAGTGCGAGATTTAGCAGCGAAAAATTCAGCGAAAGCGCAAGAACGCCAGGCTAGATATTATAATCGCAAGCGGCGAGATGTGCAATACGCTGTAGGCCAGAAAGTATTGCGGCGTAATCGCATTCTTTCGTATGCGCCACAAGGAATTACTGCTAAATGGGCCCCTAGGTATACTGGGCCCTACGTCATTTCTGAAAAACAAGGGCATAATACCTACCAGTTAGCTGACAAAAACGGAAATAAGGTGGACCAAATCTTCGTGAAATATTTGAGGCCATACTATGACGACGACACCATACCTTCCGACTCCGAGGACGAAGCAGTAGAAGATACTTCGAAGGACAGCGAGGGACCAAGCAACCTCGAGCTTCAGCCAGACGAGTCGCGAGCGAACAATACGCCTAGAATAGTAGAGAAAAAGCGTGGTAGGCTGCGTCAAACGAGTCTAGTTGTTCAACGTAAGGCAGGGATGGTTAGTAATAAAATAGGGGCGCGACCGACTACCGTACGCAAAGTAAGCGTTGATCGCGACGCAGCGCCGGTGGAGATCAATCCCAAGAGAGGTCGAGGGAGACCAAAGGGGTCCACAAAATCCTTTGAGCCTACTTGTGACGCTTCTCCTCGACGCACCCGATCCAGAACGGTGAAAATACAAAATTAAAATTTCGACTTACCTTCTATATATTATTTATACATAATCGTTTTATTTATTATATATTATAAACACGCCTTGGGCACCTGAGAATCCCTATCCAAACGTCTATTTCCCCTCCTAGAAAGAAGATGAATCCAGCCCAAGGATTGAAAGGGGAAAATGCGACGTTCGCCGTTCACTTGATAGTGAGGCTGACAGGCCCGAGCCAACCCGAGACGACACCTGGCGGCATGTGACGACTACGAGGCGTTCGTAGAGCGCCAAGGAGAAGAAGGTCGCCGCCTTGGAGCGAGTTTCGCAACCAAAGTCGCCGACACTAGAGCAGCTTTCGCCGCGGCGGACCAGTGTGTCCAGGATAGAGAGGAACAGAGGCAGCGCCTAGAACGGGAGGTGGAGGAAGCGCGAACAAGGATCGCCACCTTCCAAGAAAGAACGTGCCAGGAGACCGAAGACCTCCAGCGACAACTGGACCAGGTGGTGGCCCAAAGCCGAACAGTGGGGGCCGTAACACCGCCAGTACGACGTGATAGACCGCGGTTCTGCTACCAGTGTGGCTTGAGAGGGGTCAACCGTGGCCGCGAGTGCCCAAACCGGAGCAACCACCCCGATTTCGTGCCGCGCCGGTAAAACGCGAAATGAAAGACGAGGAGGATATGCGAATCGTCATGGAAATCCTCCCGCCCCTATAATAAAGAGAGAGAAAAGGATACCTTCTGCGTTTTATTTATAATACCTTTTCGTTACAGTCAATTGACTAATACTATACACATTTTTTTATTTTTATCTATTGCACTATTATATTATGTCGAATTTTGACTTACTAATACTTTTTTGTGGAGAGAGAGTGGTAAATGTCGAGCTGACACGCCTCCGGCTAGCAGCGTCTGGGGGAGGGGTGTGTGACGGGTAATTTCACATACCCTGTCACATACTCTCTCCCACACACACACACACACACACACATAGAACATGTACTAACCTTTTCTAGATGTTACAGGTGTCAACGCTGTAAAGGGAGAGAGAGAATTGCGAGCCGCATAGAGAGAAAGAGAGAGAGAGTATAAGTAGGGGGCGCGCAGGGGCGCGAGCCACGATAGTTTTTCGGGAGAAGGTAGAGACGCTTAGGCAGTTAGTAGGGACGGACGCGAGATAATTACAGCGGAAAGCGGAGTGCAATTGCGACGACCGCCCAGGACACCTTCGAGCCGGCCACCGCTGTCCCCAGGGATTGTCTGGGGAAAATAATCGTGCGGCGATCGCTGTCTAGTGCCCGGATTAAGGTGAGTCAGCGGTTATATCTCTCTCTCTTCCCGGGATATTCTTTCTCTCTCTCTATTTCGCGACACGCCTGCGAGGACGCACACTCCGTGTGAAGTACGTGATTGTTTCCCTTCCCCTTATCTGAATATATGTATATTTTTTATAGCTTCTGTGTTGTTTCTGGCTTTTTCCCTTTTCCCCACTCGTTCATGCTCTCACCATCGATAATTGTATGTACCGCGGGTTTTACCGATTAAAACCCCGTTACATATTATTACAACAGAATATTTAAAACTACATTTAAAATTAAGCTATTGACTTGATTCTTTCGCACAACATTTTTATTTGAATTAAAAAACTATATTACGATGTTAATAAATGTAAAATGTTATTATCTTATATGCTACGCTATTTTTTTTCAAAATAATATTTCAGCCTATATTTTTCCGCTCGACAGAGGCTGCATATAGGTCGATGCTTCTGTTATCTCTTAGATAGGGTAGAGAGAGAGCAAACGCACATGTGCGCGTCTAATGGCACTTGCCAGCCGTACCCTTGCTGTGCAGTGCGTCTGCTTAGAAGAATCTAGATTCACACTGGCTAAAAAACTTTAAAGCATCGTTTTATACTGTAGCCAGTGTGAATATATATATATAGCGGCACGCGCCGCGAGGAAGCACCGTGCGACGTAGGCGTTCAAGTACGTACGAGGACGTCGAGCGCCGGCGAGTGTTATTCTTTTCTTTTCGCCGTGCGGGAAGACATACGAGAGAAATACAGAGATAAAGGGAAAGAGAGAAAGAGACAGATAATACGTGTACGGTATCGTCGGCGGGAGACATCACCGCGCGACACGACTTTAGAGAGAAAGAGAGAGAGAGAAAACACGTGCATAACAACGCCGGTGGGAGATTTCGCCGCGCGAAGAGAGAGAGACAGAGATAGAGAATACGTATACATCAGCGCCGGCGGGGGATCTCTCCGCGCAGAGCGACTCTAGAGAGAGAGAGAGAGAAAACACGTGCGCGAGCGCCGTTGGGCCACCGAGACGCGCGGTTCTCCGAATTTATTTTAGCAGAGAGACGAGGGGACTCGCGTATGGTGGGGCGAGTCAACGTGTCCAGCTCGCCGCGTGCGTGTATATATATATATATATATATATATATATATATATATATATATATACACACTCTTATACATGTGTATATATATATATATATATATATATATATATATATATATATATATATATATATATATATATATATATATATATATACACACTCTTATACATGTGTATATATATATATATATATATATATATATATATATATATATATATATATATATATATACATGTATAAGTGTGTCCGTGTGCTTGAGCCTGTATTGTTCGTGCAGGACGTCGTTTTTTTTTGACAACCGCAAAACGCCGTGCGTCTAGTGGCATCTGAGAAGCGCGCTTCTGCGCGGCATATAAGGCCTCATACGCACACGACACACAAACACAAAAGTATATACATATATATGTGTATGTATGTATATGTATAAATACAGTTACAGAATTTTATAATCTGTAAATACATAAAAATTATTTTTTATTCTAAACTTAAAAGATCTGTGGGGCTGGACTTTATTTGTGTGTGCGATCGCCCCCACCCATAAAGTAACGACAAAACCGCTGTGCGGCTAGTCGGTTTGGGAGGGAGCACATGAGTACAGGCCATACCTACAATAGATCTGAATAACAATCAGCCGTGCTGATGAAATATTCTAGTGTATAACAATAAGAGTAAAGAGTAAAAATGTTTGGCAGGTTAAAAATTACATCCAGAGGTCATGGTAGACAAAATAGAGAAAGCTGGTACTCCAACAGATGAGACTACAGAGACAGCCCAAAATACAGAGACACCAGGTAAAAATTAATTGATTCAGAATTAAAAATAAAAATAAAATACACACAATAAAACAACGTTAAAATATAGAATAGAATAAAAGAGAATATCAGATTATGGATCCATCAGTATGTGATTATACACCCCGATATGTATAACACGTACGACCAAACGTAAGCCCAAACATTAAAATAATAAAACAATATTTTACAGAGATTATTGCAACAGCAACCCCAGAGACTTCAGACATGACTGAATTAATAAAGGTCATGAAAGAGCAGACCGAGGTCACCAAAAACCTCGTCCAGATGTCTAAAGAGACCAATGAAGGGATTCAGAAGCTGGCAAATCTCTTCCAGCAGGAGAAGGAGCAAGAAAAAGACAGAATGAAAATCTGCAAGACTGCTCTTGCAGAAATAAAAACTCTCACAGAGTTATTACAAGAGGCCTTCGGAGATCAAGAGGTAAATGATATTTTACACTCTACCGAAAACAATATACACGATACACAGATAGCACAAACAAGAGAACAAAACAACATAACACCAGAGTCAAACCCAGAGCAAAATACACTAGAATCAACCCAGAACAAACTGAAAATAGCGTCAACTTAAAATCACTAGATGAAATGAATAAAACTTTTTCTAAATTAAACAAAACCTTAGAGTCCAACATGCAAAATAAAATACAGATTAAAAGAGACTATAAACTAACAAGCAAAGGCAATCTTGATGTTTGGTTCGATTCGTTGAACTCAGAGTTAGCGGCGAATGATTTGTTAAAAGTGTTAACTGATCCAGAGAAATATGAAAATAGTAATTCAGAAAGAGATATTAAACTTAAGAATTTGGTAAGAGACATCATAATAAATCACCTCGACTCTAACTACCACAAAAAGATTTTGCATATTAAAGAGCCAAATGAAATTTTAAAGAAAATAAGAGAGATTAGACGAATTGAATCAAACATGATGCAAGCCAAAGTCAGACAAAAATTATACACTATAAGAAATCAAACAAAGAAAAAGTTATAGATTTTTGGGAAAAGTTTGAAAATATTATAAGAGAATATGAGAGTTGCAACACCACAGTGCCACTAACCGATGAAGAGAAAAGCTCAGCCTTTTATCATGCGGTGAGTGAGTCAAGCTACGAGCTGAGATCAGCCTGCTTAATAAGAGGCCAGACCGGCTCTGAGATGACACTGAAGAAATGAAAAACTGTTTGTTACAGATTGAGGTACAACACCCCAGAGTTTCAGAGGTAAAAGCAAACATAGCCCAGAGACCGAAAGCGAAACCAGAGCAAAAAGAGACCAAGTACTATAGGTGCAACAGGGTGGGACACTGGGCATCCGAATGCCCCCTGAGGCAAAACAACACGTGGTTTTGCTAATATTGCAATGAAATCAGGGGACACAAAGGTGACCAGTGCCCCAACGCCATGCAAAGGTATGATAAAACCAATCAAAATAATATTAACACACAACACACTAACACGAAAGGTAGAGGTAAAAATACATTCAGAGGAAGAATATTTAAAAATCAGAATAGAAACAAACCCTACAACAAAGATGGAAGACCAGGCAACAAAAACAACAACGCCAAAGCCAACTTGGCATGTAAGTAAACAAATACACATTTGAATGATAAAGAGATTAGCTTTATAGCAGATTTGGGAGCAACCGAACACATTATTAGTAAAGGTTTTGTACTAAAAAATTACACTAAGAGTAGAGGGCAGGAAATTAAGAGTGCAAACAAAAACAAGAGTGCCAATATAAAGATTGATGGAAAGGGAAATTTGTATTTAAAATAAAATACTAAAGATGAGATAATTCTTTTATCAAATGTTATATCAGCACCCAATATAGCGGATAATCTGCTATCATTAAGAAAATTTGCAGATGCTGGATATGGAATATATCTAGATAACATAGAGTTAAGAATATTTGATAAAACAACCGAACACAATTACATAACCGGATACTATGAAAAACCAAATTGGTTAATAGATTTCAATGTCCAGAGTACTATAAATACAGAGGATGAATACGACACATACAGTATCACGACAAATCTAGTGTCGTTAGAAGATTTCCTGACACAATCTCAAACGGAAGTAGATACGTTTACGAGTCGTAACAAGAAACCATCAGAGATTGGGAGGGAGATAGAACAGGAAATCTCTAGAGAAAACACAGAAAATGAAGAGAATAATAGAACAGAGTATGGTATTAATCAAGAGGAATTAAATAGAAAAATTTTAGACCTAATTAAAATAACACAAGAATCTGAAATAGAAAAACTTCAAGAGAACTATCAGAACAATAGTTCAGAGATAAGAATGCACAAACCAAGAGAAGGGATGTTGTGGCATATAAAACTAGGACACACATCTTTAGAATACTTGAAACAGATGCAAAAATATGAAGAGAAACTTAAAAATGTCAAATTCGACAAAGACATTCTCGATTGTGAAATATGTGTCTTAGCAAAAATGGAAAATCTTCCATTTAAAAATACAAGAGGCAGGTCAGGCAGACCATTACACACAATTCACACAGATACAATGGGAAAGATTTCACCAGCATCTTTTCCAGGAGAAAACAGATTTATAATCGCATTTGTGGATGACCACTCAAGATATGCCAGAGCTTACAGTGTAAAACATAATAGTGAATCAGGAGAATGCTTACAGAGATACTTAATACACACAAGAAATATAATAGGCAAACAAGAATAAGTTGTTATATCAGAGCAAACAACGGTACAGAGTTCACAGGAGGAGAATTTGCTGAAATCATGAAAAGAGAAGATATCAGTAGTGATATTGCTTCACCTCACACGCCACAATTAAATGGTACAGCAGAGAGATTTAATAAAACGATACAGAAGAAAATCAGAGCACTTATGTTCGATTCAGGTCTGCCACCGACCATGTGGGTACTGGCAACAGAAGCAGCCGTACACATATACAATCGAACACCTCATAAGGGAATTGATTTCAAAACACCTTTATCAGTGATTAACCCAGAGAAAAATAATAACTTAGAGGAACTAAAGAGATTTGGATGTGTATCCTATATAAAGATACTAATGCCAGAGAAGTAATTTTCAGAAAGAGCAATAAAGGCTATTCTCGTGGGATATACACCCACAGGCTACTCGCTGTGGCATCCACAAACATTGAAGTTTCTAAATTCAAGACATGTAAAATGTATGCGATCAACAAAATTCAAGAGTCGGAAAAACCCAAGCCCAAAAGAGGCAGACCGACTAAGAGAAAGAGCACATAAGAGGAAGATGAAGAAATTTGTGCAGTATTGGCAGTCATAAATAATGATCCGACGAAATACAAAGAAGCAATAGTTTCGCCTGACAAAAATAAATGGAAAGAGGCAATAAATGAAGAGTTACAATCAATAACAGAAAACAATGTCTGGGAAATAATAGATAGACCAGAAACCGGACAGAGTGGTAGAACATTAAATGTTAATGACTCCAGATGGATTGCTAAGAGAAAAACAGATGAAAAAGGACAAGAGAAATTCAAAGCTAGGTTAGTCATCCGAGGCTTCAAAGACAAAAATAGCTATGAACTCAGAGAAACATATGCTCCAGTGTCGAGACTTCCAGTGATAAGATCAGCCTTGGCCATAATTAATAAATACGACCTAGAGGCAATTCAACTGGATGTCAAGACAGCTTTTTTAAATGGAGAACTAGAAAAGGATATATACATGGAAATACCAGAGGGAGTAAAAGAAAGTATAGACTCAAGAGAAAATAAAATATGCAAATTAAAGAAGACACTGTACGGACTGAAAATCAGTCCTAAAAAGTGGAACGAGAAATTTACAGAGGAAGCCAATAAACTAGGCTTGGAAAGAGATATAAGCGATCCTTGCTTATTCACATGGAGAAAAGAAGGAGAAATGGCACTGCTGGTATTATATGTAGATGACATAATACTAGCCAGCAATAGTCTAACAAAGCTACCAACTATTCAGTCAAGTCTATGCAAAGTGTTTAAGATGAAAAATTTAGGAGAACCCAAAGTATACCTTGGAATGAAAATTTCAAGAGACAGAGTAAACAGAATATTGACATTAGATTAATCTAATTATACAGAGAAAATACTAGAAAGATTCAGAATGGAAGAGAGCAAAGCTCAGGCTACACCTATGGTTAGCAGACAGGTGGAAAATAAAGAGTCAAGCAATACAGAGAAACAAGAAGAAGGGCAAATCCCATGCAAAGCGCCCTACAGAGAAGCCATAGGAAGCTTACTGTACTTGGCAGGGGCTACAAGACCAGATATAGCTTTTGCGGAAAATTATTTATTCAGAAGGCAAGTATCACCCACAGAGAATGACTGGAAAGAAGTAAAGAGAATTTTTCGTTATTTAAGAGGAACGACACAAATGCGACTGAAATTCCAAGCAGAGGGAAACGAACTGGAAGCATTCACGGATGCAGCTTCAGAGACTGTGAAGACTACTCATCGACAGGAGGATACATAGTAAAACTGTATGGAGATACAGTGGCCTGGAGAAGTCACAAACAATCATATGTAACCTTGTCCACATGTCAAGCAGAGTACTTGGCCATGAGCGAAGCTTGCCAAGAACTCATATCTCTTGACAAAGCAATAAGAGACATCACATGAAAAACACTCTACCCAGTAACAGTTTGGTGTGATAACAAATCCGCTGGCAATTGTACACAGATGGATGGGTAACACAAATTGAAAAATTTTGACGATGATGTAACTGAGATTCAGAGAAAATTAACAGAGAGAGAATCCAGAGGAAGCAAAAGTCACATAGCTGACACACACGGAGACTATATTAAGAGTTGTGTGTTACAAAATAAAGTATTAGTTAGATGGATAGCTACTAAAGAGAATGAAGCTGATATTATGACTAAGCCTCTACCTACACAAAACCATCAATACCTCAGAGATAAAATATTATACAAAACATAAATCAATTGTTTATTTCAGAACACTAATTTTTTGTTCTCACGGTTACAGACTCCCAAACGAGTAAATAGAAGCCACGAAGGGAGGGAGTGCCGGCGAAGCGCCAGACTTTGTGTCAATCGCGGGTAAGCGCGAAGGGAAAATAACATCATCCCCGCCTTCCCCCTCTCGCCCTTCTTCTGTTTAACTCCTGCGCGCGTGTCTCTGCACGCGCCACATGTCCTCACTCCGTACTCGCTCTTTCTACTGCAAGGACGCCAGAAACTGCTTCAGCTTCCTCACAGCCGATCTCCAGAGCCGTGCATATTCTTGTGCCTTAATACTTTATTATATTTTTGTATTCAGATCAGAGAGCGCAGAGTTCTTAATATATATAGTTTACTTTTATATAAACTCAGTGTGCAATTGTATTTCTTCCCTGGACCACCTACAATCACAGCGATTCTAACGAAAACCATAACCAGTAAAATGTTTCCTCTTGGGTAAATAATACTTTTATAATTTCTGTTGTCTTTTTTCGAATATTTAAATAAACCTAATATTTTGTAATATTATAGGTGCTGTGTTGACTTTGCCGCAAGATGTTGTATGCTATGCATGAAAAAATACAATGAAACACATGCACGGAAAAACCCTCGGGTATACTGCTGCGCTAACGGCAGTAGCGCAGCGCCTCCACAAGTTTTGTGTTTCAGCCGCGTCATTTTCGGGCGCGCAGCAGCCCCAAATGTGCGGAGAGCCGCGGCCTTGCATGTCTGTCAACGCTGTAGCACTAAAAAAGGGAACGAAGTTGTGCTGATTAGGAAATTGATGAATTCTAACCTCAGAAAACTACGTTATCTTGTTATTTACCATTCTTAAGTATATATTAATGATTTTGTTATATTTATTCATGTTTGAAAGATCATGATTTATATTCGAAAAGTAAAAATTAAATAATATAAGTAATTATTTTAAAAACGTTGTACTCAAAATGGTAAATAATAGGTTATAATTTATTCTTAAATTTTACATGTTATACTGTAACTATAAAAAGTATTATTTTCATCACAAGTCATTATTATATTCTGCTTATATTATGTTAGGTTATTATCTTATATTGTGTTTTCGCAGTTGCCGAATCGGAAAACAGGATTTTAAAAATATGTTTGTATGTATGTATCTATATCTTTAATTATAAAAAGGTGAAATAAAATCACGTTTCTGCTGACGTGGTATATGGGCATAACTTTTTATTTTATCAATTAAATTTGTGTAACAAAATACATTGATTTTGAACTGTTTTACATTCATTACTGTTTCTAGATACTAATTAAAAACTAATATAAAAATTATTTTGTGAAGGGAAAAAAAAGATTGTAGGTTTGCAAACGACTTATGGTAGTTTCGTTTAAAAAATACAATGTTAAAAAATATTAACCACACAACTTTTTATTTAAATTGAAGGTTTAATCTACTAAAATTGACAAGTTTTACGTTGTTAAAATTAATATTAAATATTATCACAATCCGAGAAATTACGCAATAGAGACATAACACGTGGGTTTGAATTCAAAATATAAAATATTTAAATAATTATTATCATTAATAATTAAATTGCAGTAAATCGCACTTTGTTATTATCCTCCGAAATTCAATGTTCTTCAGCCCGTAATATTTACAATGCAGTCGATGACAGCCGATAATACGAGAAAGCGCGCCAACTTCTCTATACGGCGTTGCGTTGTGCCCACGCGCGCGGTGTAGGTGCTGCCTCTAGCATTGAAAATGCCGCGTTACAATACCTTCGCACTGCTGTCTCGCTGTGGGGCCGCTGCTTACTCGAAAACAGACGATAGAGCTCCCATCGCTGAGTCATGCGTCGCTTCTCCTGTTTTGTGGAGCATTAGCGCCAGTTGGTGCTGCGGCGTACCCGAAGGTTTTTCCGTGTGGCTGCACTTATTGTGAACATCCGACGGAAGTTATCGAAGGAGTACGAAACTATCATATGCAGAAAATTGTTCCAGTGGAAAGTACAGATCGTTCAAACAAACAAAATGATTTTTGCTTATCAAACTAACAACCCTGATGTCAATGGTATTCGAGGCGTTTCCGAACTAATGAATTTACGTCATTTTGATTTAGTTAATGGAATGATTTTAGATTTCATGTATTATTGCTTACTTGGTGTAACTCAGTTATATACAAAAATACTTTTAACCAGTTCTTCGAAACCTTATTATGTAGGATCTCCAGATTAACTGCATTTCGTCTATAAGCGATTACTAGCCATTAGGCCTCCCTCTTGTGTTGCTAAAATATCAAGAAGTATTAAGGAGAGGAACATGTAGAAGGCATCTGAATGGTTTACATGGCTCATTTTCTATTCTTTGATTTGTTTAAATCGCATATTAGACAAACAATATTTTGACAATCTAGCTAAATTCGTGACAGCGATGAACATTCTTTTAGAAGATTTAATTACTCCTATTACGTTCCAACGCGCTCGAGTTTTATTAATTAATTTCGTAGTTGAGTTTCAAACACTGT
This sequence comes from Gastracanthus pulcherrimus, assembly GCA_949152435.1. Lineage (NCBI taxonomy): Eukaryota > Metazoa > Arthropoda > Insecta > Hymenoptera > Pteromalidae > Gastracanthus > Gastracanthus pulcherrimus. The sequence goes on along the minus strand of OX424573.1, from coordinate 82,054,997 downwards.
ATGGAAAACGATATACTCATTGAAAATTGGGGATCATTGTACTCTGTTAATACGTTTCAATTTGAGAATCAAAATAAACTGCTATACTAAACATGAAAAAATGTACCTATCGCATTGCGCAACAAATAGTCCAGAAATTATTAGTAGTTCGACAATTACCATATTTACAAAACAGTGATATTATTTCTAATAGAATAAAACAATTTTGTGATAATTTTACTGAAAAAGGTTAAAATACTTTCACAAAGTTAATGATTGCATTCTTGTTGGTAATGGAAAATCACACAAATTCTCTAAGAAATAAATAAAATGTCTAGAGCGACTTAACGTGAACATACCAAGCTGAAAATAGGTTTTTAAAATTCATTAAAAATTTTTAAAGTCAAATCATTTTTAATTAACTTCTATAACTCCAATGAACATCGACATTTCAATTATCAAGTCATGAATTAACTTTAATAATATTGAATCAACTTTAATGAATTTTTATAATTAATTGACATTAAAAATTTTAAATGTTCGATTTAAGTATAGACCTTTATAAATTTTAATAAACTTTACTGCACTTGCATTTATTAAAATCAATTAAATGAATGAATTTCAATTGTTTTTTTCTGAATAATATCCAACGAATTTCTATGTATTTAAATTATGTGCAACTAAATAAAGCTGAATTATCAAAAATTTTATTAACGATAAATGAATTTCAATAACATTGAATCAAATTTTATGATCTATAATTAATTAATATTAATTACACAGGCCGACAAAATTTTCCTGAACCAATAACCCAGAGACCAGACCATACTTTTCCGAAGGTTTTTGGCACGCTGAATCCAAATCCGGCCTCAGAATTGCTCTATCACCTCAGGTTTTCGAGATATCCTAACCTAAAAGTGCAAAAATCACCGTTTTTGGCTGTTTTTGAGGTTATGTTATGCCGCCAACTGATTTTTTAATACAAAACGACCAGCGGCATCTGAAAGTACTAGTCTTGCCCTTCAAAATTCATTTTTGCTTGTTTCGATTCGACTTTTCCTTCTCGAGATATATCGCTTTCAAACTGTAATGTATCAGTGTTTCTTATCCACTAGACATCCTATCCCATAGTTCCGTTTATACTCGGATAAACAAACTCTTCCTGATATTGCTGTCAAACCGCTTGCAAATGCATACCTGGTAGTTTTTGGGATCACTGATCACAAATCTGGAGTCAGAATCTCCGAATTCAAAATGGCGGATCCAATATGGCGTCTATGATTACCACGATCCGTAGTAAGTCACAAAAAATCCCGGAAAAGCTCTGGAGATCGGTTACTCGGGGGTTTTGAGGGTCGCTGATCACAAATCTGGAGTTAGAATCTCCGAATTCAAAATGGCGGATCCAATATGGCGGCTATGATTACCACGATCCGTAGTAAGTCACAAAAAATCCCGGAAAAGCTCTGGAGATCGGTTACTCGGGGGTTTTCGGGGTCGCTGATCTCAAATCTGGAGTCAGAATTTCCGAATTCAAAATGGCGGATCCAAAATGGCGGTTATGATTACCACGATCCATAGTAAGTCACCAAAAACACTGGAAAAGCTCTGGAGATCGGTTACGCGCGGGTTTTCGGGGTCGCTGATCTCAAATCTGGAGTCAGAATTTCCAAATTCAAAATGGAGGATCAAATATCGCGACTATCGTTGCCAAGGGCCATAGCCATAGTTGACCAAAATCTTGGAAATGGTCTTTTAAGTCGTCACTTGGAAGTTTCCCGATTCTCCGAGCTCGAATCTGCAGTCAAATATTCCAAGTACAGAATACCTACTGACCCACCCAATATGTTACAAAATGACGGATGTAATATAGCAGCTAGTCTTACATAAAGAACCTCACTTTGACTTCTTATGAAAACGTTGTCGTTGCTCCTGAAACGATCGTTTATATGACTTGCGCCTATAGACAGTCGATACGTTATGTCTATGCAGAGACCAGCAGTAGTCCGCCATCATCCGCTCATCCCACCTACCTTGAAAATGCCGCTCCTTTTGTTTGAAATCCTGATGAAAGCGTTCACCCATTTCTTCGCTGAATGCGCCATTATTCTCAGGAAAGTAGTCTAAATGAGAAAACAAAAAGTGCAATTTCATACTCATCAGGCACCCTAATTTTTGGAAATTCGTTAGCATCGTGGATACAATAGATTTGTACTTTGGATCTCGATAGTTTCCTAAAAAATTGTCTGTGACACTTTTGAAGCTCATCCAAGCATCTTTTTGTACGGGTGTCATGGTTTTTACAAAATCATCGTCTTTCATAAGTTTTCTAATATCAGGCCCAACAAATATGCCTTCTTTAAGTTTAGCATCCGACAAATGCTTAAACTTGGATGCAATGTACTGGAAACATTCGCCTTCTTTGTCTAAAGCTTTAGTAAATTGCTTCATAAAGCCAAGCTTGAGATGCAATGGAGGCAATAGGATTCGACGGGTGTCGACAAGACTCTCATGAATGACATTGTGTTCACCAACCTTCATCTGGATTCTTTGTGGCCAATTTTTCTTTACCCAGTGCTCCTGTCGGGAACGACTGTTCCAAAGGCAGAGAAAACACGGATGTCTCGTGTTTCCCTACTGCAAACCTACGAAAATATTTATCATTTTGAAGTCACCACAAATCAACCATTTGTGCTCATTATAATAATTGACTTTTTCAAGAAGAAATTGAAAGCTTTCGTACGATTCTTTCAATACGGTGGAATGGCCAATGGGAATTGCCGCATATTTATTTCCATTATGAAGCAGTACTGCTTTAAGACTATCTGTTGAAGAATCTATAAAGAGTCGCCAGTTCTCCGGCTTATAAACTTCTTCTATCTCATATAAACTAATCAAACCTTTAATATCGTTGCAATATACAAGGGAATTCTCTTTAGTAAAATACTTCACGAACTTATTATCTCTTTTCCTGTAGACGGAAATTTTTGTCCCAGGGGATAGAAGATTTCTTTCTTTGAGTCTGGAAGCGCATAGCTCTGCCAAATCTTTACTCAAATTCAATTCCCGCACAAAATCATCCAGAGCATTTTGATCAAAAAGTTGCGGTTTTCCGTCGTCAAAAGAAAATTCATCGTCACAGCTTTCGGCCTCGTCACTTTCAATCGTTTGCCTTTCTTGCTCCGCTTGTGGCTGAGGAACAGTATTTGTATTCCGTTCTATTTTTCCAATTTTTGGTGGTGTTACACTAAGCACCTTAGGATACACAAGCAAATGTTTATTTGTATGGTTTCTACCAGTTATATCACATCCACAAAAGTAGCAGTCATCATCATGATTTCTAGGTTCACGCCACACTACTGTTTCAATTACAACATCCTTTTTTATACTATGCCAGTTTTTCAAGTTCGGCGACAATCTTCACAAATAGAATTAGGAACCCAGGGTTTATTTAGATTTCTCATAGGCATTTGATAACATTCTTCGAACTGTGCTCTTATTGTATCACTGATGTTTCTACGGTAAGTTTCTGCCTCAAACTTTCCGCAAACATTGCAAAATTTATTAACTTTATTTGCGCACGGGATTCTCGACATTGTAGATGACTAATCCGTTAGCCTGTCGCTCAAACACGATCTCTAACACGGAAAGTCTTATGTTTCTTGAAAGCACTGAGTGATCTACACTGGATGTACATCAGATCCATACATGCACACTACGACGTTAATGTATCTAATACCGTATTGATTTATTTATGGGTTGATGACTAATCCGTTAGCCTGTCGATCAAACGCGATCTCTAACACGGAAAGTCTTGTTTTTCTTGAAAGCACTGGCTGATCTACACTGGATGTACATCAGATTCATACATGCACACTACGACGTTAATGTATCTAATACCGTATTGATTTATTTATGGGTTGATGACTAATCCGTTAGCCTGTCGCTCAAACGCGATCTCTAACACGGAAAGTCTTGTTTTTCTTGAAAGCACTGGCTGATCTACACTGGATGTACATCAGATTCATACATGCACACTACGACGTTAATGTATCTAATACCGTATTGATTTATTTATGGGTTGATGACTAATCCGTTAGCCTGTCGCTCAAACGCGATCTCTAACACGGAAAGTCTTGTTTTTCTTGAAAGCACTGGCTGATCTACACTGGATGTACATCAGATTCATACATGCACACTACGACGTTAATGTATCTAATACCGTATTAATTTATTTATGGGTTGATGACTAATCCGGTAGCCTGTCGCTCAAACGCGATCTCTAACACGGAAAGTCTTGTTTTTCTTGAAAGCACTGGCTGATCTACACTGGCTGTACATCAGATTCATACATGCACACTACGACGATCATGTATCTAATACCGTATTGATTCAGATTTCAAACAAAAGGAGCGGCATTTTCAAGGTAGGTGGGATGAGCGGATGATGGCGAACTATTGCTGGTCTCTGCATAGACATAACGTATCGACTGTCTATAGGCGCAAGTCATATAAACGATCGTTTCAGGAGCAGCGACAACGTTTTCATAAGAAGTCAAAGTGAGGTTCTTTATGTAAGACTAGCTGCTATATTACATCCGTCATTTTGTAACATATTGGGTGGGTCAGTAGGTATTCTGTACTTGGAATATTTGACTGCAGATTCGAGCTCGGAGAATCGGGAAACTTCCAAGTGACGACTTAAAAGACCATTTCCTAGATTTTGGTCAACTATGGCTATGGCCCTTGGCAACGATAGTCGCGATATTTGATCCTCCATTTTGAATTTGGAAATTCTGACTCCAGATTTGAGATCAGCGACCCCGAAAACCCGCGCGTAACCGATCTCCAGAGCTTTTCCAGTGTTTTTGGTGACTTACTATGGATCGTGGTAATCATAACCGCCATTTTGGATCAGCCATTTTGAATTCGGAAATTCTGACTCCAGATTTGAGATCAGCGACCCCGAAAACCCCCGAGTAACCGATCTCCAGAGCTTTTCCGGGATTTTTTGTGACTTACTACGGATCGTGGTAATCATAGCCGCAATATTGGATCCGCCATTTTGAATTCGGAGATTCTAACTCCAGAATTGTGATCAGTGACCCCAAAAACTACCTGGTATGCATTTGCAAGCGGTTTGACAGCAATATCAGGAAGAGTTTGTTTATCCGAGTATAAACGGGGCTATGGGATAGGAAATCGATATATCTCGAGAAGGAAAAGTCGAATCGAAACAAGCGAAAATGAATTTTGAAGGGCAAGACTAGTACTTTCAGATGCCGCTGGTCGTTTTGTATTAAAAAATCAGTTGGCGGCATAACATAACCTCAAAAACAGCCAAAAACGGTGATTTTTGCACTTTTAGGTTAGGATATCTCGAAAACCTGAGGTGATAGAGCAATTCTGAGGCCGGATTTGGATTCAGCGTGCCAAAAACCTTCGGAAAAGTATGGTCTGGTCTCTGGGTTATTGGTTCAGGAAAATTTTGTCGGCCTGTGTAATTAATATTAATTAATTATAGATCATAAAATTTGATTCAATGTTATTGAAATTCATTTATCGTTAATAAAATTTTTGATAATTCAGCTTTATTTAGTTGCACATAATTTAAATACATAGAAATTCGTTGGATATTATTCAGAAAAAAACAATTGAAATTCATTCATTTAATTGATTTTAATAAATGCAAGTGCAGTAAAGTTTATTAAAATTTATAAAGGTCTATACTTAAATCGAACATTTAAAATTTTTAATGTCAATTAATTATAAAAATTCATTAAAGTTGATTCAATATTATTAAAGTTAATTCATGACTTGATAATTGAAATGTCGATGTTCATTGGAGTTATAGAAGTTAATTAAAAATGATTTGACTTTAAAAATTTTTAATGAATTTTAAAAACCTATTTTCAGCTTGGTATGTTCACGTTAAGTCGCTCTAGACATTTTATTTATTTCTTAGAGAATTTGTGTGATTTTCCATTACCAACAAGAATGCAATCATTAACTTTGTGAAAGTATTTTAACCTTTTTCAGTAAAATTATCACAAAATTGTTTTATTCTATTAGAAATAATATCACTGTTTTGTAAATATGGTAATTGTCGAACTACTAATAATTTCTGGACTATTTGTTGCGCAATGCGATAGGTACATTTTTTCATGTTTAGTATAGCAGTTTATTTTGATTCTCAAATTGAAACGTATTAACAGAGTACAATGATCCCCAATTTTCAATGAGTATATCGTTTTCCATACAGTGTTTGAAACTCAACTACGAAATTAATTAATAAAACTCGAGCGCGTTGGAACGTAATAGGAGTAATTAAATCTTCTAAAAGAATGTTCATCGCTGTCACGAATTTAGCTAGATTGTCAAAATATTGTTTGTCTAATATGCGATTTAAACAAATCAAAGAATAGAAAATGAGCTATGTAAACCATTCAGATGCCTTCTACATGTTCCTCTCCTTAATACTTCTTGATATTTTAGCAACACAAGAGGGAGGCCTAATGGCTAGTAATCGCTTATAGACGAAATGCAGTTAATCTGGAGATCCTACATAATAAGGTTTCGAAGAACTGGTTAAAAGTATTTTTGTATATAACTGAGTTACACCAAGTAAGCAATAATACATGAAATCTAAAATCATTTCATTAACTAAATCAAAATGACGTAAATTCATTAGTTCGGAAACGCCTCGAATACCATTGATATCAGGGTTGTTAGTTTCATAAGCAAAAATCATTTTGTTTGTTTGAACGATCTGTACTTTCCACTGGAACAATTTTCTGCATATGATCAAAAACAGCCAAAAACGGTGATTTTTGCACTTTTAGGTTAGGATATCTCGAAAACCTGAGGTGATAGAGCAATTCTGAGGCCGGATTTGGAAGTGAGAAGTTTTGGTATACTTTTTATGAACTTTACTAAAGTTTTATACACGTACTTACAGTTTAGAAAACAATTAAATGAATGAATGTTAATTGATTTTTTCTGAATAACGTCCAATGAATTCCTATGTCTTTTAATTATTTTCGACTAAATAAATTATAATCTGCAACAATGTTATTAACGATCAATGAACTTCAATAACATTGAATCAACTTTTTTATGTTTTGTAATTAATAAATATTAATTATTTTGAATAAGCAGTTTTAGTATGCTTTTTGATGAACTATGTCTTTAAATTCTTTTCGACTAAATAAATTTTAATCAGCAAAAATGTTATTAATAGTCATTGAATTTAATTATTAAAAATCTGTTGAAATAGTTTTTCATACTCCAGAGAAACGGTCTATAGTGACAGAGTATGTATCTGTTTGTATGCTATATAGAGAGATCTCTCATTAGGTGCTCTATCTCTCTCTCTCTCTCTTGCTCGCAGCATCGGTTTTTCGGAGTTTGCGCTGGCACTGGACGCTCCGGTAGTCAGTCAGCCATGAGATCGTGTATCGAGCGCATCTACAGAGAGAGTGAGAGAGCAACTCAGTACGCATCTACGTACCTCACGTGTAAAAGAGAGTCTTCTTCATATGTTTTTATATCTAAGTTTAAATATATATTTACAGTACATTCAGCATTTAAACTTCAGTGTTTTCATTCTCTCAAACATTCACACTTCCTATAATAACAACAACAGGTTATGGGCCCAGACACCGGCTACTGAGAAGAAAGAAAGTTGGAAGTGAAAAGACTACGAGGTCGAGGAAGCCGAAACTAAAAGTAAGCATTGTGCAGTGAGTGTTTCCAACAAAATATACACACGAGTCAAAGTGAAATGGCGGGAGAAATTTCAGTACGAAGCTTAATCAAGTTCAACGGCAAGAATTTTCAGCATTGGAAATTTCAAGTAACTGCAGCATTAGTGGCAAACGAGTTTCTCGGGTGTGTAGACGGCACAGCAGCGAGGCCGAACAATCTCAACGACCATGAGGGTAAAGCTTGGGTCAAGCAGGGCGCCAAGGCCATGTACCTCATATCCGCTTCAGTCGAATCGGAGCAGATGGAAAGTTTGCTAGTATGCACAAGCTCCAAGCAGATGTGGGATAGTCTAGTGTCGATCCACGAACAAAAGTCGGAGACACACAAACTATTGATGACCTAAAGGTTCCATGAGCACCGCATGAATCCCAACGACACGATAGTTCAACACGTTTCTAAGGTGCAACATCTAGCCAGACAATTAGTAGAAATAGGAGGAAACATTCCCGATCTCGTTGTAATGGCCAAGATACTCGCAAGCCTACCACCGAAATATAGGCATTTTCGAACTTCGTGGGGAGTGATGGAAGCGGAGCGGCAGACCACAGAGCTTTTGAAAGCTCGGCTCATCGAAGAGGAAGACTACATAAATGCAGACGAAAGCGCAACAGCGGCTCTGGCAGAATTCACGAGAAAGGTGGCTCCAGGAGCGAATAAGTCGGCAAACAAGAAGAAAAATATTCGTAAGTCGAAAGACAAGGTCGAGTGTTATGTGTGCTCTCAAAGACAACATTACGCGCGCGAATGTCCGAGCAGGAAAAACAAACAGGCTCAAGACAACGACTCAGCGAGTTATTGTGCTCTAGTCACTTCGAGCAAAGGAGCGAGAGGTCACGGGCAAGGTGACAACAGAGTAGGAGCTCAAGTTTGTTTTTCGGAGCCAACACAGAAGCAGAGAAGACTGGTGCTAGGTGCCAATCAAGATGACATCTGGTTTACCAACAGCGGGGCATCAGCACATATTACCTTTCGAAAGGAATGGTTGATGGACTATCGACCGAGGCGTGATAGCAGCACCATAGTACTCGGTGACGACCGAGAATGTGCAGTAGTCGGAGAGGGCTCGGTACGTGTGAAGTGGCTAATCAAGAACGAGTGGCTTGAAGCAAAAATTGAGAATGTGCTGTACGTTCCCAGTATGGGAAAGAACCTGTACTCCGTTGGGCTCTGTACGACAAAAGGTCTGGAGGTAAAGTTCAAAGGCGACTTTATAAACTTGCTATGCAACGAAGAAACAAGAAAATCAGATCTATTGCATGTGCATAAGAGTCGAAGCATATCAGAAGCCGGAGGCAAACGTGGCCGTATCAGCTGATCTTCAGACTTAGCATGAGAGAATGGGCCATTTGAATGTGCGTTCTCTCAAGGACTTGGTGTCGAAGGAATTGGTATTTGGAGTAAGCATCAAGGATACTGGCGAGTCTGTATGTGAAGGTTGCCAATTAAACAAGGCACACAAACTTTCCTTCAAGAAGGAAGTGGAAAGGCAAACTTAGTCAGGCGAGATGATACACAGTGATGTATGTGGACCAATGTCAGAGACATCACTTGGAGGAGCCCACTACTATGTATTCTTCATTGACGATGCCACTTCGTTTAGCTACGTTTATTATATTAAAAACAAGGCTGATGTAGTGGATCGTTTTATAGAGTACGAGAAATACATCAGCAACAAATTTGGAAGATCCATGAAGACACTATGAAGCGATAATGGCTTAGAGTATGTCAACAAGAAACTGGCAACATACTTAAAATCCAAGGGTATCGTCCACGAGCGAACAGCACCATATACCCCAGAACAGAATGGGAAGGCAGAAAGAGAAAATCGCACAATCATGGAATCTGCCAGAACTCTACTCAACTCAGCAAACTTACCACGTTCACTCTGGGCGGAAGCAGTGAATGCGTCAGTCTATCTGCTGAATCGAGTAGTGACTCCAACAAAGGATAGAAGCAAAACTTTATACGAACTATGGCACAAGAGAAAGCCAGATCTGAAACACTTAAATATTTTTGGATCAAGGGCGTACAAGCTTATGCCAAAAGCTCAAACCAAGAAGCTTGGAAAGCATGCAACAAAAATGATTCTGGTGGGGTATGAAGATGAGTCAAGCAACTACAGGCTATACTATCCGGAGTCCAGAAAGGTGACTGTTGCACGCCACGTGGGATTCGGCGAGTCAAAGGCAAGGACTGGCCCGTTGAAAATAGCTGTAGACAAGGACCATTCACTGTTCAACCCTCCTACTGATGAGACTGCTGAAGATCCAACAATGGAACCAGTTCCCAATGAGGAGGACAATCGACAAGTTGAGCAGGCAGCACCACCACCCATGCATGCATGCAGATCACCCGAACCACCAGAACCTAGGGAGTTGAGAGACAGGGCTGCTATCAAGAAACCTAAAAGGTACGAAGCAAATCTCTCCTTGCTGAAAATACCCAATAATTTTAGCGAAGCTGTCAGTGGTCCTGATGGTAGTAAATGGCGGAAGACAATAAACGAGGAGCTGTAAGTCCACCAGCGAAATGGGACCTGGACCATGGTATCTCGCAAACCCAATAACAGGATAATCGACTCAAAGTGGGTCTTCAAGGTCATCCAGAACCAGTCCAACCCAGAGAGTCTGCGGTTTACATCTCGACTATGTACACGAGGCTTTATGCAGAAAGAAGGTTTGGACTACAAGGAGACATTCTCTCCTATGGTGAGACACGACTCACTCAGGGTACTACTGTCACACATCACGGCTGAGAATTTAGAATTAGTATCCTTCGACGTCTGCACAGCGTTCCTGTATAGCGAATTGAGAACAAGAATATTCATGGAGGTTCCAGAGGGAGTTCCTAGCAGGGATGAAGTTCAAGATAGTTATGTGTGTAAGTTGAAGAAATCTTATTATGGCTTAAAACAAGCACCAAGATGTTGGAATGAAAAATTCAAAAAGTTTTTATGTAAATTCAATTTTGAAGAGTGTGAAGCAGACCACTGTGTGTTTGTGAGTGAATATGAAGGCCACAAAATATATCTTGCCTTGTTTGTAGACGATGGTTTGCTTGCGAGTGATTCTAAAGTCAATTTAAATAAAATCCTTGAAGAATTTAACAAGGAATATACGGAATGTATTGCTCCGTATAGAGAAGCCATCGAGTCACTCATGTTTTTGGCCATGGTGTCCAGGCCAGACATAGCTTATATTGTAAATCTGTTAAGTAGATATGTGAATAATTTTGATGTGAGTCATTGGCGAGCAGTGAAACGTGTATTTGCGTATCTAGTAGGGACAAGTGATGTAGGCATTTTATATAACAAGTCAGGTGAAGAAAGAACAGTTGTCGGGTATTCTGATGCAGATTTTGCGAGTGATTTAGACACAAGAAGATCCACGATAGGATATGTGTTCTGCATGAATGGTGGCCCTGTAACGTGGTGCTGACAAAAACTGGTTACTACCAACACCACAGAGTCAGAGTATGTAGCTGCAGCCGCTGCAGCTAGAGAAGTGTGTTGGTTGCGAAAGCTTGTGAATGGAATCGGATATCAATGTGGAAAAAGTACAGTATTGTTTGTTGATAATCAGAGTGCTATAAAGTTAACCAAGAATCCTCAGTTTCACAAGAGGACCAAACACATTGATATACGATTTCATTTTATTAGAGAAAAGTATGAGAACGGTGAGTTAGATGTAAAATATGTTGCATCGAAGAACCAGTTAGCTGATATTTTAACCAAAGCTCTACCGAGAGATAGATTCTTGTATCTGTGTAATAGTCTTAGTTTAGTTAGTGAAAACCGTTTCCATGCAAATCACGAGCGTATAAAAACGGCGGAAGTGTTGGAATAGTTTTTCATACTCCAGAGAAATGGTCTATAGTGACAGAGTATGTATCTGTTTGTATGTTATATAGAGAGATCTCTCATTAGGTGCTCTATCTCTCTCTCTCTCTCTCTCTCTCTCTCTCTTGCTCGGAGCATCGGTTTTTCGGAGTTTGCGCTGGCACTGGACGCTCCGGTAGACAGTCAGCCACGAGAGCGTGTCTCGAGCGCATCGTGCGTCTACAGAGAGAGAGAGAGAGCAACTCAGTACGCATCTACTTACCTCACGTGTAAAAGAGAGTCTTCTTCATATGTTTTTATATCTAAGTTTAAATATATATTTACAGTACATTCTGCATTTAAATTTCAGTGTTTTTATTCTCTCAAACAGTCACACTTCCTATAATAACAACAACAAAATCAACTAAAGATTATTGAAAGTTATAAATAATAAATTTTCAAAGTTATTCAAAGTCATAAAAAGTCTATAGAAAATAATTAAAAACAATTGCTTATGCATTTTAAAGACCGTTCTTGATCATACTTTTGACTATTGATTTTCATTAGTTTTACATTTGTTATGAAGTTAATTAAAGGTCATTAAATTTAATTAAATATTATTGAATTTCATGATTAGTAACAAACTAAAGTTTATTGAAAATTTTTAACTATATCATATGACTTTTAATTGTTTTAAATGGTTTCTAATAACCTCTACGTTTTTTAATTAGCTTTAATAGGTAGAAGTATGATCAAGAACGGTCTTTCAAATTTATTGAATATTAGCTCTATGTATTTTAATGAATTTTAAAAACCTATTTTCAGCAGGGAAATAATATTCAGGAGTGTATACAATTTTGTAAAATGATTTATGGGGGTTGTCGCTATACTATACATAAATATTTACGGGCTAAACGAAGGAATGATTCTATTATTCAAACGTTTTTTTTTTTTTTTTTTTTTTTATTGTTATTTAACGTCGCCATGTTTGTGCTTCCATGTGGTGCTAATCGACGACGGGGGTCTGCGGTGTGTTTGTAAACAAAGCACATGTAATTTTTACAGAGGTGCTTGTATCAATCGGCAGAGACTAGGATTCGAACCCGGGTCACCGGCGTGGGAATCCGACACTCTACCGACTGAGCCGCCGCAGGCCAAAATTCAAACGTTAAATAATAAATATGGAATAATCACAAATATCTGTGAAATTAAGTATGATAATGTGGATGACGTTATTGTTTTTTTTAAGAAGTAAGTGTAAAAAGCAATAGCACAATTAACAATTCTGCAGTTTACCATTTAAAAATATTGAAAAAAAAAAACAAAAATTTGATTTATATGTGACGCAATATTCAAATGTATATATATATATATATATATATATATATATATATATATATATATATATATATATATATATATATATATATATATATATATATATATATATATATACACCATGTATAATATATATAATAGATCAATCAAAAAGAAAACAGTATTTTTGTATAACAATGGTTCGGGGTATTCTAGGAAGACATTCCAACTAAAAACTATAACAATTTGAAAACATTAAAATTATTAAATTTACACGTTAAAGTGACGGATTAAGTGCTTTTGTTTCAAACTATATTTTTATAATTATTTTTTTACGAAATACCTGTAAGTGATATGTAAGTAATAATTATAGAAAATTATTCAGTGACGATATTTATTTTATAAATAATAAAAATAAATTGACTCTTTAACTGTTAACTTTTAACTTTTACCGCAAAACCTCCTGACCAATAAATCCTTTTATACTATTTAGTAATTTCTTATAACGAATAAAAATTACATATCACACTGTCAAATTCTGCCTTGTTTTTACAGATTTTGCTAAACATTGCCTAACTTAGTTAATCTTTGCCAAACTTTGCCAAATATTGCCCACCTTTGCCAAACTTTGCCTAACTTTGCTAAACTTTGCCAATCTTTTCACATTTTTGCCAATCTTTTCACAACTTTGCCAATCTTTTCAAAACTTTGCCTAAGTTTGCTAAGCTTTTCCTAACTTTGCCCAACTTTGCAAAAATTTTCCAATCTTTGCCTAACCTTGCCTAACTTTGCCAAACTTTGCCAAACTTTGCCAAACTTTGCCGAACTTTGCTAATCTTTTCCTAACGTTGTCAAAATAGGTAAATAAAAAGTTTTATTTTTAGAAACATTTATTTGTCTATCTTTGATAAATTTTGCCAACGTTTGGCAAAGGTTGGAAAAAATTAGCAAATAAATATTTCCACTACGGTACCCGAGACATAAGAACTAAAAAATTTGTTGAAAGAAATATAACCTCAAATATCTTACAAATTAAAAGTCCTCATGATCTGGGCAAATAACTCAGCCAACAGATAGTAAAAAGCTACCTTTTCGAAAATTTTCATATCGATTGCTGCAGTTTCACTCCTTTTATCGTACGACATAAAAAATTGATTCTTTTTGCAAAATAATTTTTTTTTGGAAACAGAAAAATATTAAGACATGAAAACTATTACTGAATGTTTTTGGTGTTACTAATAACCAGAAATTTTTTCATTTAATCACGATGATATATTTCAGAGATATAACCGTTTAAAAAAATACGTTTTCGTGTATAATAAAAGAATCGAAATAGCTTATCGAAAATTACGGGGGGAAAATATAGGTAATTTTAAATTTTATCAAATACATTTCATTCGAATTGATTATATTAATTTTAACCTATAAAATAACCTGAATAACTAAAACTAAAAATTGAAAAATCGTTAAAAAGCGAAAACGCATCGATCAATCAAAAATATTATTTGTCATCAAAAACAAAAAAATGAGCCTCGAAAAATCAATTGGTTGTACCGTTTCCGAGATAGGTAAAGAGGGATACACACACAGGCGCGCGCACACACACATACAAACACACACACACATACATACACAACCACAAACACATACACACACGCACACACACACGCACACGCACAACCACACACGCTCACACACACACAGGCACGCGCACACACACACACACACACACACACACACACATACACACACACACACACACACACACTACAAGCTATTTTAATGTTGGTACAAAGTTCTTAAAAACTTCATTTCGATTCGTTAAATTTCAACGCTATTTGAAAAGCGTTAATACATTCTTTAAATTTTCATCTTACTCTTAAGAATAACTTAAAAATAGTCGTAAATGACATATATTGAAAGAATATCACGTGCTTTTCTTGAATTTGTATCTATAATCGATATATCTTCAATATAAAGTAAGACAAAAACTACTTTTGTTTTGCTAAAAAAGCTACTTTTTGAAAAAAAATGATTTTTTTTTACAAATAGTTTTAAAATAGTTTTGAAAAACAGAGGTCAAAGAAAAATCAAGTGTACTTAAAGAATATGAGTTAATTTTTTATGTATCTTCTCAACAAACTACCAAAACATTTTTTTTTATAAAATTCTCTTTCTAAACTGATTATTTCAAGTTTTATCTCTGTAAATAATTACTCTTTACGCGTGTCCGCACGCACATAGATAGACACGCACACGCATAGACGCACACATATACGCACACGCACGCGCACACAGACACACACATATACGCACACGCACACACGCGTACACACGCCTACGCACACATATGCACACACGCATTCACACACGCACACACACGCATACATTCGCAGGCATACATACACACGTACATGCACACACACACGCACACGTACATGTAGTTACATATACACACAGACACATTTTTTAAACATATTCTTTTGATCCAAACTTACGAAAATCTTTAATCCGAAAATTTGCATCGTTATAAAGCTTTCTCTTTGAGAAAGTAAAACGAAACAATTTAACAAATTGGATTAAAACCCGAAAATAAACGTTTAAAAAAATTTGGAAGTTGCACCCGTATTAAGGATATTATTTTATAATCAGCCCTTTTGTCACGATATATAATAAAATAGTATTACAATAACATATGACTAAATAAAATAAATTATATACCATACTTTGCATTAGTCTACTATTTATTATTGACACTAAAAAGACATTTGGTTGATTACATAAAAATGTATTTATTTGAAATAAATAATTTAATTGTATTCTCTCTTAAACATTTATATTTAACTCAATAAGAACCATTGATATGATACAAAGAAATAATTACTTGAATTATTGAAATATTTATTTAACTTATTGAATATGATTTGTAAAAATAGCAAAAAAAAGCAAAAACGAATAGGAAATTAAATTTTTGCTTAAAAAAAAAGCAAATCTTAATTCACTTTTATGAACTGTTTTATTAATTTGAATAAATATTGGTTTTAATCAAATAAAAATTACGTTGTTTAAGAGAATATTTATGTGATATATTTAAATATTTATCAAACTCAAATAAATATTAAATTATTTTCATTAAGATATTTTATCGATTTAAATACCCGTGCAGAAATATCCCTACGTTATACCGGGCTTAGGCTGAATTCTGGTCAGTGTTACTTGAATTCTCCATACATGGGGAATACATGCCAGATCCCGACCGGAATCCTATCTGATAATTTAAGGTCCGCGCTTTTTTATTTTTAGGTTAGGGTACATGGGAAATTCTTGCCAGATTCTGACTGGATATCCTTATGTTCCTTCTAGATCACCGACAATATTTTTGAACGTACAATATCCTAGTCAGAATCCTATCTGATATTCTAAGGTCCGCGCTTTTTTTATTTTTAGGTTAGCTAAACTATTACAAGCTGGAAATAGTTAGGGATAACATGTCGGAATCTAACTAGTTTGTTCTATAATCTACCATACTTATTAAATTAATATTATTATTTATATTAAAATAAAATCCATTTTTTCTAATTCTTCTGTTACGTTTATAGTACAAATAGTGTTTTAAAAAAAAATAATAATAATATTATTAATAATAATAATAATTAAATTAGCAAGCATTATTAATATATCTAGTAATTTGTTTATCAATAACAAACAATTGTTTAATGTTTTTTTACTTTGTTAATATTATGTTTTGCATTATTAGCTAAATAAAATTTTTTTAATTTGGTTTTGGTTTTTGTGTAACTATAAATAACATTTTTAAATATTACATAAAAGTCCCAAAGTATCTACCCGTGTAGAAATTGAGCAAGGATCTGGCCGAGATCTGATCCGACTTCCCTAAGTCCGATCGAAATCCGATCGGGAGATCTTTTCGGATTTCGGCCGGGGAGTGTCCCACTTTTTATTACGATTCCAGTCAGAACGGAAGATCCCTACTTTATCGACTTAATATTTTTTATTTTATAAATGACTTTTTAAATATTCTTTTGAAAAAAACTTTACGTCAGACCCTTCCTTTATCAATAAACAATAACCAAAAATCTTTTCAAGAAATTTCATTAATTTTATTACTTTAAACTTTTCGTTCTTAAGGAGACGTCGGATACCGACAGTAGTTTCCTACTATCCCACACATGTATTTTGTTATTTATTTACAAAATAAATTGTTTAATGAGAAAATAATAGCTGTCCCCAATTTGTTTTACAGTAACCTAATTATATGTCCAAGCTGGTTTCATACGATTGTTTTGTTTTCGAGAAAACTTTGACAAACTTAGTATGTAAAGGTTAATCTCCACGTAGTTGGCCCTCATAGTGTGTCAAAGTTTTCTCGAAAATAAAACAATCATATGAACCCAGGTTGGACATATATTTAGATTACTATAAAACGAAGCGGGGACAACTATTATTATTTCAAAAAAATGATTTCTCTTAAAATTATGAATGAAAACGCAATTAGACAAGGACAGAGATATCCGGCGTCCCCAATACCGAATACACATGTTTAATACAAGAACAAAAAGTTCAAAGTACTTAATTGAATTAATGAAAGTGCTTCAAAAAATTTTTGGTTATTGTTTATAATTACATTCCGCATTATTTAATATTAAATAATTTATACTTAATATTAATATCAAGATCATGTAATATAAAAGAAAAAAAATACGAAAATTAAAATTTCAATTTAATACTTTTGTAATTAAAGAGTATAAGAAACACTGTACGGGTTGTTAATAATCATTAATTACCGTCAGTACGAATATTATTTGTCTACAAAGATGCTGTTGGAGACGGGTCTGATATTAAGAGGATGTAAAAGAGTTTCATGCACGTTCCTTACCAATATTTTAAAATATTTTAAACTATTTTCTGGTTGCAGATAATAACTGAAATTTATGAAATTTCAACCCGTTTTTTTTAAAGTTGGTTTTATCTCGAATAATTGTTATAATAAGCAGTCGATAATAGATAGATAGAAACTTTATTTTTGCATATACGAAAAATTATACTTATTCATAGTGGTAATAACAGATTTAATAATATACTCGTGGGTTGTAATTATTATTTTGTATATTAGGTAGTTCATTTATTTTAAAAATATTTTTCTTAACCCGCGAGCAAGCCGCCTTTGTGACACGACATTTTATTCAACGGTTTATTTGAAGCAAAAAAGTTTTTTTTTATTTTGGGACTTTTATGTAATCTTTAAAAATGTTATTTATAGTTTCAAAAAAACCCAAAACAAAATTAAAAAAATTTTGTTTAGCTAATAATGCAAAAAAAACTATTGACAAAGTAAAAAAACATTAAACAAATTTTTGTTATTGATAAACAAATTACTAGATATATTAATAATGCTTGCTAATTTAATTATTATTATTATTATTATTATTATGTATAATAGAGGTCAGTTTGTCCGACACTTTATATCTGCTTGATTAAATGGTAGCTATTTCCAGCTTGTAATGTAGCTAACCTAAAAATAAAAAAAGCGCGGACCTTAGAATATCAGATAGGATTCTGACTAGGATATTCTACGTTCAAAGATATTGTCGGTGATCTAGGTGGAACATAAGAATATCCAGTCAGAATCTGGCGAGTATTTCCGGTCGGGATCTGGCATGTATTTCTCATGTGTGTAGAATTCAAGTAACACTGACCAGAATCCAGCCTAAACCCGGGATAACGTGGGGATATTTCTGCACGATCTTATTTGAATTAAACAAATATTTAATTAATATGTTTCTGAAAAATAAAAAATATTTATTTTATTTTAACGGATAGGTTATTTACTTCAATAAATAATTTTAAGGACGTGGTTTATATTTTCCAATATATCAATTTATTTGATTCTATAACATGAATTGTTACAGTCAAATATATTTCGTTTTTCCAAATAACACTTATTTGGTTGAATATTCAAATCCAATACAATATTTATTTGGATGAAATAATTTTTTCTTTTCACTGTAGCAAAATATTTAAACGTTGGTTTATTTTGTTATGAGTTTAACTACATATTTTTTACTGTAAATAAGATAAATTTCAATCGAAACGTGGTAGTGTAGGTTTTTAATCAAAATATTCTTGACAATAGCAATCCCAGTGGGGTACTGTCTAACCCTCGTGCCGTATACCTTTTCTACCCTTAAATATACATTCATGCGCTTCTTCTCTCGTTCTCTCGTTTGAATTCATAGTGTGACCCATCTCCTTCTGAACGTTGTACACTGCTTGTTTCTTTGTGGTTCATAGCTTATTCAGTCATAGTATGCTTTTGATCTAAATACAAAACCGCACTGACTGTGGTTGTTATGTTATAAAGAGGGACGTACTTTTCTTTTCCACCCGACTGCAAGTTGATATTCGACGTGAATATATATATACATATATATACCAGTTACAGCTGACACTGCTCTGCAATTATAAATGGCCATATGTCATGTAACCAATATTGGAACATCTTTGTATTAATTGAGGGGAAATATTATTGCACTAAGCAGACATACATTTTCTATAATATGTTATGCTTTTGTAAAGCCGTTATGTGAAAATAGAAAAGTGATATCAAATCCATTGTGAAAATTGTAAAATATAACAAAACGTAAACAAACGCAAGATAATGTAATAAAATGTAATGTATTCTTACGTGTTTATACGTATTTTTGTGTTTTATTATTTTTACGCATTCTTACGTGTTTATTTGAATTTTCCACCAGTAGGTGGTGAGGCATATACGAACCAATTCACGTATACTAAATAGAAACTTTATGTTACTTAAGAAACATTGACACTTAGAAAATATTTTTTTGAAATATTTGGCACTATGGAAGGTTTTTTATTAAGCGGAATTTTCAGTTTGAAAATGTAATTTACAGTAATAAAACGTAAGAAAATGTGTGAAAATATTTTTATTTTATTTTTATTTTTAGTTCTTTAAAAGGATATGCCTTTTTTACTTATTTTTCATTTCTCGTTTTTATTTACGCAGCTGGGGCCCTAGATATCGGGCTTAAGTTTGATCTCCGTCAGCGATTAGTCCGGAACAACGAGTTGCGAATTCGTTGCCGAAAATATCGACCCAAAGGGGAATCGAACCCGCGCTCTTGAGGCTGAACGTACCTCAACCGGCTAAGCCTAAAATATATTATAAAACGTCCGAAACTCAACAGTTTCTTACGGGTTTTAAGTTTCTTTACACTATTATCCGTTTTTCTACGGTTCTTCCACTTTTTTTTACGTTTTATTACATTTTATGATTTCTATAGGAGTTGCAAACGAATATAAAAATCGCTGCCAATTCATTGCCACTTAGCTTCCTTAAACTAAAATAATTGTTCTAATATAAAATTTTTTATTCCAATAAATTAATTTTAAATTTCTATATTTCTTTTTAATTAGAATCTCAAATATGTGTGGTGATTTATCATTGATGGATTAACAAAAGATAACTTTTTATTAAAAGTACACATTTAGTTTAAATTTAATTTTTTCACGTCTCCTTAGAGATACTGTTGTAGGCGCGTTGGGCTTATTATTATTAAAAATTTCCTTCCTTAAAGAGGAGTCTTTTCCAATAAGCAAAAAGAAATCTTTGTTAATACTTCAAGAATTCTTTACAAACTCTTTTTCAGAAATGTGTCTGAAAAGAAGCCTTTAAGACTACTTTTAAGAGTCACGAATGTCCGGTCGATTTAATTTTTAAAAATTTCTTAAAGAATTATTTTTATTAATCAATTTATGCATATAACGGTACGTTTTGTCATAGTTCAGTATATAGTTTGAAAAGGGTCAGCTTACTTATTTAACAAAGCACTCTTGAACACTGAACTTATGCAGGTAAATATTAAAAGAAGAAAAATAATATATACTCCGAATCGTACTCTCAAACTTCAGATTATCAGTCCTTCACTTTACCGCTGAATCATTTTGTTTGTTATACGTGCAAATGAAAATATTGTATGCAACCCTAATATTAGACCTCATTGTGCCTATGTAAATATGATTATATGCCGTACTGTGTTTAAATGTGCCACAACTCATATTTATAGTAATAAGAAATTTAATTGAACAAATAAATATTTACATTAATGACTTCTTTATTATCATTCGGGTAAAAAATATTTTTTTAATTTTTATAAGTATGTATAAAGAGTACTGTATTATTACATTTTTAGTACTATAAGTATTCTTTAGAAAGGGCAATCGTGAATTCTTCATGTTTATTATTTAAAAGATAACTCTTTTAACTCTTTATGACTATTTAAATAATACTTCTGGAATTCTTCTCATTAAAACATATAAAAACCTTCAATCTTCATCAATTTAATGTTACAAAGAATATTTTATTAATATTTTTTGATTACTTCAACTATTCATATGTGCGTACATTCGCAAGTTCATAAAGAATTCTATTATTTTGAAAGTGTGCTTATTGGGTTCTTTTCTTTCATCATTATGATTTAAATTTACTTTTCTTTTAATTTTAAAAATTCTTTTTATTTTCAGTTTATCATAAAAATACGAAAATTAAAAAGAAAATTATATAAACTTAAATATGAATTTTCGCCGAGATGGCGTTGGGTGGTAAGGAACCAGCTGATAAATGCTCTGAGAAATTTTATAAATGCCACACTAGACAAAGAGTGGTCACAGTGGTGTGTATCATATGTTAAAGTGTATATCATATTAGTGATTTTAAACTAATTAACAATTCTAGATATATCACCGAAACACTAGTAATATATTCGGATGACGCGAACATCGACCAAACCTTAAAATTTGACACTAGGTCACTGTACGAAGAGGCTAGATTTAGTATTGCACATTGAAACCGGCAAATAAATACCAAATAAAACAAGAAATTTTAAATGAAATTGAAAATGAATCTAAGAAAGGTCACAACGAAACAATATATGAAGATAACACTGAATTTGAAACTGCAAACAGAAAACTCTCTACTTAAGCAATTGAACACAGAACTGTTAGATAAAAATGTATTATTGAAAGAACTACTCAATAAACAGAATGGTAATACTATACTATTATTAAAGAAAGCTATGCAGAAGTAATAAGAAACATCAAAAAGCAAACCAAGCGAATACCCAGAATCATAGTAAAAAGAGAAAAAAAAAGTCGACAAATCTTATATGAAAGAACATGTGTCCTACCCCTGCTGAAAATCATCACGTGCTAAAACACGTACGGAGATACGTGCAAAAACATGTGCAGAATCACGTATAAAAGCATGTGTCAAATCACGTATTGTAGCACATATAAAAGCATATGCCAAAACATGTGCAGGAGCATGTAATAAAGCACGTGACGAAATGAACCCATTTAATTACGTGTTTCGCACGTGCTTCGGCATATGCTCCAGCATGTGCTCCAGAACAAAAGAAAATAAGTATAAAAAGTACAAAAAATTGCCCTGATCGGGGCTCGAACCAGCGATCTTACACTTAGTAGGCACTTACCTTGACCACTCTGCTGATCAGACTCTTGAATTTTTTCAACGTACAAGCAATACCCATACGGCACGTAATGTTTCTAAAAGCTTTCGGTAATATTTCACTTGAAACATTACACCTTTCAGAAATATTTATACAATGTTTCATGGACCTTTCTGTAACGTTTCAGAAACATTAAATGTCCGCTAACATGTCAAATGTAACATTTTAGATAGATTATAGAAACATTACTGTGACTTTTCTGTAATCTTTCTGTAATTTCTAGATATCCTGATTACTTTAATGTAATAATACCGAAATATATCAGCAACATATTAGGTATGTTACTGTAATGTTATCGAAAGCTTTCAGTAACATTTTAGTAATGTTACTGTAACATTACTGAAAGTTTTCAATAACACCTCAGTAATATTGCTTTACAATCCTGTTAAAAATATGATACTAAAATCAATAAAAAAATGCATTTTTCTTTTGGTGCTAATCTTAATGTTTAATCTTGATTATCGTTCTACTTATTAGATATTTAATCGGTTTTAAACCAATCTACGCATTTATTGACATTTATTTATGAATTTCTACGAAAATTTTAGAATTTAAATTTTTTATATATTATGTATGTACCTAGGTATTTATTAATCTGAAACAAATATTTTGCTTAAAATTATTTAATAGATGTGTCTGAAAGAATAAATCAATTAAAAAATGTTGACGGGGCTGGGAATCGATCCGAAGATCTCTACGTGAAACTCCAACGCTCTAACCGTTCCGCTACAGAAGAACTTTGAAATCATTTAAAAATCTGACTTATAATCTGCAATTACTGGTCATGATAATATTTTTATATTTCGTAAAAATAAACATCCACAAAGATGGCTGAAAATTACATTTTCCTAAAATCGATAAAATATTTTTACATTAGAATTCAAAGTAGAGTTCCGGTAAAACAGAGTTCTTTACTATATTTAGCTGATCATTTTTCTATTACTCGTGAAACCTTACTGAAACATTTTTGACACATAACACTTGCAACATTACGTAGGAAATGTTGCGGAAACATTTATGTGCAATGGAATTGAAATGTTATAACTGCTACGTCAGGGAAATATTTCTGAAACCTTGCTATCGTAACCTCCCACGTGGGATATCACAGAAATGTTAGTGGTGAAAGCTCATTTTTCTATTATTCATGAAACCTTTCTGAAATATTTCTAACATATAACACTTGCGGAAACATATTACGTGCAATATGATTGAAATGTTATAACCGGTACGTCAGGGAAATATTTCTGAAACCTTGCTATCGTAACATCCCACGTGGGATATCACAGAAATGTTAGAGGTGCAAGCTCATTTTTCTATTATTTAGGAAACCTTTTTGAAATATTTCTGACATATAACACTTGCAACATTACGTAAGGAATGTTACGGAAACATTTGACGTGCAATGGAATTGAAACGTTATAACTGCTACGTCAGGGAAATATTTCTGAAATCTTGCTATCGTAACCTCCCATGTGGTATATCACAGAAATGTTAGTGGTGAAAGCTCATTTTTCTATTATTCATGAAACCTTTCTGAAATATTTCTAACATATAACACTTGCAACATTTTGTTGGTAATATTTCAAAATCTTTTCACGTGCAACGGGAGTGAAACATTTTAACTGATAGGTCAGGGAAATATTTCTGAAACCTTGCAAACGTATGATCTCATATGATATATTACAGAAACGTTAGGGGTGAAAGCTCATTTTTCTATTATTTAGGAAACCTTTTTGAAATATTTCTGACATATAACACTTGCAATATTTTATTGGTAATTTTACAGAAACATTTTACGTACAACGGGATGGAAACGTTATAACAGATACGTCAGGGAAACATTTCTGTAACTTTGCAGACGTATGATCTCATGTGAGATATTACAGAAATGTAAGGGATGAAAACTCATTTTTCTATTACTCGTGAAACCTTTCTGAAACATTTCTGACATATAACACCTCCAACATTACATCGGAAATGTTGCGGAAACATTTTGCGTGCAACATGATTGATACATAACAATTAGTATATTTCTGTAACGTTACTGCAATGTTTCTATGGATGAAATTCATATAAAATCTTTTTGAAAGATTTCTGAAAGATATCAGTTGAAACAATTCGATTGAACGATACCTGAAACATTACTGAAACATTACCAATGAGCGCATATCTTTCGGTAACATTACGTGCCGTGTGGGTATATAAGCCGTAATAGAAACAATATATTGTTGTTATATGATGAATGAAAAATAGATTTTGATAAGACAACAACAACATGCAACATTTTTTATTTTGCATTCAAGAGGATATGAAATACCAACCCGATTTCATTTAAAATAGTCGTAATGTTCAACAAACAAATATTTCCATTATTGCCATTCAAGAACCATTCTTTATACGACTTTTAAACAGATAATTTGTTTGTTTGATAAAAACAACAAGTAACATATGATGAAGAATTTATTTTTACCTAAAAATATTTAACCATTAGTTTTTAATTTTTCGCTGGCTTAGGTGCGCTTAAGATTTTTCAGTGCATTTTTTATGGAGATATGAAAGGCAAGAGAAGATCTCTATTTCATCGACTCAATTTTTAATTTTTTAAATATTTTTTAAAAAATTTTATAGAAAAGACGATTTATCCGGATTTTTCTTTATCAATGAAGAACAACCGAAACATTTCAAGCAATTCCATTTTTTTAATCGCTACGAGGTTTACGTTCCAGATATCAAATACGGTTGTTTATAACGGGGAACTTAAAGTTCGTAGTGACAAAATGAATAGATTTACTTGAAAAAATTTGTAATTCTTATTTATTGATAATGAAAGAGCCTATGGCGTATTGTTTTTTCTATACTAATATTGAAACAATTCTTTAGAAAATTAAAGACGTAGAGTCGGTAAAGTAGGAATTCCTCTTCTCATCCCCTTCAAGTGATGTGAAACCAACTCTGCTGCCGTCAATTGCAGGGACCTATTATATTCATTTAACTTTGAATTTTAAGAAGATATCTCTATCTAGCGGCATTCTTCTTTATTAAACCAACAACGCTCCAAAACAATATTTACTCAAAATTGAAAATTGAATGATAATAATGGGTCCCTGTAATTGTCGGTAACTATTGAAGTTTCACATCACCCAGACTCTACGTTTTCTATTCTCTAAATAATTGTTTAAAATATTATTATTGAAGAAATTATAAGCCATAGGCCCTTTCTTTGTCAATAAATAAGAATCAAAATTTTTTTCACGTAATTTTATTAATTTTATCACTACGAACTTTGAGTTCCCCGTTATAAGCAACCGTATTTGATATCTGAAACGGAAATTTTCGGTTATTCTAACATAGATATCTTCTCTTGCCTTTCGTGCCCCCCTAAAAAGTGCACTGAAAAATCTTAAGCGCACCTAAGCCAGAGAAAAATTAAAAATAAATGGTTAACTATTTTTAGGTAAAAATAAATTCTACATCATATATTACTTGTTCTTTTTGTATTCTTGTTTTTTTTTTGATAGATTTAAATATATTTTATCAAACAAACAAATTATTTGTTTAAAAGACGTTTAAAGAATGGTTCTTGTATGGCAATAATGGAAATATTTGTTTGTTGAACATTACAACTATTTTAAAGTTACAAAGTACGAACACAAATATGAGATTAAAAAAGTAAAAAGCCGGTAGAAATCGGGTAGGTATTTCATATCTTCTTGAATGCAAAATAAAAAATGTTGCATGTTGTTGTCTTATCAAAATCTATTTATCATATATCATATAACAACATCAATATATTGTTTCTATTACGGCTTATATATTGCTTATACGTTGAAAAAATTCAAGAGTCTGATCAGCAGAGTGGTCAAGGTAAGTGCCTATACTAACAATAAGTGTAAGATCGCTGGTTCGAGCCCCGGTCGGGGCAATTTTTGTCAATTTTGAAAACAATACAGTTCATCTTAATGCAATATAAAAATTCTCCGTAGCGTAAAACGATAAGAAAATATTTTTTATTGATCGCGAAAAAAAACGTCGGCTTCACCCCTTCATTAAATTTTTCGAGAACTAAACATAACGATACGCATCTATATTGCGACTCTAAGCATACACAAATTATAATAGGTGTACTTACAGGTTCATCCCGTTCCCCGGGCTCCATGGCTATCTTTATAAATCTTTTAGTTCACAAAAAATATTTAAACTACTTGCTTTACATGCACACATCTTACGAAGTGCTTTATACAACTGTCTCCGCGCATTAGACTGACTGATAACAGTGTAACCAACTTTCATATATATCTACGAGTCCAGTAAACGAAGATATACATAATAAGAAGTAATACATTTTAAGGTAAAAATGAGTCACTTGTCATATAATAATTGCAGCAATAATTCATATTTCGTAATAAATTTTTTCTTATAATCGAATTGTTTTGCCATAAAAAGACTATATCTTTAGTGAATAATTTTTATGTACAAATTCCTACATGACCAACAAAATTTTTACAATATGTTCATTTATGTCTTTAAAATATATTTCCTTTATATTATATAAAATATTATTTCAAACTTATTACCTCCTTGATCAGAGTCCATGTTGCCGTAGAGGAATGAAGCCTTCGTTGTGATTAACATCTCTTGGACCTAATACGCATTAAAAAAAGAATTAGCTACTAAAAACATTAAATTGCATTTTATTTATACTTACACGGCAAGAAAAGTTTCAATAAAAGATTTAGTGAAATGTTTCAGTGGAAATTTGCTGCTAGATTTCAAAAACCTTCCATAAACTTTCTAAAAGGTTGCGTAAAAAGTTTCCGTAAAAGGATACAGAAAGGTTACCTAAAAGTTACAAGGAAAATTTCAGTAATCAAAATATAAAAGGTTTCTCGAATGGTTCCGACAACATTGCTGAAACCTGTCAACGCAACTTCCACGAACCATTTAAGAAACCTTTCACGACAGGTGGCTGCAAGATTTTTGGAAAGCTTTGTGAAATCTTATAAAACCAGTAAACGGAAGGTTTCGTGAATGGTTCTGACAACAATGCTGAAACCTTTCGAAGAAACATGCGCAAACCAATTGCGAAACCTTTCAAGAAAGGTAGCTGCAAGATTTCAAAAAAGCTTCGTGAAATGTTACAAAACCAGTCTACAGAAGGTTTCTCGAATGGTTCTGACAACAAAGCTGAAACATTTCAACAAAACTTACGCGAACCGGTTAAGATAACTTTCTCGACAGGTAGATGCAAGATTTCAAAAAAACTTCGTGAAATGTTACAAAACCAGTCTACAGAAGGTTTCTCGAATGGTTCTGACAACATAGCTGAAACCTTTCAACAAAACTTACGCGAACCGGTGAAGATACCTTTCTCGGAAGGTACCTGCAAGATTTCAAAAAAGATTCGTGAGATGTTACAAAACCAGTCTACAGAAGGTTTCTCGAATGGTTCTGACAACATATCCGAAACTTTTCAACAAAACTTACGCAAACCGTTTAAGATACCTTTCACGAAAGGTAGCTGCAAGATTACAAAAAGCTTCGTGAAATGTCAGAAAACCAGTCAACGGAAGGTTTCGGGAATGGTTCCGACAACATTGCTGAAACCTTTCAAAGAAAATTGCGCGAACCGGTTAAGATACCTTTCACGAAACACAGATGCAAGATTTCAAAAAAGCTTCGTGAAATGTAAGAAAACCAGTCAACGGAAGGTTTTGCGAATGGTTCCGACAACATTGTTGAAACCTTTCAACAAAACTTACGCGAACCGGTTAAGATACCTTTCACGAAAGGTAGCAGCAAGATTTCAAAAAAGCTTCGTGAAATGTTACAAAACCAGTCAACAGAAGGTTTCGCGAATGGTTCCGACAACATTGCTGAAACCTCTCAAAGAAACTTGCGAGAACCAGTTAAGATACCTTTCACGAAAGGCAGCTGCAAGATTTCCAAAAAGCTTCGTGAAATGTAAGAAAACCAGTCAAAGGAAGGTTTTGTGAATGGTTCCGATAACATTGTTGAAACCTTTCAACAAAACTTACGCGAACCGGTTAAGATACCTTTCACGAAAGGTAGCAGCAAGATTTCAAAAAAGCTTCGTAATATGTAAGAAAACCAGTCAACGGAAGGTTTTGCGAATGATTCCGACAACATTGTTGAAACCTTTCAACAAAACTTACGCGAACCGGTTAAGATACCGTTCACGAAAGGTAGCAGCAAGATTTCAAAAAAGCTTCGTGAAATGTTACAAAACCAGTCAACAGAAGGTTTCGCGAATGGTTCCGACAACAAAGCTGAAACATTTCAATAAAACTTACGCGAACCGGTTAAGATACCTTTCTCGACAGGTAGATGCAAGATTTCAAAAAAACTTCGTAAAATGTTACAAAACCAGTCTACAGAAGGTTTCTCGAATGGTTCTGACAACATAGCTGAAACCTTTCAACAAAACTTACGCGAACCGGTGAAGATACCTTTCTCGAAAGGTACCTGCAAGATTTCAAAAAAGATTCGTGAGATGTTACGAAACCAGTCAACGGAAGGTTTTGCGAATGGTTCCGACAATGTTGTTGAAACCTTTCAACAAAACTTATGCGAACCGGTTAAAATACCTTTCACGAAAGGTAGCTGCAAGATTTGAAAAAAGCTTCGTGAAATGTTAGAAAACCAGTCAACGGAAGGTTTCTCGAATGGTTCCAACAACACTGCTGAAACCTTTCTAAGAAACATGCGCGAACCATTTGAGAAACCTTTCACGAAAGGTAGCTGCAAGTTTTCAAAAAAGCTTCGTGAAATGATACAAAACCAGTCTGCAGAAGGTTTCTCGAATGGTTCTGACAACATAGCTGAAACCTTTCAACAAATCTTACTCAAACCGTTTAAGATACCTTTCACGAAAGGTAGCTGCAAGATTTAAAAAATGCTTCGTGTAATGTTAGAAAACTAGTCAACGGAAGGTTCCGCGAATGGTTCCGGCAACAATGCTGAAACCTTTCGACGAAACATGCGCGAACCATTTGCGGAACCTTTCACGAAGGGTGGCTGCAAGATGTGAAAAAAGCTTCGTGAAATGTTAGAAAACCAGCCAACGGAAGGTTTCTCGAATGGTTCCAACAACACTGCTGAAACCTTTCGAAGAAACATGCGCGAACCATTTGAGAAACCTTTCACGAAAGGTAGCTGCAAGTTTTCAAAAAAGCTTCGTGAAATGATACAAAATCAGTCTACTGAAGGTTTCTCGAATGGTTCTGACAACATAGCTGAAACTTTTCAACAAATCTTACTCAAACCGTTTAAGTTACCTTTCACGAAAGGTAGCTGCAAGATTTCAAAAATGCTTCGTGAAATGTTAGAAAATCCAGTCAACGGAAGGTTTCGCGAATGGTTCCGACAACATTGCTGAAACATTTCGACGAAACATGCGCGAAACTTTTGCGGAATCTTTAACAAAGGGTGGAATGCAAGATTTGAAAAAAGCTTCGTGAAATGTTACAAAACCAGTCTGCAGAATGTTTCTCGAATGGTTCTGACAACATAGCTGAAACCTTTCAACAAATCTTACTCAAACCGTTTAAGATACCTTTCACGAAAGGTAGCTGCAAGATTTCAAAAATGCTTCGTGTAATGTTAGAAAACTAGTCAACGGAAGGTTCCGCGAATGGTTCCGACAACAATGCTGAAACCTTTCGACGAAACATGCGCGAACCATTTGCGGAACCTTTCACGAAGGGTGGCTGCAAGATTTGAAAAAAGCTTCGTGAAATGTTAGAAAACCAGTCAACGGAAGGTTTCTCGAATGGTTCCAACAACACTGCTGAAACCTTTCGAAGAAACATGCGCGAACCATTTGAGAAACCTTTCACGAAAGGTAGCTGCAAGTTTTCAAAAAAGCTTCGTGAAATGATACAAAACTAGTCTACTGAAGGTTTCTCGAATGGTTCTGACAACATAGCTGAAACCTTTCAACAAATCTTACTCAAACCGTTTAAGTTACCTTTCACGAAAGGTAGCTGCAAGATTTCAAAAATGCTTCGTGAAATGTTAGAAAATCCAGTCAATGGAAGGTTTCGCGAATGGTTCCGACAACATTGCTGAAATCTTTCAACAAAACGTACGCGATCCGGTTAAGATACCTTTCACGAAAGGTAGCTGCAAGATTTCAAAAAAGCTTCGTGTAATGTTAGAAAACCAGTCAACGGAAGGTTTCACGAATGGTTCCGACAACATTGCTGAAACATTTCGAAGAAACATGCGCGAACCATTTGAGAAACCTTTCACGAAAGGTAGCTGCAAGATTTTAAAAATGCTTCGTGAAAAGTTAGTAAACCAGTCAACGGAAGGTTTCGCGAATGGTTCCGACAACATTGCTGAAACCTTTCAACAAATCTTACTCAAACCGTTTAAGTTACCTTTCACGAAAGGTAGCTGCAAGATTTCAAAATAGCTTCGTGTAATGTTAGAAAACCAGTCAACGGAAGGTTTCACGAATGGTTCCGACAACATTGCTGAAACCTTTCGAAGAAACATGCGCGAACCATTTGAGAAACCTTTCACGATAGGTGGCTGCAAGATTTGAAAAAAGCTTCGTGAAATGTTACAAAACCAGTCTACAAAATGTTTATCGAATGGTTCCGACAACATTGCTGAAACCTTTCAACGAAACTTACGCGAACCGTTTAAGTTACCGTTCACGAAAGGTAGCTGCAAGATTTCAAAAAAGCTTCGTGCAATGTTAAAAATCCAGTCAACGGAAGGTTTCTCGAGCGGTTCCGACAACACTGCTGAAACCTTTCAACGAAACTTACGCGAACCGGTTAAGATACCTTTCACGAAAGGTAGCTGCAAGATTTCAAAAAAGCTTTGTGAAATGTTACAAAACAAGTCAACGGAAGGTTTCAAGAATGGTTACGACAACATTGCTGACACCTTTGAACAAATCGTACGCGAACCCGTTAAGATACCTTTCATGAAAGGTAGCTGCAAGATTTCAAAAAAGCTTCGTGAAATATTAAAAATCCAGTCAACGGAAGGTTTCTCGAATGGTTTCGACAACACTGCTGAAACGTTTCAACAAAACTTACGCGAACCGGTTAAGATACCTTTCAGGAAAGGTAGCTTCAAGAATTCAAAAAAGCTTCGTGAAATGTTCAAAATCCAGTCAACGAAAGGTTTCTCGAATGGTTCCAGACAACATTGTTGAATCCTTTCAACGAAACTTACGCGAACCATTTGAGAAACCTTTCACAAAAGGTGGCTGCAATATTTTTGGAAAGCTTCGTGAAATCTTACAATACCACTCAACTGAAGGTTCCGCGAATGGTTCCGACAACAATGCTGAAACCTTTCGACGAAACATGCGCGAACCATTTGCGGAACCTTTCACGAAGGGTTGCTGCAAGTTATCAAAAAAGCTTCGTGAAATGATACAAAACCAGTCTACTGAAGGTTTCTCGAATGGTTCTGACAACATAGCTGAAACCTTTCAACAAATCTTACTCTAACCGTTTAAGTTACCTTTCACGAAAGGTAGCTGCAAGATTTGAAAAAAAGCTTCGTGAAATGTTAGAAAACCAGTCAACGGAAGGTTTCACGAATGGTTCCTACAACATTGCTGAAACCTTTCGAATAAACATGCGCGAACCATTTGAGAAACCTTTCACGAAAGGTTGCTGCAAGTTTTCAAAAAAGCTTCGTGAAATGATACAAAACCAGTCTACTGAAGGTTTCTCGAATGGTTCTGACAACATAGCTGAAACCTTTCAACAAATCTTACTCAAACCGTTTAAGTTACCTTTCACGAAAGGTAGCTGCAAGATTTCAAAATAGCTTCGTGTAATGTTAGAAACCCAGTCAACGGAAGGTTTCACGAATGGTTCCGACAACATTGCTGAAACCTTTCGAAGAAACATGCGCGAACCATTTGAGAAACCTTTCACGAAAGGTGGCTGCAAGATTTGAAAAAAGCTTCGTGTAATGTTACAAAACCAGTCAACGGAAAATTTTGCGAATGGTTCCGACAAAATTGTTGAAACCTTTCAACAAAACTTACGCGAACCGGTTAAGATACCTTTCACGAAAGGTAGCTGCAAGATTTCAAAAAAGCTTCGTGAAATGTTACAAAACCAGTCAACAGAAGGTTTCGCGAATGATTCCGACAACATTGCTGAAACCTCTCAAAGAAACTTGCGAGAACCAGTTAAGATACCTTTCACGAAAGGCAGCAGCAAGATTTCAAAAAAGCTTTGTGAAATGTTAGAAAACCAGTCAACGGAAGGTTTCTCGAATTGTTTCGACAACAATACTGAAACTTTTCGACGAAACATGTCCGAGCAATTAGGGAAACTGTTCACGAAATGTAGCAGCAAGATTTCAAAAAAGCTTCGTGAGATGTTACAAAACCAGTCTACAGAAGGTTTCTCGAATGGTTCTGACAACATAGCCGAAACCTTTCAACAAAACTTACGCAAACCGTTTAAGATACGTTTCACGAAAGGTAGCTGCAAGATTACAAAAAGCTTCGTGAAATGTCAGAAAACCAGTCAACGGAAGGTTTCGGGAATGGTTCCGAAAACATTGCTGAAACCTTTCAACAAAACTTACGCGAACTGGTTAAGATACCTTTCACGAAAGGCAGCTCCAAGACTTCAAAAAAGCTTTGTTAAATGTTAGAAAACCAGTCAACGGAAGGTTTTGCGAATGGTTCCGACAAGATTGTTGAAACGTTTCAACAAAACTTACGCGAACCGGTTAAGATACCTTTCACGAAAGGTAGCTGCAAGATTTCAAAAAAGCTTCGTGAAATGTTACAAAACCAGTCTACAGAATGTTTCTCGAATGGTTCTGACAACATTGCTGAACTTTCAAAGCAACTTGCGAGAACCGGTTAAGATACCTTTCACAAAAGGTAGCTGCAAGATTTCAAAAAAACTTCGTGAAATGTTACAAAACCAGTCCTCAGAATGTTTCTCGAATGGTTCTGACAACATAGCTGAAACCTTTCAACAAATCTTACGCAATCCGTTTGAGAAACCTTTCACAAAAGGTGGCTGCAAGATTTTTGGAAATCTTCGCGAAATCTTACAAAAACAGTCTACAGAATGTTTATCGAATTGTTCCGACAACATTGCTGAAACCTTTCAAAGAAACTTGCGAGAACCGGTTAGGATACCTTTCACGAAAGGCAGCTGCAAGATTTCAAAAAAGCTTTGTGAAATGTTAGAAAACCAGTCAACGGAAGGTTTCCCGAATGGTTTCGACAACAATACGGAAACCTTTCTACGAAACATGCGCGAACAATTTGAGAAACTGTTCACAAAAGGTAGCTGCGAGATTTCAAAAAAGCTTCGTGAAATATTAAAAATCCAGTCAACGGAAGGTTTCTCTAATGGTTTCGACAACACTGCTGAAACCTTTCAACAAAACTTACGCGAACCAGTTAAGATACCTTTCACGAAAGGTAGCTTCAAGATTTCAAAAAAGCATCGTGAAATGTTCAAAATCCAGTCAACGAAAGGTTTCTCGAATGAATCCAGACAACATTGTTGAATCCTTTCAACGAAACTTACGCGAACCATTTGAGAAACCTTTCACAAAAGGTGGCTGCAATATTTTTGGAAAGCTTCGTGAAATCTTACAATACCACTCAACGGAAGGTTCCGCGAATGGTTCCGACAACAATGCTGAAACCTTTCGACGAAACATGCGCGAACAATTTGCGGAACCTTTCACGAAGGGTGGCTGCAAGATTTGAAAAATGCTTCGTGAAATGTTAGAAAACCAGTCAACTGAAGGTTTCGCGAATGTTTCCGACAACATTGCTGAAACCTTTCAACAAAACGTACGCGAACCCGTTAAGATACCTTTCACGAAAGGTAGCTGCAAGATTTCAAAAAAGCTTCGTGAAATGTTAGAAATCCAGTCAACGAAAGGTTTCTCGAATGGTTCCAGACAACATTGTTGAAACCTTTCAACGAAACTTACGCGAACCATTTGAGAAACCTATCACAAAATGTGGCTGCAAGTTTTTTGGAAAGTTTCGTGAAATCTTACAATACCACTCAACGGAAGGTTCCGCGAATGATTCCGACAACAATGCTGAAACCTTTCGACGAAACATGCGCGAACCATTTGCGGAACCTTTTACGATGGGTGGCTGCAAGATTTGAAAAAAGCTTCGTGAAATGTCAGAAAACCAGTCAACGGAAGGTTTCTCGAATGGTTCCGACAACAATACTGAAACCTTTCGACGAAACATGCGCGAACCATTTGCGGAACCTTTCACGAAGGGTTGCTGCAAGTTTTCAAAAAGCTTCGTGAATTGATACAAAACCAGTCTACTGAAGGTTTCTCGAATGGTTCTGACAACATAGCTGAAACCTTTCAACAAATCTTACTCAAACCGTTTAAGTTACCTTTCACGAAAGGTAGCTGCAAGATTTCAAAATAGCTTCGTGTAATGTTAGAAAACCAGTCAACGGAAGGTTTCACGAATGGTTCCGACAACATTGCTGAAACCTTTCGAAGAAACATGCGCGAACCATTTGAGAAACCTTTCACGAAAGGTGGCTGCAAGATTTGAAAAAAGCTTCGTGAAATGTTACAAAACCAGTCAACGGAAAGTTTTGCGAATGGTTCCGACAAAATTGTTGAAAGCTTTCAACAAAACTTACGCGAACCGGTTAAGATACCTTTCACGAAAGGTAGCTGCAAGATTTCAAAAAAGCTTCGTGAAATGTTACAAAACCAGTCAACAGAAGGTTTCGCGAATGTTTCCGACAACATTGCTGAAACCACTCAAAGAAACTTGCGAGAACCAGTTAAGATACCTTTCACGAAAGGCAGCAGCAAGATTTCAAAAAAGCTTTGTGAAATGTTAGAAAACCAGTCAACGGAAGGTTTCTCGAATTGTTTCGACAACAATACTGAAACTTTTCGACGAAACATGTCCGAGCAATTAGGGAAACTGTTCACGAAATGTAGCAGCAAGATTTCAAAAAAGCTTCGTAAGATGTTACAAAACCAGTCTACAGAAGGTTTCTCGAATGGTTTCGACAACACTGCTGAAACCTTTCAACAAAACTTACGCGAACCGGTTAAGATACCTTTCACGAAAGGTAGCTGCAAGATTTCAAAAAAGCTTCGTGAAATGTTACAAAACCAGTCTACAGAATGTTTCTCGAATGGTTCTGACAACATTGCTGAACTTTCAAAGCAACTTGCGAGAACCGGTTAAGATACCTTTCACAAAAGGTAGCTGCAAGATTTCAAAAAAACTTCGTGAAATGTTACAAAACCAGTCCTCAGAATGTTTCTCGAATGGTTCTGACAACATAGCTGAACCCTTTCAACAAATCTTACGCAATCCGTTTGAGAAACCTTTCACAAAAGGTGGCTGCAAGATTTTTGGAAATCTTCGCGAAATCTTACAAAAACAGTCTACAGAATGTTTATCGAATTGTTCCGACAACATTGCTGAAACCTTTCAAAGAAACTTGCGAGAACCGGTTAGGATACCTTTCACGAAAGGCAGCTGCAAGATTTCAAAAAAGCTTTGTGAAATGTTAGAAAACCAGTCAACGGAAGGTTTCCCGAATGGTTTCGACAACAATACGGAAACCTTTCTACGAAACATGCGCGAACAATTTGAGAAACTGTTCACAAAAGGTAGCTGCGAGATTTCAAAAAAGCTTCGTGAAATATTAAAAATCCAGTCAACGGAAGGTTTCTCGAATGGTTCCAGACAACATTGTTGAATCCTTTCAACGAAACTTACGCGAACCATTTGAGAAACCTTTCACAAAAGGTGGCTGCAATATTTTTGGAAAGCTTCGTGAAATCTTACAATACCACTCAACGGAAGGTTCCGCGAATGGTTCCGACAACAATGCTGAAACCTTTCGACGAAACATGCGCGAACCATTTGCGGAGCCTTTCACGAATGGTGGCTGCAAGATTTGAAAAATGCTTCGTGAAATGTTAGAAAACCAGTCAACTGAAGGTTTCGCGAATGTTTCCGACAACATTGCTGAAACCTTTCAACAAAACGTACGCGAACCCGTTAAGATACCTTTCACGAAAGGTAGCTACAAGATTTCAAAAAAGCTTCGTGAAATGTTAGAAATCCAGTCAACGAAAGGTTTCTCGAATGGTTCCAGACAACATTGTTGAAACCTTTCAACGAAACTTACGCGAACCATTTGAGAAACCTATCACAAAATGTGGCTGCAAGTTTTTTGGAAAGTTTCGTGAAATCTTACAATACCACTCAACGGAAGGTTCTGCGAATGATTCCGACAACAATGCTAAAACCTTTCGACGAAACATGCGCGAACCATTTGCGGAACCTTTTACGATGGGTGGCTGCAAGATTTGAAAAAAGCTTCGTGAAATGTTAGAAAACCAGTCAACGGAAGGTTTCTCGAATGGTTCCGACAACAATACTGAAACCTTTCAACGAAACATGCGCGAACAATTTGAGAAACCGTTCACGAATGGTAGCTGTAAGATTTCAAAAAAGCTTTGTGAAATGTTAGAAAATCCAGTCAACGGAAGGTTTCGCGAATGGTTCCGACAACATTGCTGAAATCTTTCAACAAACCGTACGCGATCCGGTTAATATACCTTTCACGAAAGGTAGCTGCAAGATTTCAAAATAGCTTCGTGTAATGTTAGAAAACCAGTCAACGGAAGGTTTCACGAATGGTTCCGACAACATTGCTGAATCCTTTCGAAGAAACATGCGCGAACCATTTGAGAAACCTTTCACGAAAGGTAGCTGCAAGATTTTAAAAATGCTTCGTGAAAAGTTAGAAAACCAGTCAACGGAAGGTTTCTCGAATGGTTCCAACAACAATACTGAAACCTTTCAAAGAAACATGGGCGAACAATTTGAGAAACCGTTCACGAATGGTAGCTGTAAGATTTCTAGAAAGCTTCGTGAAATGTTACAAAACCAGTCTACAGAATGTTTCTCGAATGGTTCTGACAACGTTGCTGAACTTTCAAAGCAACTTGCGAGAACCGGTTAAGATACCTTTCACAAAAGGTAGCTGCAAGATTTGAAAAGAACTTCGTGAAATGTTACAAAACCAGTCCTCAGAATGTTTCTCGAATGGTTCTGACAACATAGCTGAACCCTTTCAACAAATCTTACGCAATCCGTTTGAGAAACCTTTCACAAAAGGTGGCTGCAAGATTTTTGGAAATCTTCGCGAAATCTTACAAAAACAGTCTACAGAATGTTTATCGAATTGTTCCGACAACATTGCTGAAACCTTTCAAAGAAACTTGCGAGAACCGGTTAGGATACCTTTCACGAAAGGCAGCTGCAAGATTTCAGAAAAGCTTTGTGAAATGTTAGAAAACCAGTCAACGGAAGGTTTCTCGAATGGTTTCGACAACAATACGGAAACATTTCTACGAAACATGCGCGAACAATTTGAGAAACTTTTCACAAAAGGTAGCTGCGAGATTTCAAAAAAGCTTCGTGAAATATTAAAAATCCAGTCAACGGAAGGTTTCTCTAATGGTTTCGACAACACTGCTGAAACCTTTCAACAAAACTTACGCGAACCATTTGAGAAACCTTTCACAAAAGGTGGCTGCAATATTTTTGGAAAGCTTCGTGAAATCTTACAATACCACTCAAAGGAAGGTTCCGCGAATGGTTCCGACAACAATGCTGAAACCTTTCGACGAAACATGCGCGAACCATTTGCGGAAACTTTCTCGAAGGGTGGCTGCAAGATTTGAAAAATGCTTCGTGAAATGTTAGAAAACCAGTCAACTGAAGGTTTCGCGAATGTTTCCGACAACATTGCTGAAACCTTTCAACAAAACGTACGCGAACCCGTTAAGATACCTTTCACGAAAGGTAGCTGCAAGATTTCAAAAAAGCTTCGTGAAATGTTAGAAATCCAGTCAACGAAAGGTTTCTCGAATGGTTTCTACAACAATACGGAAACCTTTCTACGAAACATGCGCGAACAATTTGAGAAACTGTTCACAAAAGGTAGCTGCGAGATTTCAAAAAAGCTTCGTGAAATATTAAAAATCCAGTCAACGGAAGGTTTCTCGAATGGTTCCAGACAACATTGTTGAATCCTTTCAACGAAACTTACGCGAACCATTTGAGAAACCTTTCACAAAAGGTGGCTGCAATATTTTTGGAAAGCTTCGTGAAATCATACAATACCACTCAACGGAAGGTTCCGCGAATGGTTCCGACAACAATGCTGAAACCTTTCGACGAAACATGCGCGAACCATTTGCGGAACCTTTCACGAAGGGTGGCTGCAAGATTTGAAAAATGCTTCGTGAAATGTTAGAAAACCAGTCAACTGAAGGTTTCGCGAATGTTTCCGACAACATTGCTGAAACCTTTCAACAAAACGTACGCGAACCCGTTAAGATACCTTTCACGAAAGGTAGCTGCAAGATTTCAAAAAAGCTTCGTGAAATGTTAGAAATCCAGTCAACGAAAGGTTTCTCGAATGGTTCCAGACAACATTGTTGAAACCTTTCAACGACACTTACGCGAACCATTTGAGAAACCTATCACAAAATGTGGCTGCAAGTTTTTTGGAAAGTTTCGTGAAATCTTACAATACCACTCAACGGAAGGTTCCGCGAATGATTCCGACAACAATGCTGAAACCTTTCGACGAAACATGCGCGAACCATTTGCGGAACCTTTTACGATGGGTGGCTGCAAGATTTCAAAAAATCTTCGTGAAATGTTAGAAATCCAGTCAACGAAAGGTTTCTCGAATGGTTCCAGACAACATTGTTGAAACCTTTCAACGAAACTTACGCGAACCATTTGAGAAACCTATCACAAAATGTGGCTGCAAGTTTTTTGGAAAGTTTCGTGAAATCTTACAATACCACTCAACGGAAGGTTCCGCGAATGATTCCGACAACAATGCTGAAACCTTTCGACGAAACATGCGCGAACCATTTGCGGAACCTTTTACGATGGGTGGCTGCAAGATTTGAAAAAAGCTTTGTGAAATGTTAGAAAACCAGTCAACGGAAGGTTTCTCGAATGGTTCCGACAACAATACTGAATCCTTTCAACGAAACATGCGCGAAAAATTTGACAAACCGTTCACGAATGGTAGCTGTAAGATTTCAAAAAAGCTTTGTGAAATGTTAGAAAATCCAGTCAACGGAAGGTTTCGCGAATGGTTCCGACAACATTGCTGAAATCTTTCAACAAAACGTACGCGATCCGGTTAATATACCTTTCACGAAAGGTAGCTGCAAGATTTCAAAATAGCTTCGTGTAATGTTAGAAAACCAGTCAACGGAAGGTTTCACGAATGGTTCCGACAACATTGCTGAAACCTTTCGAAGAAACATGAGCGAACCATTTGAGAAACCTTTCACGAAAGGTAGCTGCAAGATTTTAAAAATGCTTC
This sequence comes from Gastracanthus pulcherrimus, assembly GCA_949152435.1. NCBI lineage: Eukaryota > Metazoa > Arthropoda > Insecta > Hymenoptera > Pteromalidae > Gastracanthus > Gastracanthus pulcherrimus. The sequence continues at coordinate 82,015,135 of OX424573.1, read as the reverse complement.
GTGAAAAGTTAGAAAACCAGTCAACGGAAGGTTTCTCGAATGGTTCCAACAACAATACTGAAACCTTTCAACGAAACATGCGCGAACAATTTGAGAAACCGTTCACGAATGGTAGCTGTAAGATTTCAAGAAAGCTTCGTGAAATGTTACAAAACCAGTCTACAGAATGTTTCTCGAATGGTTCTGACAACGTTGCTGAACTTTCAAAGCAACTTGCGAGAACCGGTTAAGATACCTTTAACAAAAGGTAGCTGCAAGATTTCAAAAGAACTTCGTGAAATGTTACAAAACCAGTCCTCAGAATGTTTCTCGAATGGTTATGACAACATAGCTGAACCCTTTCAACAAATCTTACGCAATCCGTTTGAGAAACCTTTCACAAAAGGTGGCTGCAAGATTTTTGGAAATCTTCGCGAAATCTTACAAAAACAGTCTACAGAATGTTTATCGAATTATTCCGACAACATTGCTGAAACCTTTCAGAGAAACTTGCGAGAACCGGTTAGGATACCTTTCACGAAAGGCAGCTGCAAGATTTCAAAAAAGCTTTGTGAAATGTTAGAAAACCAGTCAACGGAAGGTTTCTCGAATGGTTTCGACAACAATACGGAAACATTCCTACGAAACATGCGCGAACAATTTGAGAAACTGTTCACAAAAGGTAGCTGCGAGATTTCAAAAAAGCTTCGTGAAATATTAAAAATCCAGTCAACGGAAGGTTTCTCTAATGGTTTCGACAACACTGCTGAAACCTTTCAACAAAACTTACGCGAACCAGTTAAGATACATTTCACGAAAGGTAGCTTCAAGATTTCAAAAAAGCTTCGTGAAATGTTCAAAATCCAGTCAACGAAAGGTTTCTCGAATGGTTCCAGACAACATTGTTGAATCCTTTCAACGAAACTTACGCGAACCATTTGAGAAACCTTTCACAAAAGGTGGCTGCAATATTTTTGGAAAGCTTCGTGAAATCTTACAATACCACTCAACGGAAGGTTCCGCGAATGGTTCCGACAACAATGCTGAAACCTTTCGACGAAACATGCGCGAACCATTTGCGGAAACTTTCACGAAGGGTGGCTGCAAGATTTGAAAAATGCTTCGTGAAATGTTAGAAAACCAGTCAACTGAAGGTTTCGCGAATGTTTCCGACAACATTGCTGAAACCTTTCAACAAAACGTACGCGAACCCGTTAAGATACCTTTCACGAAAGGTAGCTGCAAGATTTCAAAAAAGCTTCGTAAAATGTTAGAAATCCAGTCAACGAAAGGTTTCTCGAATGGTTTCTACAACAATACGGAAACCTTTCTACGAAACATGCGCGAACAATTTGAGAAACTGTTCACAAAAGGTAGCTGCGAGATTTCAAAAAAGCTTCGTGAAATATTAAAAATCCAGTCAACGGAAGGTTTCTCGAATGGTTCCAGACAACATTGTTGAATCCTTTCAACGAAACTTACGCGAACCATTTGAGAAACCTTTCACAAAAGGTGGCTGCAATATTTTTGGAAAGCTTCGTGAAATCTTACAATACCACTCAACGGAAGGTTCCGCGAAAGGTTCCGACAACAATGCTGAAACCTTTCGACGAAACATGCGCGAACCATTTGCGGAACCTTTCACGAAGGGTGGCTGCAAGATTTGAAAAATGCTTCGTGAAATGTTAGAAAACCAGTCAACTGAAGGTTTCGCGAATGTTTCCGACAACATTGCTGAAACCTTTCAACAAAACGTACGAAAGGTAGCTGCAAGATTTCAAAAAAGCTTCGTGAAATGTTAGAAATCCAGTCAACGAAAGGTTTCTCGAATGGTTCCAGACAACATTGTTGAAACCTTTCAACGAAACTTACGCGAACCATTTGAGAAACCTATCACAAAATGTGGCTGCAAGTTTTTTGGAAAGTTTCGTGAAATCTTACAATACCACTCAACGGAAGGTTCCGCGAATGATTCCGACAACAATGCTGAAACCTTTCTACGAAACATGCGCGAACAATTTGAGAAACTGTTCACAAAAGGTAGCTGCGAGATTTCAAAAAAGATTCGTGAAATATTAAAAATCCAGTCAACGGAAGGTTTCTCTAATGGTTTCGACAACATTGCTGAAACCTTTCAACAAAACTTACGCGAACCAGTTAAGATACCTTTCACGAAAGGTAGCTTCAAGATTTCAAAAAAGCTTCGTGAAATGTTCAAAATCCAGTCAACTAAAGGTTTCTCGAATGGTTCCAGACAACATTGTTGAATCCTTTCAACGAAACTTACGCGAACCATTTGAGAAACCTTTCACAAAAGGTGGCTGCAATATTTTTGGAAAGCTTCGTGAAATCTCACAATACCACTCAACGGAAGGTTCCGCGAATGGTTCCGACAACAATGCTGAAACCTTTCGACGAAACATGCGCGAACCATTTGCGGAACCTTTCACGAAGGGTGGCTGCAAGATTTGAAAAATGCTTCGTGAAATGTTAGAAAACCAGTCAACTGAAGGTTTCGCGAATGTTTCCGACAACATTGCTGAAACCTTTCAACAAAACGTACGCGAACCCGTTAAGATATCTTTCACGAAAGGTAGCTGCAAGATTTCAAAAAAGCTTCGTGAAATGTTAGAAAGCCAGTCAACGAAAGGTTTCTCGAATGGTTCCAGACAACATTGTTGAAACCTTTCAACGAAACTTACGCGAACCATTTGAGAAACCTATCACAAAATGTGGCAGCAATATTTTTGGAAAGCTTCGTGAAATCTCACAATACCACTCAACGGAAGGTTCCGCGAATGGTTCCGACAACAATGCTGAAACCTTTCGACGAAACATGCGCGAACCATTTGCGGAAACTTTCTCGAAGGGTGGCTGCAAGATTTGAAAAATGCTTCGTGAAATGTTAGAAAACCAGTCAACTGAAGGTTTCGCGAATGTTTCCGACAACATTGCTGAAACCTTTCAACAAAACGTACGCGAACCCGTTAAGATACCTTTCACGAAAGGTAGCTGCAAGATTTCAAAAAAGCTTCGTGAAATGTTAGAAATCCAGTCAACGAAAGGTTTCTCGAATGGTTTCTACAACAATACGGAAACCTTTCTACGAAACATGCGCGAACAATTTGAGAAACTGTTCACAAAAGGTAGCTGCGAGATTTCAAAAAAGCTTCGTGAAATATTAAAAATCCAGTCAACGGAAGGTTTCTCGAATGGTTCCAGACAACATTGTTGAATCCTTTCAACGAAACTTACGCGAACCATTTGAGAAACCTTTCACAAAAGGTGGCTGCAATATTTTTGGAAAGCTTCGTGAAATCATACAATACCACTCAACGGAAGGTTCCGCGAATGGTTCCGACAACAATGCTGAAACCTTTCGACGAAACATGCGCGAACCATTTGCGGAACCTTTCACGAAGGGTGGCTGCAAGATTTGAAAAATGCTTCGTGAAATGTTAGAAAACCAGTCAACTGAAGGTTTCGCGAATGTTTCCGACAACATTGCTGAAACCTTTCAACAAAACGTACGCGAACCCGTTAAGATACCTTTCACGAAAGGTAGCTGCAAGATTTCAAAAAATCTTCGTGAAATGTTAGAAATCCAGTCAACGAAAGGTTTCTCGAATGGTTCCAGACAACATTGTTGAAACCTTTCAACGAAACTTACGCGAACCATTTGAGAAACCTATCACAAAATGTGGCTGCAAGTTTTTTGGAAAGTTTCGTGAAATCTTACAATACCACTCAACGGAAGGTTCCGCGAATGATTCCGACAACAATGCTGAAACCTTTCGACGAAACATGCGCGAACCATTTGCGGAACCTTTTACGATGGGTGGCTGCAAGATTTGAAAAAAGCTTCGTGAAATGTTAGAAAACCAGTCAACGGAAGGTTTCTCGAATGGTTCCGACAACAATACTGAATCCTTTCAACGAAACATGCGCGAAAAATTTGACAAACCGTTCACGAATGGTAGCTGTAAGATTTCAAAAAAGCTTTGTGAAATGTTAGAAAATCCAGTCAACGGAAGGTTTCGCGAATGGTTCCGACAACATTGCTGAAATCTTTCAACAAAACGTACGCGATCCGGTTAAGATACCTTTCACGAAAGGTAGCTGCAAGATTTCAAAATAGCTTCGTGTAATGTTAGAAAACCAGTCAACGGAAGGTTTCACGAATGGTTCCGACAACATTGCTGAAACCTTTCGAAGAAACATGAGCGAACCATTTGAGAAACCTTTCACGAAAGGTAGCTGCAAGATTTTAAAAATGCTTCGTGAAAAGTTAGAAAACCAGTCAACGGAAGGTTTCTCGAATGGTTCCAACAACAATACTGAAACCTTTCAACGAAACATGCGCGAACAATTTGAGAAACCGTTCACGAATGGTAGCTGTAAGATTTCAAGAAAGCTTCGTGAAATGTTACAAAACCAGTCTACAGAATGTTTCTCGAATGGTTCTGACAACGTTGCTGAACTTTCAAAGCAACTTGCGAGAACCGGTTAAGATACCTTTAACAAAAGGTAGCTGCAAGATTTCAAAAGAACTTCGTGAAATGTTACAAAACCAGTCCTCAGAATGTTTCTCGAATGGTTATGACAACATAGCTGAACCCTTTCAACAAATCTTACGCAATCCGTTTGAGAAACCTTTCACAAAAGGTGGCTGCAAGATTTTTGGAAATCTTCGCGAAATCTTACAAAAACAGTCTACAGAATGTTTATCGAATTGTTCCGACAATATTGCTGAAACCTTTCAAAGAAACTTGCGAGAACCGGTTAGGATACCTTTCACGAAAGGCAGCTGCAAGATTTCCAAAAAGCTTTGTGAAATGTTAGAAAACCAGTCAACGGAAGGTTTCTCGAATGGTTTCGACAACAATACGGAAACATTCCTACGAAACATGCGCGAACAATTTGAGAAACTGTTCACAAAAGGTAGCTGCGAGATTTCAAAAAAGCTTCGTGAAATATTAAAAATCCAGTCAACGGAAGGTTTCTCTAATGGTTTCGACAACACTGCTGAAACCTTTCAACAAAACTTACGCGAACCAGTTAAGATACATTTCACGAAAGGTAGCTTCAAGATTTCAAAAAAGCTTCGTGAAATGTTCAAAATCCAGTCAACGAAAGGTTTCTCGAATGGTTCCAGACAACATTGTTGAATCCTTTCAACGAAACTTACGCGAACCATTTGAGAAACCTTTCACAAAAGGTGGCTGCAATATTTTTGGAAAGCTTCGTGAAATCTTACAATACCACTCAACGGAAGGTTCCGCGAATGGTTCCGACAACAATGCTGAAACCTTTCGACGAAACATGCGCGAACCATTTGCGGAAACTTTCACGAAGGGTGGCTGCAAGATTTGAAAAATGCTTCGTGAAATGTTAGAAAACCAGTCAACTGAAGGTTTCGCGAATGTTTCCGACAACATTGCTGAAACCTTTCAACAAAACGTAAGCGAACCCGTGAAGATACCTTTCACGAAAGGTAGCTGCAAGATTTCAAAAAAGCTTCGTAAAATGTTAGAAATCCAGTCAACGAAAGGTTTCTCGAATGGTTTCTACAACAATACGGAAACCTTTCTACGAAACATGCGCGAACAATTTGAGAAACTGTTCACAAAAGGTAGCTGCGAGATTTCAAAAAAGCTTCGTGAAATGTTCAAAATCCAGTCAACTAAAGGTTTCTCGAATGGTTCCAGACAACATTGTTGAATCCTTTCAACGAAACTTACGCGAACCATTTGAGAAACCTTTCACAAAAGGTGGCTGCAATATTTTTGGAAAGCTTCGTGAAATCTCACAATACCACTCAACGGAAGGTTCCGCGAATGGTTCCGACAACAATGCTGAAACCTTTCGACGAAACATGCGCGAACCATTTGCGGAACCTTTCACGAAGGGTGGCTGCAAGATTTGAAAAATGCTTCGTGAAATGTTAGAAAACCAGTCAACTGAAGGTTTCGCGAATGTTTCCGACAACATTGCTGAAACCTTTCAACAAAACGTACGCGAACCCGTTAAGATATCTTTCACGAAAGGTAGCTGCAAGATTTCAAAAAAGCTTCGTGAAATGTTAGAAATCCAGTCAACGAAAGGTTTCTCGAATGGTTCCAGACAACATTGTTGAAACCTTTCAACGAAACTTACGCGAACCATTTGAGAAACCTTTCACAAAATGTGGCTGCAAGTTTTTTGGAAAGTTTCGTGAAATCTTACAATACCACTCAACGGAAGGTTCCGCCAATGATTCCGCCAACAATGCTGAAACCTTTCGACGAAACATGCGCGAAACATTTGCGGAACCTTTTACGATGGGTGGCTGCAAGATTTGAAAAAAGCTTCGTGAAATGTTAGAAAACCAGTCAACGGAAGGTTTCTCGAATGGTTCCGACAACAATACTGAAACCTTTCAACGAAACATGCGCGAACAATTTGAGAAACCGTTCACTAATGGTAGCTGTAAGATTTCAAAAAAGCTTTGTGAAATGTTAGAAAATCCAGTCAACGGAAGGTTTCGCGAATGGTTCCGACAACATTGCTGAAATCTTTCAACAAAACGTACGCGATCCGGTTAAGATACCTTTCACGAAAGGTAGCTGCAAGATTTCAAAATAGCTTCGTGTAATGTTAGAAAACCAGTCAACGGAAGGTTTCACGAATGGTTCCGACAACATTGCTGAAACCTTTCGAAGAAACATGCGCGAACCATTTGAGAAACCTTTCACGAAAGGTAGCTGCAAGATTTTAAAAATGCTTCGTGAAAAGTTAGAATACCAGTCAACGGAAGGTTTCTCGAATGGTTCCAACAACAATACTGAAACCTTTCAACGAAACATGCGCGAACAATTTGAGAAACCGTTCACGAATGGTAGCTGTAAGATTTCAAGAAAGCTTCGTGAAATGTTACAAAACCAGTCTACAGAATGTTTCTCGAATGGTTCTGACAACATTGTTGAACTTTCAAAGCAACTTGCGAGAACCGGTTAAGATACCTTTCACAAAAGGTAGCTGCAAGATTTCAAAAAAACTTCGTGAAATGTTACAAAACCAGTCCTCAGAATGTTTCTCGAATGGTTCTGACAACATAGCTGAACCCTTTCAACAAATCTTACGCAATCCGTTTGAGAAACCTTTCACAAAAGGTGGCTGCAAGATTTTTGGAAATCTTCGCGAAATCTTACAAAAACAGTCTACAGAATGTTTATCGAATTGTTCCGACAATATTGCTGAAACCTTTCAAAGAAACTTGCGAGAACCGGTTAGGATACCTTTCACGAAAGGCAGCTGCAAGATTTCCAAAAAGCTTTGTGAAATGTTAGAAAACCAGTCAACGGAAGGTTTCTCGAATGGTTTCGACAACAATACGGAAACCTTTCTACGAAACTTGCGCGAACCATTTGAGAAACCTTTCACGAAAGGTAGCTGCAAGTTTTCAAAACAGGTTCGAGAAATGTTACAAAACGAGTCTACTGAAGGTTTCTCGAATGGTTCCGACAACAAAGCTGAAACATTTCAACAAAACTTACGCGAACCGGTTAAGATACCTTTCTCGACAGGTAGATGCAAGAATTCAAAAAAACTTCGTGAAATGTTACAAAACCAGTCTACAGAAGGTTTCTCGAATGGTTCTGACAACATATCCGAAACCTTTCAACAAAACTTACGCAAACTGTTTAAGATACCTTTCACGAAAGGTAGCTGCAAGATTACAGAAAGCTTCGAGAAATGTTAGAAAAGCAGTCAACGGAAGGTTTCGGGAATGGTTCCGAAAACATTGCTGAAACCTTTCAACAAAACTTACGCGAACTGGTTAAGATACCTTTCACGAAAGGCAGCTCCAAGACTTCAAAAAAGCTTTGTTAAATGTTAGAAAACCAGTCAACGGAAGGTTTTGCGAATGGTTCCGACAAGATTGTTGAAACCTTTCAACAAAACTTACGCGAACCGGTTAAGATACCTTTCACGAAAGGTAGCTGCAAGTTTTCAAAACAGGTTCGTGAAATGTTACAAAACGAGTCTACTGAAGGTTTCTCGAATGGTTCCGACAACAAAGCTGAAACATTTCAACAAAACTTACGCGAACCGGTTAAGATACCTTTCTCGACAGGTAGATGCAAGAATTCAAAAAAACTTCGTGAAATGTTACAAAACCAGTCTACAGAAGGTTTCTCGAATGGTTCTGACAACATATCCGAAACCTTTCAACAAAACTTACGCAAACCGTTTAAGATACCTTTCACGAAAGGTAGCTGCAAGATTACAGAAAGCTTCGAGAAATGTTAGAAAAGCAGTCAACGGAAGGTTTCGGGAATGGTTCCGACAACATTTCTGAAACCTTTCAAAGAAAATTGCGCGAACCGGTTAAGATACCTTTCACGAAACGCAGATGCAAGATTTCAAAAAAGCTTCGTGAAATGTAAGAAAACCAGTCAAAGGAAGGTTTTGTGAATGGTTCCGATAACATTGTTGAAACCTTTCAACAAAACTTACGCGAACCGGTTAAGATACCTTTCACGAAAGGTAGCAGCAAGATTTCAAGAAAGCTTCGTAATATGTAAGAAAACCAGTCAACGGAAGGTTTTGCGAATGGTTCCGACAACATAGCTGAAACCTTTCAACAAATCTTACTCTAACCGTTTAAGTTACCTTTCACGAAAGGTAGCTGCTAGATTTGAAAAAAAGCTTCGTGAAATGTTAGAAAACCAGTCAACGGAAGGTTTCACGAATGGTTCCTACAACATTGCTGAAACCTTTCGAATAAACATGCGCGAACCATTTGAGAAACCTTTCACGAAAGGTTGCTGCAAGTTTTCAAAAAAGCTTCGTGAAATGATACAAAACCAGTCTACTGAAGGTTTCTCGAATCGTTCTGAGAACATAGCTGAAACCTTTCAACAAATCTTACTCAAACCGTTTAAGTTACCTTTCACGAAAGGTAGCTGCAAGATTTCAAAATAGCTTCGTGTAATGTTAGAAAACCAGTCAACGGAAGGTTTCACGAATGGTTCCGACAACATTGCTGAAACCTTTCGAAGAAACATGCGCGAACCATTTGAGAAACCTTTCACGAAAGGTGGCTGCAAGATTTGAAAAAAGCTTCGTGAAATGTTACAAAACCAGTCAACGGAAAGTTTTGCGAATGGAACCGACAAAATTGTTGAAACCTTTCAACAAAACTTACGCGAACCGGTTAAGATACCTTTCACGAAAGGTAGCTGCAAGATTTCAAAAAAGCTTCGTGAAATGTTACAAAACCAGTCAACAGAAGGTTTCGCGAATGATTCCGACAACATTGCTGAAACCTCTCAAAGAAACTTGCGAGAACCAGTTAAGATACCTTTCACGAAAGGCAGCAGCAAGATTTCAAAAAGGCTTTGTGAAATGTTAGAAAACCAGTCAACGGAAGGTTTCTCGAATTGTTTCGACAACAATACTGAAACTTTTCGACGAAACATGTCCGAGCAATTAGGGAAACTGTTCACGAAATGTAGCAGCAAGATTTCAAAAAAGCTTCGTGAGATTTTACAAAACCAGTCTACAGAAGGTTTCTCGAATGGTTCTGACAACATAGCCGAAACCTTTCAACAAAACTTACGCAAACCGTTTGAGATACGTTTCACGAAAGGTAGCTGCAAGATTACAAAAAGCTTCGTGAAATGTCAGAAAACCAGTCAACGGAAGGTTTCGGGAATGGTTCCGAAAACATTGCTGAAACCTTTCAACAAAACTTACGCGAACTGGTTAAGATACCTTTCACGAAAGGTAGCTGCAAGATTTCAAAAAAGCTTCGTGAAATGTTACAAAACCAGTCAACAGAAGGTTTCGCGAATGATTCCGACAACATTGCTGAAACCTCTCAAAGAAACTTGCGAGAACCAGTTAAGATACCTTTCACGAAAGGCAGCAGCAAGATTTCAAAAAGGCTTTGTGAAATGTTAGAAAACCAGTCAACGGAAGGTTTCTCGAATTGTTTCGACAACAATACTGAAACTTTTCGACGAAACATGTCCGAGCAATTAGGGAAACTGTTCACGAAATGTAGCAGCAAGATTTCAAAAAAGCTTCGTGAGATTTTACAAAACCAGTCTACAGAAGGTTTCTCGAATGGTTCTGACAACATAGCCGAAACCTTTCAACAAAACTTACGCAAACCGTTTGAGATACGTTTCACGAAAGGTAGCTGAAAGATTACAAAAAGCTTCGTGAAATGTCAGAAAACCAGTCAACGGAAGGTTTCGGGAATGGTTCCGAAAACATTGCTGAAACCTTTCAACAAAACTTACGCGAACTGGTTAAGATACCTTTCACGAAAGGCAGCTCCAAGACTTCAAAAAAGCTTTGTTAAATGTTAGAAAACCAGTCAACGGAAGGTTTTGCGAATGGTTCCGACAAGATTGTTGAAACCTTTCAACAAAACTTACGCGAACCGGTTAAGATACCTTTCACGAAAGGTAGCTGCGAGATTTCAAAAAAGCTTGGTGAAATATTAAAAATCCAGTCAACGGAAGGTTTCTCTAATGGTTTGGACAACACTGCTGAAACCTTTTAACAAAACTTACGCGAACCAGTTAAGATACCTTTCACGAAAGGTAGCTTCAAGATTTCAAAAAAGCTTCGTGAAATGTTCAGAATCCAGTCAACGAAAGGTTTCTCGAATGGTTCCAGACAACATTGTTGAATCCTTTCAACGAAACTTACGCGAACCATTTGAGAAACCTTTCACAAAAGGTGGCTGCAATATTTTTGGAAAGCTTCGTGAAATCTTACAATACCACTCAACGGAAGGTTCCGCGAATGGTTCCGACAACAATGCTGAAACCTTTCGACGAAACATGCGCGAACCATTTGCGGAACCTTTCACGAAGGGTGGCTGCAAGATTTGAAAAATGCTTCGTGAAATGTTAGAAAACCAGTCAACTGAAGGTTTCGCGAATGTTTCCGACAACATTGCTGAAACCTTTCAACAAAACGTACGCGAACCCGTTAAGATTCCTTTCACGAAAGGTAGCTGCAAGATTTCAAAAAAGCTTCGTGAAATGTTAGAAATCCAGTCAACGAAAGGTTTCTCGAATGGTTTCGACAACAATACGGAAACCTTTCTACGAAACATGCGCGAACAATTTGAGAAACTGTTCACAAAAGGTAGCTGCGAGATTTCAAAAAAGCTTCGTGAAATATTAAAAATCCAGTCAACGGAAGGTTTTGTGAATGGTTCCGATAACATTGTTGAAACCTTTCAACAAAACTTACGCGAACCGGTTAAGATACCTTTCACGAAAGGTAGCAGCAAGATTTCAAGAAAGCTTCGTAATATGTAAGAAAACCAGTCAACGGAAGGTTTTGCGAATGGTTCCGACAACATAGCTGAAACCTTTCAACAAATCTTACTCTAACCGTTTAAGTTACCTTTCACGAAAGGTAGCTGCTAGATTTGAAAAAAAGCTTCGTGAAATGTTAGAAAACCAGTCAACGGAAGGTTTCACGAATGGTTCCTACAACATTGCTGAAACCTTTCGAATAAACATGCGCGAACCATTTGAGAAACCTTTCACGAAAGGTTGCTGCAAGTTTTCAAAAAAGCTTCGTGAAATGATACAAAACCAGTCTACTGAAGGTTTCTCGAATCGTTCTGAGAACATAGCTGAAACCTTTCAACAAATCTTACTCAAACCGTTTAAGTTACCTTTCACGAAAGGTAGCTGCAAGATTTCAAAATAGCTTCGTGTAATGTTAGAAAACCAGTCAACGGAAGGTTTCACGAATGGTTCCGACAACATTGCTGAAACCTTTCGAAGAAACATGCGCGAACCATTTGAGAAACCTTTCACGAAAGGTGGCTGCAAGATTTGAAAAAAGCTTCGTGAAATGTTACAAAACCAGTCAACGGAAAGTTTTGCGAATGGAACCGACAAAATTGTTGAAACCTTTCAACAAAACTTACGCGAACCGGTTAAGATACCTTTCACGAAAGGTAGCTGCAAGATTTCAAAAAAGCTTCGTGAAATGTTACAAAACCAGTCAACAGAAGGTTTCGCGAATGATTCCGACAACATTGCTGAAACCTCTCAAAGAAACTTGCGAGAACCAGTTAAGATACCTTTCACGAAAGGCAGCAGCAAGATTTCAAAAAGGCTTTGTGAAATGTTAGAAAACCAGTCAACGGAAGGTTTCTCGAATTGTTTCGACAACAATACTGAAACTTTTCGACGAAACATGTCCGAGCAATTAGGGAAACTGTTCACGAAATGTAGCAGCAAGATTTCAAAAAAGCTTCGTGAGATTTTACAAAACCAGTCTACAGAAGGTTTCTCGAATGGTTCTGACAACATAGCCGAAACCTTTCAACAAAACTTACGCAAACCGTTTGAGATACGTTTCACGAAAGGTAGCTGCAAGATTACAAAAAGCTTCGTGAAATGTCAGAAAACCAGTCAACGGAAGGTTTCGGGAATGGTTCCGAAAACATTGCTGAAACCTTTCAACGAAACTTACGCGAACCATTTGAGAAACCTATCACAAAATGTGGCTGCAAGTTTTTTGGAAAGTTTCGTGAAATCTTACAATACCACTCAACGGAAGGTTCCGCGAATGATTCCGACAACAATGCTGAAACCTTTCGACGAAACATGCGCGAACCATTTGCGGAACCTTTTACGATGGGTGGCTGCAAGATTTGAAAAAAGCTTCGTGAAATGTTAGAAAACCAGTCAACGGAAGGTTTCTCGAATGGTTCCGACAACAATACTGAAACCTTTCAACGAAACATGCGCGAACAATTTGAGAAACCTTTCACAAAAGGTGGCTGCAATATTTTTGGAAAGCTTCGTGAAATCTTACAATACCACCCACGGAAGGTTCCGCGAATGGTTCCGACAACAATGCTGAAACCTTTCGACGAAACATGCGCGAACCATTTGCGGAACCTTTCACGAATGGTGGCTGCAAGATTTGAAAAAAGCTTCGTATAATGTTAGAAAACCAGTCAACGGAAGGTTTCACGAATGGTTCCGACAACATTGCTGTACCTTTCGAAGAAACATGCGCGAACCATTTGAGAAACCTTTCTCGAAAGGTAGCTGCAAGTTTTCAAAAAGCTTCGTGAAATGTTACAAAACCAGTCTACTGAAGGTTTCTCGAATGGTTCTGACAACATAGCTGAAACCTTTCAACAAATCTTACTCAAACCGTTTGAGAAACCTTTCACAAAAGGTGGCTGCAATATTTTTGGAAAGCTTCGTGAAATCTTACAATACCACTCAACGGAAGGTTCCGCGAATGGTTCCGACAACAATGCTGAAACCTTTCGATGAAACATTCGCGAACCATTTGCGGAACCTTTCACGAAAGGCAGCTGCAAGATTTCGAAAACGCTTTGTGAAATGTTAGAAAACCAGTCAACGGAAGGTTTCGCGAATGGTTCCGACAACATTGCTGAACTTTCAAAGCAACTTGCGAGAACCGGTTAAGATACCTTTCACGAAAGGTAGCTGCAAGATTTCAAAAAAACTTCGTGAAATGTTACAAAACCAGTCCTCAGAATGTTTCTCGAATGGTTCTGACAACATAGCTGAACCCTTTCAACAAATCTTACGCAAACCGTCCGAGAAACCTTTCACAAAAGGTTGCTGCAAGATTTTTGGAAAGCAAGAAATGATAAGAATCCAGTCAACGGAAGGTTTCTCGAATGGTTCCAACAACACTGCTGAAACCTTTCAACAAAAGTTACGCGAACCGGCTAAGATACCCTTCACGAAAGGTAGCTGCAAGATTTCAAGAAAGCTTCGTGAAATGTTAGAAACCAGTCTACAGAATGTTTCTCGAATGGTTCTGACAACATTGCTGAACTTTCAAAGCAACTTGCGAGAGCCGGTTAAGATACCTTTCACGAAAGGTAGCTGCAAGATTTCAAAAAAACTTCGTGAAATGTTACAAAACCAGTCCTCAGAATGTTTCTCGAATGGTTCTGACAACATAGCTGAACCCTTTCAACAAATCTTACGCAAACCGTTTGAGAAACCTTTCACAAAAGGTGGCTGCAAGATTTTTGGAAATCTTCGCGAAATCTTACAAAAACAGTCTACAGAATGTTTATCGAATTGTTCCGAGAACATTGCTGAAACCTTTCAAACAAACTTGCGAGAACCGGTTAGGATACCTTTCACGAAAGGCAGCTGCAAGATTTCAAAAAAGCTTTGTGAAATGTTAGAAAACCAGTCAACGGAAGGTTTCGCGAATGTTTCCGACAACATTGCTGAAACCTTTCAACAAAACGTACGCGAACCCGTTAAGATACCTTTCCCGAAAGGTAGCTGCAAGATTTCAAAAAAGCTTCGTGAATTGTTAGAAATCCAGTCAACGAAAGGTTTCTCGAATGGTTCCAGACAACATTGTTGAAACCTTTCAACGAAACTTACGCGAACCATTTGAGAAACCTATCACAAAATGTGGCTGCAAGTTTTTTGGAAAGTTTCGTGAAATCTTACAATACCACTCAACGGAAGGTTCCGCGAATGATTCCGACAACAATGCTGAAACCTTTCGACGAAACATGCGCGAACCATTTGCGGAACCTTTTACGATGGGTGGCTGCAAGATTTGAAAAAAGCTTCGTGAAATGTTAGAAAACCAGTCAACGGAAGGTTTCTCGAATGGTTCCGACAACAATACTGAAACCTTTCAACGAAACATGCGCACAATTTGAGAAACCGTTCACGAATGGTAGCTGTAAGATTTCAAAAAAGCTTTGTGAAATGTTAAAAATCCAGTCAACGGAAGGTTTCGCGAATGGTTCCGACAACATTGCTGAAACCTTTCAAAGAAACTTGCACGAACCACTTTAGAAACTTTTCACGAAAGGTGGCTACACGATTTCTAAACAGCTTCGTAAAATTAATACAGGAATATTTTTTTATGTAAGCAAATAAATCTTAAGTTCTGTATAAATTCACATCACGTGAATTATTTTCTATGGTAAAATATGAATAGATATACCACTAAATTTATAGACGTATTTTAAACTTAAAAGAAATACTATATACAACAAATAATGTACAAATTGAGAGATGCGGAGCGACGCAAATCATCGAATTTTTAAGTCTGAAGCCGACCTGATGCGCCCGATAGGTGGCGCTAAAACTTGCGAAATTTTATCTATGGTGTAACTGTAAAAGTCGCCGCTTCCGTTTCCGGACTGTTGGATAAGTCTGCCGACCCTTTCTTTATGGCCTTATACTCATACTTCAGGCTGTGATTTATGACCGCATTCTCTCTTATTGGACTCTTCGATGATTTACTGGATTTCTTCAATACATTGTATTAACAGTCATCATCGACCTCTAAAGCTGAGTGCTGTGAATACGGTAAGAATATTTTTAATTTATTTTGAAGCTTTTGTGGTGTTTTATTATATAAATGTTGTTGAAATTGTTGCGCTTATTGTCTACTCTAAACACCTAGCTTTCTTCCTATATCGTACTCACGAGTCGCGAATTTTTGCCGTAGCTAATTTTTTCTTGACAGCTAAACATTCATTTTTGTAAATTATATGTATATATATATATATATATATATATATATATATATATATATATATATGTGTATATACATATACACCATATATTATATATATTAGATAAAAAATACCTAATCATTGTTTTTTCTATCTTGTAACAAAATAAAAATAATTAGTGAGTTTTAAAACAACTCTTCTACGTGTATGGTTGCCGCATCAGAAAAAAGTTGCTTTAGCCCTACTTGATATGCCAGGAAAACGCAAAAATCAATACATGCGTTACAAAAAATATGGTATGCATCAAGGGCTAAGTGGGCTTTTTGACCTCATGTTGTTGCAGGACTCGTCTTCGGCTCGCAAACGCACTCGCCTTCGGCTCGTACTGCAATCTCCACACTCGGTCTAAGGTACGCAATATACTATTGCATGTAATTAACATTTCTTCATTGATAGTAATAAAGTTTGTTATTCTATAATTGTTGATTAAAATGGTTTTTAATGTATATAATACATACCAGTTTGACGAGTAAATTAATTTTGTATGATATCGTTTCCACGGCACCTAGCGGAAGATATCTGACTGCGATTTTTTAAAGAAAATGTAAAATGTAAATGTCGTACTTAATATTTCTTAATATTACTTTTAGTTAATTTTGAGTAAATTAAAAATTCTTCTGGATTATTTGAAAATTTATTTTACATTTTTCAATACTAGTATTTATTAAATACATTTTAGAATCAAAAGATTAAAATAAAATCTTGCCTGAAGTGGTATCCCCATTCGTATACCATTAATTCTATATAGCTCTTTTATTAATATAATTATAAAATGAAAAATTGTATTGAAATAGTATAAAAAAGTATAATATTTATTAACAAATAATAATTATCATAAAAATGCGTGACGGGTATCGAACCTGTGACTTCTGCGCTGAAAGGGAGGCTGTCAGCTATTAGGCTACAATGGCTGTTGATCTATGCATGACAATTTCGAATATTAATGACTTTGACTGGCTCCATATATGATCAAATATTATTATATATAAACTGAACTTTGTACATTTTTTAGTTTGAAACTATATTCGGATGGAAAAGTTTTTAAAAAAAGTTCATTACGCACACTTATTAACCAAATTTAAATTAAAAAATACAAGAAATTTTTTTAACTATAAATGAACAAAACTTAACATATTTGAAGTGGTTTAAATTTAATTTATTGTCAAAATTTTCATGTTTCTATCCTTTTCTTTTTTCAACAAAAAAATCATTCTTCGAAAAAATTCGATTTTTCTTTGGCTCATGATAACTTGAGTAAAATGGCACCGTTCCTGCTGAAAATTTTCATAAACGTAACTTTTTGCTATCTCTTGGGCATGTTCTTTGCCCAGGTTATACTGACCGTTATATTCCGAACTATTTGAGGTTTTTTTTCAAATTTTTTTGATCGCTTATATGTCGAGAGCGGTGCGATAATTTTTTGCCAACAGGAACTCATTTTTTAGAAATAGAAATTGTAAGATTTATCGGTCCCTTATTATTTTACAACGATTTCGAGAATTTTTCGACATTCTGAAATCGACAAGGTAAATTATTTTGATATTTTAGAAATAATATGATCGTTTCAGTGTTTGTGCATTTTAAATGAGTTTAAAATTACCTATTTTCTCCGACACGAATTTTTTGATAAGCTATCTCCCCTCCATTGTTCTATACGAGAACGTAATTTTTTGTTTACAGACGATCTATCATCATATTTTTCTTAAAATAATAGTACACCATGCAATGAGGGCAAAAAGTAGAATATTTTCTCGAGTTAGATGTAGTACTTTATGCTCATCTCAACTGTGGCCACTTTTTGACTTGGAAAGCCGGACTAATGGACTATTAAAAGCCAATATTGTTAAAAGACAATCTAAACTGAGGGTTATTGGTATAACTTGAAGAAATAAGGGAATTTGGTCTAGTTTCTATTGAAGTCACTTTTTTCCAGCCAATGCGGGAAAAAAGTGATTCGTGAGCAAAAAGTGTAATTTTGGTCTCGCTTGTAAGCGAAAAAAGTGGCCATTTTCGTTCAGATGAGCATAAAAATAGTTTTACTACAATTTCATTATTCCTACTGATATTGAAGTCAATATATTATAAAACAAGGTATCCTTGTCTATATAAAAAAAAAATTTTATTAAAATTACTTTATTGCGAAAGCAGCTAACGTAATCTAAAGGAAGATTCGACAAATAGTGGAGACTTTTTTTATTTGTTATACGATTTGAACTTCGAAGGTCTCATTTTGTTTCTTAAAGAATTTCAGAGGGACTTACCGAATCGAAATCAGAAAAAAGCGTTGCCAACTAATTAGGTACTCAGAACATGTCATATAGTATATTATATTATTATGCATAGGTCAATATCTGTTGATGCATTGGATAAAATAGGTTATCCCTATAGTAAATGAATGATTGTAATCACTGAAACCGGAAATAGGCGTAACGCTGAATTAAAAATGTTGTAATTATGACATAGTGTTAGAAGGATTAATTTTGAGATGATGTAAGGGTACGTTAGCATAATGGGAAAAGTGGCGGGGTGATGGAGGGGGGGGAGGGAGGGGAAGGGGTTATCGATACCGCGAAGGGAGTAAGTGGACAAAAATAGGATAGGTGGGAAAAGTGGAGGGGGTACGGGTAACGTGGAGGGTGCATTTTTTCTTAAACGAATCAATGAAAATAATGGTATAAATCTTTTTAATGCTAATCAAACGTGTTAGGATCAATGGCTAGATTTTTGAAGGGTACGGTGGCATAATGGGACACAATTAGGATAGGTAGGAAAAATGGGAGTGGGGGGGGGGTATGGGGAGCGTGGCGGGGGTATCTTTTTCTTAAGGGGTTATATCCCTCTTATGCTGTAAAAAACAAGGCTTTGTTAATTATTTTTTTTAAAGGACATTTGAGATTAAAGGTATACAAATAATATAACATTGGATTAAGCAACTCTTGAAGAAAAGAAAAAAATTTTGTATTGATATTTTTTTTACAAAATGGCGGCTGTGCAGTGATTACTCTTTCGCGATATCGGACATACGATGCTCAGCGGTTTTGACGCGATTGGCGTCCGTTTCCACGCAAAACTCGTACATGTTTGGTCCAACAGTCAACCCAAGAGCATCGTAAACGGCAAACAGACCCGAGAAGCCGTCATTGAAGATAATAACGGCTACGTCAGTCGCAATGTCAACTATAGTCTTACCGCTTGACACCGTCTTTGGAGCAAGTGACCACACTACAGCATTAAACGACTCGTTATTGTTCTGAGTATACGCACCCAAGCAGCGTGACAGAAGGTTGTTGGATCTGAGTTCATTATAAGTGGGTTTTATTGCGTTAAAAACATCCTCATGCATTGGACGCTTGTGCTTGTGAAGAGTATACCTCTTCGTATTCAGCAGTACCTTCTTTTTTTGCCAATATTCACACACTTTACAGTACTTAGATTTTACACACACATCCAATACCTTGCCAGTGTACCAACCAATCAAAGTCACCAATCCGAACAAAGACGTAACTCTTTCGCCAAGATCCATCGCCTGACACCGTGAGACCTTCTTTTTCACCTCGTTCGATAGAAATTTCTTTTTCTTTAATCGCTGATTTTTTCATAGATATAATTCGAACAGATGAAGTAGCAGTGGCGATATTAGATATGATCTTACTGTAAGTTGTTTGAAAAACAGGCTTTGCAAGATCCATCATAGAGCAGAACTTTTTTATACCGTTGATGCCTATGCCTATGATGCGCACAGCTAAAATAATACGGCAGTTGATCTCATAAGCACGACCATTTATTACAGGACAGCTGTTAATAGCAGCATCACCACAGTTCGAACAAGACACAATAATTTTGAAGCCTAGTCCACGCTTGTTCGACTCTAAAAACCGCACGTCACCATTACATTTTTTGCATACTAATAATTCAGAAAGAGTAGTAAATACAGGGAAAAAATTGATAAAACAGTAGCCGAAATTATTATCAACATCGCGGTCACGGTCTAAATCAGTAGTTTTCAATTTCTTAGCCGAGGTACTAACGTGCTCCGAATTGCCTTCGAACGAATGGCGGTTAGGCGGGCGTCGATTACTAATTTTACTCCGTTTTGTACTTGTACTTCTTGTTTTACTGTCTTTGCGGCCACTGTACACCTTTTCACTCATAATTAAGTACTTATAAATATAATTCACAGTTAAAAAGTAAAGCAAAACTCAAAATAACAACGTAAACAACGAGAACGGCTGATCGGCTAAACACATGGCAAGTGTGAGTAAACACGTGCTGTAAAGACGCTGTAACCGTTGTAATGTCATGTAGCGACCTCTATAATTCAAATTTAAAACACGATATCGATCGTAGGTAACTTCTACTAATTTCCAAAGCCGCGAAATTCAAAAAAGCGAGCATCGCTAAAATAAGCGAAAATTGTGATTTTGGAGCATCAAAGCTGTTTGGAAAAAATTGATTTCAAAAAATTTTGAGTTTAAATCGGTACTTGGGCTCTGTAGATTTTGATTCTAGGATTGTTTTGGCAAGATTTAAGCCAATAAAAAAAATGGAAAAAAACAAAAAAATTTGGGAGATATAACTCCTTAACAAAATAATGATATAAGCCCCGTAATGCTAAATTAAACGTGTTTTACTTTAACATAATGCTAAGAGGGTCAATGTGGAGATGATGGATGGGTGGGGTATCAATATAAAATTAGGATAGGTAGGAAAAGTGTGGGGGGAGGGTGGGTCATGTGAAGGGCGTATTTTCCGTTAGTAAAAGAATGATTGCAATCGCTAAAGGCGAAACGCATAATTAACTCTTCATTTTCTATGAAGTAATACATCGATGCAGAAGTGAAGGGGTCAGAAGGAACCGGTAGCGTAAAAGAATGAAGACAATAAAACTGGATGGGGTGTGAAGGGTGATGAGGGAACTGGAGTGGCGTCGGAATAAAAGTTATTGTAAAATACACCTATGATATATATCTACATACAAGTTATAGCAAAAGTACCGAAACGGCAAGATAACTCGGTGGGGAAGCATTTTAGACGAAAATGTTAAATATAAAAGTTTCAGGATACTTCCTTGGCTATACGATGGTAACCTTGACGTTGACCTAGAGCTTGAGGACGTTGAGTATGATTTTCAAAGTAATTTCAAGGTCAAATTCGATTTGTCAAATAGGACCTCATACTTTTGATGCCAGAGATGAAAGATATGACCTTAGCTACGAGAAATTTGCAATAGCCGAATAAATAAAAAAATTGTAATCGATTTGGAAACAGTTAACTACTACTTATTTAGGATTCATCCCTGGCTTCCGATGGTCACCTTGACCTTGACCTAGACATTGATCTTCAAGGTCATTTGAAGGTCAAATGCGATTTTCCAAATGGGACCTCATACTTTTGACGCCAGGAATGAAGAGAGCTAAAAATTTGACGTTCAAATATGACTTAAGTCGCCCCTCCCCTTTAACCTTGGGGTCCCCCGCCAGGTCAAACTACGAGAAATTTGCAATAGCCGAATAAATCAAAGAACTTGAATCGATTTGGAATTGTTCAACTATTATAAGTTTAGAATTTATCCCCGGTTATCCGATGGTGATCTTGTATTTACCTTGACTTTCAAAGTCATTTCGAAGATAAATGTAGTTTTTTAAATGATGCTTTTACTTTTAACACCAGAAATAAATAACAAATTTTGAAGTCAGATTTCGCCATAATAGTATATTCTTCCCACGAATTTTCTTGACCTCAAAGGCTTTTTTGCAGAACAAAAATGTAAAAAACGAAAAATTAAAATTTAATAAAAAATATGAGAAATCCTAGCAACCGCAAAGGTGTAGTGAACCTGGCCCTCGTAGGCAAGGTGATAAAACCTCAGTTACTGAAGGCAAGATAGAATAATCCCGGTCACTGAATGCAAGGTGTAGTGATCCCGATCACTGAAGGCAAGGTGTTGAGATCCCGGCCGCTGAAGGCAAGGTGTAGTGATCCCGGCCAACGAAGGCAAGGTGTAGTGATCCCGGCCAATGAAGGCAAGGTGTAGTGATCCCAGCCACTGAAGGCAACGTGTAGTGATCCCGGCCACTGAAGGCAAGGTGTAGTGATCCCGGTCAATGAAGGCAAGGTGTAGTGATCCCGGCCAATGAAGGCAAGGTGTAGTGATCCTGGTCATTGAAGGGAAGGATTATTTAATTAAAGGCGTTTCAAATTTAAATTTAATCTGGTCTTTTGTGCAAAGAGATATTTGAAATCACAAGAACTGTTCAAAATTTTCACCGTTAAGAGTTTGACGGTGTCTATAGCACGTCTTATTAATTTTGGAGGTATTCGAGCACATATATCTACTATTCGCTGCCTGAGCTCGTCTAAATCACGGGAGTTAAAGGGGAGGGTCACTTAAGATAATATTTGATCGTAAAACTTTTCGCTCTTTTCATTTATGGCGTCAAAAGCATGAGGTCATATTTGAAAAATCGAATTTGACCTTGAAATAACCTTGAGATCAAGCTCTAGATCGAGATCAAAGTCACCATCGTATAACCAGGAAAAAATCCTGAAACTTTTATATTTAGCATTTTTCTCTAAAATGCTCCCCCGTCGAGTTATCTTGCCGTCCCGGTACTTTTGCTATACCCTGTATATAGCAAATTTTGGACGAAAGACACGAAATACCGTAAGTATAGGAAGGCGTAGGGTGAATGTATACGATGGGTGGAATGAGAACAGGAAGGGAAAAGGAGTGAAGTGGGTCATGGAGGTGGGTAAGAGGGGAAGAAAGTGAGATCGTATAGAATTGCGCAGTAATGGCTTCATGTGCATAGGCATGCGGAGCAGTGTCTACGTGCACTCAGGCATGTGCAGTAGTGAGTACGTGCACAGAGGCGTGCACAGTTGCCAGTAATCACAAATATGTAAAAAACTGTTATTACAATTTTTTATGCAAATTACTTAAAGAATATTTAGAATCTCAAATAGACAAATTATGATTATTTGAGAGTAATTGGATCTATTTATGTAAAATATAATCAATTATTTTACGAATAATTTTTGATAATTGATATGCCGTACTGCGACGCAGTACTTAATGGATCATTGACAAAGTCGGAAAGAGGGTTATGGGAGCATAAGAAGTATATAGAGGATATGCTGTAGAAAATAGGGGGGTTATGAGAGACATGAAGAAAGTAGATTTTCTTAATACAACTATGGAATAAGTTAGTGGGAACGTAGTATGCAAGTGAGTGCGTATAAGAGGGTGCGTGAGTGAGCGAGTGCGCAAGTCAGTGCAAGCAAGTCCAGGCCTGAGTGAGTTCGTGAATCATTTATCAAGTGAGTAAGTGCTTGAATGAATGAGTAAGTGAGTGAGTGTATAAGTGAGTAATTAATAAAGTGAGTACGTGAGCGAATGAGTGTGTGAGTTAGTATAAATTAATGAGTGCTGGAGTAAGACAGCATGAGTAAGTGATCGGGTGAGTTAATGCAGAATAAGTGAGTAAGAGAGTAAGTGAGTGAGTGAGTGCAGGAGAAAGTGAGAAAGTTAGTAAAGAGAACAAAGAATATGCGAAAAAGAGTTGGGAAATGTATGAGCTAGAGCAACAGCGAGTGTGTGAGTAGGTACGTGTGTACATTAGTGCGTGAGCGTATGACTTAGTAAGTAAGTGAGTACACAAGTGAGTGAGCAACTGTTTGACGTAGTCAGAGAGTTAAGTTAGTTACAGAGATTCAGGAGTGCGTTTCAGAGGGATATGGAGAGTACATGAGTGAGTACGAAAGTAATTGGGTAAGTAAGCAAATAAAACATTTATAAAGTTAAAAAGAGAGTGAGCGAGGAATAAAGTCAGTACGTACGTAAGCTAGGGCGCACGTGAGTCAGTGAGTGCGTGAGAAAGTAAGAGCCTTAGTAAGAAGTATTCTGGAAGTAAAAGAGAGAGTGTAAGAGAGAGAGAGAAAGAGAGATTTTTAGATTAAGTTTTTTATTTATTTTTTTCCACCCTGGGACTGAAAGTGTCCCATAGAACATATCGAACAATATAAAAATTAGCAATATACAATATATAATAATATAATATATAACGTGATCGGTACGCTCGCAATAGTAGTACTTAACAGCGGTATGTACAGGTTCGAACAATATTCGGTGTATAAAATAAAATATATAATACATATAACAGTAATCTGAACGGCTCTTTGGCTGCAAAATTTGAAGCTATAACAATATAAAATATAGAGATACATAAGTATAATTCAAGCTAAAATTAAGGCAGCAATATGTATATAGTATTACATCTACTAGGAACATTTGTATTTTAGAATTCTCATGTTTACTTGTGTATAGAGAGAGAGAGAAAGAGAGAGAGTGAGAGAGCGAGACAGAGAGAGAGAGAGAGAGAGAGAGAGAGAGAGAGAGAGAGAGAGAGAGAGAGAGAGAGAGAGAGAGAGAGAGTCGAGGAATGTATTATGATGTTGGAAGCATATTTATTTTTTATTTATTTATTTATTCCAGAGTTACATATAACATTTGCTAAATTCGATACACAGTAGAAATTATTTACATTAATAACACATTATAACGCCGCAAATCCTGCAGAGGGAATTGGTATTCCCTGTTCGCAGGTCCGGATTAACAAAAAAAATAAAAAGTGCTGGTTAGTTTTACTGTATTCCTTACAGCAAAAAACTCCAGCCATACTAATCCGTACAATGCAAGTACCATTCATTCATAAGGATAGAATGTATCCACGTCGGACTTCCGGACATGGATCATTCCATCCTTCACCATTCATACATACTTTGGTTGGGTTATGAAGGTCTTCTGACTCTTCATCCCAACTCTATATAACATTATTAATAATTTATTAAAAATTTCACAGTGATATATAATCTCTCTTTAACATTTCCATATAAATCCTTATTAATTAATATTATTATTGTAAATTGCGTTAAAGATTCTATATTTTAATATAGTTAGTAATAATGTGACGACTACATTATATTAATTCGCGTTAATTAAGATTACATTGCACATGCTTAAGATTCTATATTTTTGTATATTTTTCTTTGATATTATAAATATTTTTATTCTTATAATTTAATCATTGTGACCTAGCACTATAATATTACCAATACCTCACTAACATGGATCTTGCCGTCGTAAATTTTTCTGTTGTCGCGTGTTTATCTCTTGCATATAATATTCTTTCTATGGTGTTGAGCCTAGCCGGGCAAGTAAGTCCAACAGCACAGGTAACTCTGTAACGTGGGAACATCTCTCTGTGTTGGTTAGCTGAATCACATTTGCAGTTTGATGTAAAGACTATATCGTCAATAACTACAATATAATTATAAAATGATTGTCGTTTAAGTGGATTCATTGAGTTTGTGAAAATTTGTTTTCCTCTTATTTCTCTGTCAAAGTAAAACATCGCCTTGTTCGATCCTAGGCAGTTGATATCTCCGTATGTCATTCTTTGACTTGCTGATTTGTTAATCTTCTGTCCAGGTGCAGCCGTTGCTTCCATTTTTCCATATGGTATGCTAGAATTTTAATAGTCGATAAAAGAGATTCTGATGACCGTTTCTCATAACCGAGTGGACAGTTGTCAATAAACTGTCAACTATCATTAATATTTATATTTTCTAAAGAGAGGTATGGTATTATCGGGTTTTAATAGTCGCTCAACATGATTCTGATGACAGTTTTGCATAACAAAACTGACAGTTCTGAATAAATTGTCAATTATGATGAATATTTATCCGTTTTTATTAATAGTATGTTATTCCAGGGTATGACAATCGCTCAATGCGAATCTCACGATAGTTTTGCATAACCCAGTTGACAGTAGTTAATAAACTATCAATTATGATAAATATTTATATTTGTTAAGATAAAGTATGGTATTCTAAGGTTTGGCAATCGTTAAATGTGATTCCGATGATAGCTTTGTATAACCAAGTTAACAATTTTGAATAATCTGTCAATTATGATGAGTATTTATATTCTATGGTTTTGCGATTTTGATGACAGTTTTGCATAATCAAGTTGGCAGTTTTTAGTAAACTGTCAATTATAATAAATATTTACACATTTTTATGGAAAACTATGGTATTGTAGAGTTTTACAGTCGCTAAATGCGATACTGATGAGAGTTTTGCATGACCAAGTTAACTGTTGTCAATTAACTGTCAATTATGATATATATTCGCATTTAAAAAAAAAAAAATTGTATGATAGGGTGTTTAACACAGTTTAAGACAGTCGCTAACTGCGATTCCGATGACAGTTTTACATAACCGAGATTACAGTTCTCGATAAGCTTTTAATGATGATAAATATTTAAAAACATTTTAAGAAAACTATGGTATTCTATGATGTTGACAGCCGCTAAATGCGATTCTGATGACAGTTTTGCATGATTAAGCTTACAGTTGTCTATAAACTGTCAACTATAATCAATATTTTAATTCTTTAAGGAAAGGTATGGTATTATCGGATTTTAACAGCCGCTGAACGTGATTCTGATGACAGTTTTGCATAACCAAGTCGATATATTTCCATAAACTGTCCATAATGATAAGTATTTGTATTCTTTAAGGGAAGTATGGTATTCTAGGGTTTTTACTGTTGCGGAATAAGACTTTGATGATAGTATCGCATAGCAAAGTGGACAGATTTGAATATGCTCTCAATAATGACGAATATTTATACGTTTTTATTAAAAGTATGGCATTGTAGGGTTTTGACAGTCGCTAAATGCGATACTTATAAGAGTTTTACATAGCCGAGTTGACAATTGTGAATAAATTTTCGATGGTGATAAATATTTAAATTTTTTAAGGAAACGTATGCTATTCTAGAGACAATTAGCTGTCAATTACAATAAATATTGAATGAGATTTTATAAAATATGGTATCCTAATCATTTAGGTGTCGTCGCAAAATCGCATTAATATTCAATATTAGTATTGATAGGGATTATAATGTATTATGAGTGAGCGATTTCAAGTTCTTAAATGATTCAGATTAAAAAATCGTAAAATAACACTTAAAATAATTGGTTTATTCTGTTCTAAATAAGTACACGGTTTAAGAATATTCTGACAAATAAAACTAATATTTGCATGAATACAAAATATTTTCCTAGCCTATTTTGAATTCTGTAAGCGTCAAAACTAAATCTTTGAAATATTAAATGATTTTTCTAGAATGAGTCACCAGAAATCGGATTGAAGTAAATGCATACTTGAAAGAATAATAAAAATACGTTAAATTTTTGCTTTGATTTTAGTGCATATGCAATAACATTTTGAAAATTCCGTTTGAAATATTAAATGTTTTAATGGGCTTGAACTTGGGAAGAAAGCTGCTTCGTTTGTGAATTTGTCCAAAGAATTTTTTTTAACTGATGTATGAAATAAAAAATGAAGATGATAAATCACGTTTTTGCGATATCTCTGATTAGAGGAAGTTTCAAGGGCTACAATTTGGTACAAATATATATTTTTATACAACATACTTGTCCGCACAGCTCAGATCTCCCGACACCCCTCAGGCCATTTTTATATTCTTATACAGCTGGAGCCTTTAATAATTACTTTAAAGCATATTTCGAGAAATAATGATAAATTCAAATCTTGCATAAACGCGCTAATATTTGGAGGTATATTCAGTAAGCTTCAACATAGAAGTCATTATAATTTTTGATGAATATGATTAATTTTAAACTATTACTAAATTCAAAAAAGATTTTTTCTTGTACCGCCTAAGAACGGAGTCCGACAACTGAGTCGAACACAAAATGCCACCCTCGCTTCCACTCCAACGACTGTATTACACATAAAAACCGAAATCTTTCTAACGACAGGCAATCGCTCCACTACATGAATTATTTGATTGCGCTGGTTGCCTTGCTTTATTTTATGCTAACGATTATAAACTTCTTTTTTTTCATACAATAGTTACTGTAACGCATCGAAATAATATTTAGCACTTTTTGGGATTTTTAAGTTAACAATCTTAGTTGACTCTGGGTCACTCCTCTATTTTGATAATGGCTAATTTGGCGGCTTTCGATCAATCATAATTCAGAAATTTGAGTTGGATCAAAGATAAACCATGCCTGAACTAGTGTTCTTTTGCAAACGAGGTTTAATGAGAGTTCAGTCAGAGAAAGATAAAAAGAGAAAGCTTTTCAACGATGATATATTTTTGTATTAGAGATCTCGATGATCTCGATGTTTTTAAGGTTTACGAGTAAGAAAAATATGTTTTTAATAGGTTTTTAAAAAAGGTTGGTATGTACGGATATGTGCATGTGTATGTGTGTGTGCATATGTATGAAATAAAAATTTGTATTCATCACAACTCTTGAAAAGAACCGTATCCCTAGCTGAAATTTTGCAGGCATATTACATATGTTTGAACTTACAACTTATTAGATTTTAGAGTTGCATGGATAATAGTAAACTCATTTTTTAGTAAAAATATTAATTTTTAAAAATTAGTACGAGTCGAAAAAATATGTTACTGTTTTTCATTTGTCACTACTTTGACGTGTCCAAAAATATGTACGTTTCATTATTTGTATTTTAAGATAAATATTAGCTCGTTCATATAAAATAAGTTAATATTATTCTTAAAATAGAAGCAAATATGTTAGATAATAAGGAATGCCATCAAAATGAGTGCGCAAGTTTTTAAAATAAACTTACTTTTATGATATATAAATATCAAAACAAACATACTTAAAAATGAAAAAATGCTTAAATTAAAAGGTACGAATTTTACATTAAAAAGGCGAAGACACTTGAACAATTTATTTTTATGAAAGATTTAAAGCTCCTTGAGAAAGAAATCTGCTAAAGCTGTTAACATCGGTTTTTAAAAATTGTTTAGATATCGCTCAAGTCGATTATTTATGAAAATTAATTTGTCTGAAATTTTTGTGACTTTAAGGAAAATATTTCGGTTTATCGTTATGTTCTATCTATGTTATAATGTTTGTTGGTAATACAGCATGTTTGCAACCTATTTTCAGAACATTATCAAACCATTATATACTCTTTAATGAGGTAAAAAGCATGCTTTATAATGAATGCTGATTTTTAGTGATTAAAAAGTGCACTAAATATTTTTTGTATTATGGATCATTAGGCTTCACTTACTAAAATAAGTAATAGAAAATGCAGTTTTCATAATATCGCTATGTTCTAGCTATGTTATAATGTTTGTTGGTAATACAGCATATTTGCAACCCATTTTGAGAACATTATCAAACCGTTATATGCTCTTTAATGAGGTAAAAACAATGCTTAATAATGAATGCTGATTTTTAGTGATTAAAAAGTGCACTAAATAAATTTTGTATTGGGGATCATTAGTCTTCACTTACTAAAATAAGTAATAGAAAATGCAGTTTTCATTAAGTGCTTCAAAAAAAAAATTTTTATTATGAAAAAATTCATGTTTTGCATATAATTTAATATTTCTTCGTTAATATTTTTATTTTTTGAAATATATCAAATTCCTATTTTCTCTTTGATGGATATTCAGTATGATAATATTGTAACATGGGATTTCGTTCCTCTATTTATTTAAATAAATACTTATAATATTGCTTCAGTCTACGAGATTACTCCTTACTTTACCGAATTTATATTACTTAAAGGGAGCTAGTTAAAGCAGCGGCTAGCTGAGTATCAGCATTCCCGAGGGAGTTCCTTGCAGCAATTACCAATATATTTGTACATATACATAATAATTAAATATTATTTATTAATTAGAGTGAAGAAATTATAGATAATTACACAATCAATTAAATAGTTTAAGTACCGAAGCTGTATGCAAGCAATAATTATAATTGTAAAATATGCAATATCGCATAATGTATAAACGGTCGCAATTCGCTCGAACTCCTTCAATTTGCAATTATTCAATATGGCTACGCAGGCATCGCGTGAGTCGCTTAATTTTACCGGCCGAACTCCGCGTGTCACCAATCGCGAACTAGTCAAATATTCCCGTAAAACTGCTTATTAACCCTATGTTACTACTAATCCATCAAACTCACCCTAATTATTTAACCCACGAAAGAGAATCCCACTATTCTTTATTTAATTTCCATAAAGAATTACTTCTAAATATTATTACTTTCCCATCGCGCACTGCTTCTAAGAAATGTCAAGTCACACCACCAATTTATTGATGTACGTTACTTTGTACTTTAGAAAATTCTCCACAGTGCCGAAAGTCGTTCAGTAGTAATACAGTCCAACTCACCGCGATAAAGACGCTTCGACACCGCTCCAAAATATCGCATACCGATGTCTCGTGGTCGCCGCTGACTCGCGAGTTTTGCTTGTTAGCCCAGATCGCTCGGTCACTATTCTACCTTTAATTCTCCTCCTAACTATTAACAACAATTACTATAAATCGATACTAACTTTAACTAAAGGCTTTTAACAATAACAAAGTGACACAACATTTACCCAAAGTCCATAATTAACTATACATGTTAACGCTCTCAATAATTGAACTTGCTAATTCGACGCGCGGAGAGTCAATGGCAAGCATCCGGCTATTCGAAAGTCACTTCCAAAATTTTCGTCTTCTTGTTGATCAGCGCTGGAGTCGTTCCGTCGCTTTTCCGTTGTCAGTGGCCATATCCGCGCGGCCTCTTTTTGTGAGCGCCTTCACATCTTTCATTTGTTGTCGGCTGCTGCTCTCCTCCAGGCCTGTCACGAGCGGTGCTTCTGGCGACAATTCCCTAGGCACACTCACGTGTACCCTCTCCTCCCGCTTCCGTGTGCATTGGGAGAGAACCGCGGAGTATGCATGTGGCATGCATATGCCCGTCTCCTCGAGACTGGGTTAAGACAGAGTGTCGTCATTGTGTGTGTGTGGACAAGCGGCGAGAGTGTGCCGGTGCTTTTGGTCTCGGTGTGAGCATGCATTCTCTCGACAACTCCAGCCTGGGCGTCTGCATACCTGGGGATGGATGTGTGCATGCGCTAGGGTCTCTGGGTATTTTCTCATCTTTGTTGTCGTCGTGGTAGTCGTCTTCAGAGCGTGTATAAGTACATGTGTGTATGTGTGTGTGTGTGTGTGTGTGTGTGTGTGTGTGTGTGTGTGTGTGTATGTCCACTGTACAGGTTCTCATGCTCAGCCGCTTGACATCACCTGCACGGAGTCAGCTGCAACGGTCTGCTAGTGTCTGATCTGGCATCCCCATTTTCTCAAAGAAATTAACAATATGACACCCCCTCCCCTCCTCCCATTAATAAGTAATACATAATGAATCGAGTGCTCAGCTCAGGTGACGGCAGTTATTTGGTCGTGATTGACCGCTGCTTCTCTGCATCATCTTCCCCGTCATCTTCTCCACATCATGTTATCCAATTCTATTTTGAGTTTTCTAGGGTCGCTGTAGCTTTCTCTTCCTGGCTGTCTCCATCTAGTTGCTCCGGCGTTTGGTGCTCTTGTCTTCCCTCGCTTCCGTCATCGGGGTCTCTAGTATGAGTAGTCCCTTCCCCTTCTGCATTCTGGCAGGCTGGAGTATCCCCTGGCGGGTACGATGGGGGTAGTATGCGTGGAGGCTCCTGGACTCTTGTGGCCTCCCTTAGGGCATTGAATGTGTGGTCTTATTCTTGGGCTTCCATCTCTCGTTCGACTGCGGCCCAGTCGTAAGCGGCCATAGAATCATCCACCTGTAGAGTCGGGAACGTGCGACGGTCCTGAACCATAGGCTACACCGGCTGGAGGCGTTCTTCTGTTGAAAGGGCGCAGATTGGTGGCTCCTGGAAGGTGGGGTACGGATGACGGTCCATCCTACCAGCTCGACCATGACGGCTTCATCTTGCTCGGAGCATGTAGCTTATTTTCTCTCGTTAAAATGCTGAAAACAGGTATAAGAAAAAAAAAGACAAAAATAATCAAATGAAAATTTTTAAAGTCGCTAATAAGAGTGAGTCTTTATCATGGGTCGTTTCAAATATGTTACGGTCGGTGAGCAGGGGCTTTTCTCCTAGTATCGTTTTAACTCCCTCACGTACATCTCGGGTATTTGACTATCGTCTCTCATTTCTAGTACATATACTAGCGGAGACCTTACCTCCTTAATCTCAAATGGCCCATAGAATTTATCCGCTAGTTTTGTTGAAAAGCTTTTGTCTATGTTAGACAAAAAGTAGGTTACTCTCATTACCAAATTACTCATCTGAAATCTGGCGTTCTTCCTCCCACGGTTATAATATTTCGGTTGTCTCTCCTTGACTGAGTAGATATGTTTTATTGCCGTGGACAGCGTCTAGTCTTTTTACTCTGTTCGCCCAAACCTCCGGAACGGTGTTCACAATAGGTCGCTTAGGTTCCACTTCTCTTCTTAGGCTTTTTACTGGTCTATGGTGTTGACCGTAATTTAAGAAGGCGGATGTGACCTTCGTAGTCGATTGCATTGCGGTATTTACTACGTGGCGAAACTCGTACACGTGAGCGTACCAGTGCCGGTGATCCTTTTCAATGTAAGTCGTTATCATAGTCTTCGGGGTCCTGTTACTTCTTTACACTCGATTGGTCAGTTGGAGGTATTCGGCGCCGATATCAGTCAACAAATAGTCTGGAGTTTCACAGTGGAACAGGATTTCCTCCTCGAGAGCGCGTGCCACCGACTATCCATCGACCTTTCTTAGCGGTTTCAGATATATCCACCTCGTGCATAGATCTTGGAACACCACTAACTACTAGAACTACCCCTTACATGGTGGGAATTCCATGAAGTCTGCTGCCACTGCAGACCACGGTCGCTCTACGATTCTTTTTCCCAATAGCGCTATTGGTCTGTCTTGAGAGACTTTATACTTGTGGCAGTCCAGATAAGACTGGACAAAGTGGCGGATGTCATAGTGCATACATTGCCATTAGTACTTACGGGCCACCCTGTCGTATGATTTCTCAAAGCCATGGTGCTACGTAGAGGTGATGCAATGAGAGTCAATCATCAGTCTCTCACGATGCTCGACTGGGACTACTAGCCTTCATTCTTCTTCTCGATGGGTCACTGAGTCGAGTAAATGGTCTCTACAAAATTTATATAACATCCCATTTTCAATTCGTCAAGCAGGAAACCGAAGAAGGTGTGTTTTTACTTCATCCATCCTGGTTAGGTATCGCTTATACTGGGTCTCTCTAAATCCTGCTAATGCGCCATCATCTACCAAATCATGTGCATATCGAGTTTCAAACGGGCTAGTCTGCCCATAGGGTCCTTTAGATTCCGTAACTATTGAAGGGCGCTATGGTCGGCTATGGCTTTAAGTTCGTATCCTACCAGATACGGTCGCAACTTTTTGATCGTCCATAACAACGCCAGGCATTCTCTCTCCGATGTAGTATAGTTTCGTTCTGCAGCAGTAAGTACCCAACTCACGTACACGTTGAGGTGCTCTGTATCATCACCCTCCTAGGTCAAAACCACCTCAATAGCAAATCCACTCGCATCACTTTGGACGGTGAAGGTTTTGCTAAAATCGGATCTAGCTGATACTGGTGCCACCATCAGTGCCTTCTTTCAACCTCCAAAAGAAAATTGTTGGTTGCTATCCCATATCCACTCTTGTCCCTTCCTGAGTAGTTTTACTAGTGGGATTTTCATCTCTAGGTCATAGTGTTTAAATCGCGATTACCAGCCTACCATGCCGAGGTATCACCTGAGCTATTTGACATTCTTTGGTGCTGGATTATCGGTTACTGGAGCTACCTTCTCTGGGTCAGGTCGCAGTCAGTCTCTGTCCAACAGGAATCCTAAATAGATCACCCTTGATCAGCAGAATTCACAATTTCTTGTGTTAACCAC
Organism: Gastracanthus pulcherrimus; assembly: GCA_949152435.1. Lineage (NCBI taxonomy): Eukaryota > Metazoa > Arthropoda > Insecta > Hymenoptera > Pteromalidae > Gastracanthus > Gastracanthus pulcherrimus. Next base: position 81,981,742 of record OX424573.1, on the reverse strand, counting down.
TAGCCCAGCTTCCACCAATTTCTTCAGTACTAACTCTAGCCAATAGAAATTTTCCTCAAAGGTCTCGGTTGCTATTATGATATCGTCCAGATATCCGAACACATACGGTTCATACTGGATGCCAAAATGGGCATCAATCAGACGTTGGAAGAGCATGGGCACATTGGCCAATCTGAAGGGTATTTTTACAAACTGCCAGAGTCCAGACCCAGGCACTGCAAAGGCTATATACTTCTTACTGCTTTGCTCCATGCGCACCTGAAAATAGGCCTATTCGAGGTCGATTTTGGTTTAGTATTTGAGTTTATGCAATTTGTCCAGTATCGAATCTATACTCCTGATAGGGTAAGCGTCCTTACGAGTTACTTTATTAAGGTCGTGATAATCTATGCAGAATCTATAGCTTCCAACTGCTTTTTGATATGAAACATCTTTTGCCGCGGTACGGGAGTGAAAGCGTTCGAAATGAAACGACGCCTAAAATTATGAAACGAGATTTATCGTGAACCTCCGGCAATGCTCGGCTACACTCGGCGTCAGTCTCTCTCTCTCTTTCCCACCCTCTCTCTCTCTCTCTCCCTAGCCAAGCGTCTGCAAGCGTCCCCACGAGCAGCTATAGCTACACTCGGCGTCATTATCTCTCTCCCACTCTTTTTCTCTATATAGCCAAGCGACCCCTCTCACGCGCAGCTATAGCTTCGTTATTCAGCAAGCGTCCCCTCTCACGAGCATCTAGCTGAGCGTCCCCCTTCACGGCGCGCGTCTCTTCACCAGTCCGTCTCCTTACTTACTGCTTTGCAAATTGTAACCGATATACCTATACTGATGCGCTGTATAGTTTGTATAGGTTTACGAACGAAAGATTAGTGTACAGACGAGAAAATAATATATAGTATAATATTCAGTGAATTAATTATTTAAAATATGAGTGATAGTCACAGTGAGGAACTTGGAGATGATATACCTCCTCGGAAAAGAGAAAAAAACGAACTTCACGATCATCAACAACCCAGTACAAGTAAAATGCCGCCTTTACGTGCTCAACAAATCAACGCTACACAATCAAGTGATTCAGATCTTAGGTAATTTAATTTCAGGACATGATTATTTCATTATATTGTTATACGTACGCAGTTTGAAATTGATGCGCGCGCAGATAAACCATGCGGGATATGTTTACCAACGTGCTCAAGTTGTATGTATTTGTCTCAAATACATACAAACGTGCAATGTAAATGTATGTTACATTCTGTCTCCCTCTCTCTCTCTTTCGCTCTCTTATACATGAATATATATATATATATATATATATATATATATATATATATATATATATATATATATATATATATATATATAGAGAGAGAGAGAGAGAGACAGAATTCGATGTTTCACATCTGTCAGGCGTCCCGCGACGGCTAATTTTTTTTATAATTACTGGGGCTCTACTCCATTCACTCGCCGACTACTCTATTATACCATTTCGAAACATTTTCTCTACTTCTTCGTTCACCACTTGAAGAAGTTTAGGTAACATTCTTCTCGGGCGGTGTTTGATGGCGTTCGCAATGAGGACATATATGTATAGTCATTTACTGCTCGTTGTCTACTTCCATAATACCAGCGCACTTGGCGTACGCTGGTGTCGCTTCATCGTCCAAGGATTGCTTTCACTGTCCTTCATTCGTCCTCCACATGCGTCGTCCATATGAGACTTCGTCTCGCTTCATTTCTATTTCGTCCGTTTGTTCCTCCAATTGCTCTACTCTATTATTTAGGGTCGCTCGTACTGATGGCTTCCTCATCTTCGCTTTTTTTTGGTTATTCAGTACTGAGTGAGCCTTTTTATCTGACAATATTGGCCTAACATTCTTAGATTCTTTTACCATATTTGAGTCGCTAAAATTCTCTTCGTTGCTAGTGTTGGGACGCTCTGCTGTCTAGTCTCTCTTACTGTCGCTAGTTTTATCCCAGCTGTGGTTGCTGGGGGTGATTGTTCTGCCCCCCCCCCCCTGTAACCCGTTTGCTAATGCCGGATCGTTGGGGTCGCTCTGCCAAACTGGTTGTCTATTCGGACACTCGCTTGCAAATTGTCCCATGGCTTTGAAGATATAACACGTTCACTGTGGACAATCTCTGGCTCTCTGTTCGATAGCCTGTCACATACAGCATGCGTTAAAGACTGTGGAGTTCTAGTCAAGACGAACTCCCTGTTCTTGGTTCCCCATCGGTGTACAGTTGTTGCGGTCTTGGTTAGGCTGGGTTTGGCCATTGTGTAGACCTTGGTTATTCCACGGTGGCGGTCCACTATTTCATGCATTGTTCCAGTTCAAAGAAAACACAAACTTCTGCTGCATCGGATTAAGAGGTCAAGCCTGAGTTAAATTCTTTAAAAAATTGTCAATTTTACAAAGGGCAAAAATATTTTGACACAAACTAAGTTGAAGCAAGTTTATATATCTTAAATATGTATATTATACGAGATTTTGCCACAAATTAAACCCTTCTAATTGGTCTTTATCGTCCCTTGAATATTCGTTAATCTGTATTATTGAATTTAAGCCTTTTAACCACTTACTACGTGTTTCTGATCGAGGTTTTAAAGTATTCTTCAGAAGTATTGTCATGGACTTAAGGAGCTACATTTTTAGAAATAGATTATTTTTAATTGTAGAGACATATGTATCAATAACAGTAGTATTTTTATAGTATTTTCATAGTATTATTATTGATATGTGTGTCTCTAACAATTGGAAATAATCTTTTCTTAATAATGTAGCTCTTAGAACTGGACTTCGCGTGAACGGTTCACACTTTCCGTACTCGAGTGATTCCCGTATACGCGGCACCTGGAATACTCATTCTCTCCCTGGAGAGAATCAAATCGGTCATCTAATTCCTTCTCCTTCTCTCATACCCTTCCCAATTTCTCTAACTACGCTAGTGTTTTAATCTTAATATGCCTGTTTAACTAAATTTTTCATGGCTGACTCGATAAGTAATTAGTTATCTTTTGCCGTTTCGCCATCGTTCTCTTGCGTAGGTCTTCCATTGTGTGTTCTTCATCCCATCGACTCGTATTGTCGCTTGAATGTCATTGAACAGCTCCTTATCACACATAGCTGAACTAGCTCTACAATCTTGTAGACAGTACAAGAATTCCTCTGGTCTCTTTTCTTCTCCACCGAATTTCAACGTTCTTGCTGGCTCGATCTGAGTTCGAGTGGCCCTGTTTACGGTGCTATTTCCTCCTCTTTGCTGCATATACAGACTCACTATCTGATTTCTAATGACCTCGTCTACAGTGCTGTCTACGCCTCTTTGTTGTATCATTGAAAGTCGCTATCCGAGTCCGATGAGATGCTGCTCCTACTAGTCGCTATTCGAGATACTGCTACTGGACCGATTACGTCTTCATTCTTTCTTCCTGCGGCGATTTTTTCCCTTAGAGTGCCTACGGTGTGCTTTACTGCTGGGCGAGCTGGATGAGCTCCTGGACGTAGATCGTCGGCGCTCTTTTTTCCTCGGTTATGTTGATTTACCTTCGTGGTTGTTTTTCTCGTTATCCCTATTATGTTTAAGGCTGCGAATCTCTGCAACCTCGTGGTTCCTCGGACGTTCCATCCTATCCTAAGGTCCCCTTTGTAGTCTTGGAGTCTCCACATAAGGATGTCAATCGAACCTCGGAGGTGAGACTGTCTGTGGCTATGGAATCTATAATATTTCCCGGAGCAGTGCCGTGATCTTTGGGCGCGAGATGCTTATGTCCTCGTAGGCCTAAGGTACGTATCTATGTGCCTTTTCGACCGCTGGATACCTAGTCTTAGTATTCGCGGTGTTCGCTACTTCGCTCTCCGACTCACTGGTACTAGACTGATCCACCTCATTATCTGGCGAGTTGGGTCTCAGGCTGTCCTTGCTTCCTTATTCCACGAACTATATACTATCATCTGAGTCCGGCACCTTTTAAGACATTTGACCGTATGCAGTTTCCGTCTGGTTATTTTCTGAGACCGGGGTGGGTCCATTTTAATCGGTTCCAGGGCTGAGAATCGTATTCGATGGTGTCATCCTCCAAAGGGTCGATGAGTATCTTCATCGAAAACTGACAGCGGTAAGTCAGGGAGTGATAGTTCGGATGTCCTTGAGCTGTGGCATGGGTGCATCCGAGAACTCTACTGCCGAGTTGTGCTTGATGTAGACGTGTGCACCCACTGCCGAAAGTGTATGAGACGTTAGTAAGCAGAGAAAAAGGGGTTTCGCTCGACGGCATCGCATAACTGGGGTTATTAAAAAGTTGGGTTTATAAGTTATATATTTATAGATATCCCCCGTAAGAAGGAATAAAGCTTGTACGGGACTTTGTAAGGGGATAGAGGAAATTGATACAATGCAATACAATACTGTTATTCAAGGATCAAATTGATTTTATTACCCAAAAACTGTAGCGTTAACATTAAATAAATATTTATAGTTATATTTACAAAAAGTCATTAAATAATAGTTTACCAAAAATGTTTCAATTTACTTACCTCTTTGTAAATTAATTATTGATGATTTATTAATTTATTTATGAATAATCATAAACCAATAAAATTAAACAGTACTTTTTTACGGCGACATTAAATTATTTTGATATGATTATCCTTTGAATAAGAAAATCTTACGTAAGAGGGGCGGGGAGCCATCAAAACCTTACGGTTCCTTACATAGTGTTAGGGGGAGGAGTTAGAGAGTCAATAGTACGGAAAATAGGCCTTGCCTAATTTGTATACAGGCCCTTAATTCAGAGGTAGGTACAATCGGCTGCGAGAACGCTAGTGGAGGTTGTATAGTACTAACTGAGCCTAGGATCCGTGAGAATCCGAGAGTCATCGTACTCGAGTCTGGTGTGGCGGGCCTTCATAGATACTGAAAAAGGAGGGTTGCCAATCTCCATGGGTAGCCTGTCAGTAATAATTTCATCAGTTCCGGTGTGTATGTTGTTATTGCACCCAACCCAATAATTGATTAACGATCATGAAGATAATTTAGAATATACAAGAGAATTAAATGGTCGAAGATATTAGCATACCGAACTACAGGAATTTAATTAGCGACTTTATATATCATTTTTTATTTTCTATTTCTCTTTGTGATTAGAGATTTTCAGGAGATACTCAAGTATTAGGCAACGATTTCGAAAATAGCTATCAACTCAGGTAACAGATCAATCAAGAAGACTTGAAGAAAAAAAATAATCAAAATTATTTTCCTTCTCTCTTATAGCATTATTCAAAGTAACGTAATCTCCAGAGTAACGTAATTTATAAATATGTATATATATATATATATATATATATATATATATATATATATATATATATATATATATATATATATATATATGTATATATATATATATATATATATATATATATATATATATATATATATATATATATATATATATATATATATATATATATATATATATATATATATATATATGTATATATATATATATATATATATATATATATATATATATATATATATATATATATATATATACAGAATCGAAGTCGGGACCATACTTCGGTTCTGGGGGGGGGGGGGCTATAACGACGAATCGAACGAATAGCTCGGCCCGCTGATCTGGCTCCATGGCAGTGGTCCATGGTGCCTGGAACAAACAAAAAAGGGGAAGGTTAGGGGGGCTAATTAGCCACACTTCACCTAGCGTTATTACGTGGTCGCCCCCGCTCTCAGTCGGGTCGATTCCCGGGAATCGCATCCAAAGTGGCTTGCATTCCCGGATCCGCGTCGCGTACGCTATTTTGCGCTATCGCTCGCGTTGCAGGGGCGAAAATGGGCTTTTTCTAAGCGAAGATGATGATTGAGCACAGGTGGAAGTCAAGGGCGCCGATGGTGCCGGAGACGAACACGAATGCTCAAATCATCATCAGAGTCTGAAGAAGCCTTTTCCACCCATGTTACACATCATATTTTTTTTAATAAGGTTGTGAATAGGGCCTTTTTCATGTATACAAACCGAATGGGGAAATGGGCATTACGAGTCGTCCACTAAGAAATTCAGGAGCGGGAGAGAAGGAACATTACCTTCCGCTCAGGCGAAGATGCTCGGAATGCTCAATTTTCCGTTCGCTTTTCAAGCATGGAAAAGGGCACATTTCACGCACATATCGAGAAAAATCATTTTCTGTTCTAAATATGTACAAAATATCAAAAAATTAAATAAAAGAAAATAAAGGACCACTTTAATTGACCATCGCAAGTACGTAATTGTAAAAATTTATTTTGTCCCTAACCTCGACCATAACAGACCGCTGGTAACTGCTTTAGCACAATTCTTTCTGAAAGAGATTTAATGAACAAACGTTTATTGAATTTTTATATTGATCAAAGTAATTGTAGGAATAATTGACAATGTTATAAAGAATGTTATGGACAATACTACGCTCTTAAGGTAAATAAAAATAGTGAATTATTATCTCAGAGTTATTTCAATTTTAATAAAATATACAAATGTGTTTATAAGTGATGGTGACCACAAATTGTGATCATATATTCAAAATTATAATCGTGTTTCGTTCAGAAAAAAAGTTAAAACGAATTTATATACATACATATATATATATATATATATATATATATATATATATATATATATATATATATATATATATATATATATATATATATATATATACATATATATATACATATATATATATATATTAATTTAAGGAAATTACGCCTTCTTTATGAAGAAGTGCACATATTTTACTTACCGTAATGTATACAACGCATTTCTTTAATAAAAACCACTTTGAAGTGATATATGCATTTTTTGACATATCAAACGTTTAAAATAACAAAAACGATTTTTTCCAATTTTAACAATTTTAGAAATATCAAAATCACAATTCTTGAACAAAAAGTACTATTTGAACTTTACAAATATATGCATCTTCTAGACATATCAAACGTATAAAATGACCAAAATAAGTTTTGTCAAACATTTACAGATTTTAAATAGTCAAAATTGCAAATCTTTAACAAAGTGAACTTTAAGGACATTATGAGATAAACCAATCGAAAGGGTATTATGTGTATCTGACGAATTTATGCATATTTTTGACGTATCTAACGCATAGAACAATAAAATAAAATGTTTTGTTTATTAAAATTTTTTAAAATTCAATATTTCTAAAAATAAGCAGTAAGTTTTGACCATTTAGCTCCAAAATCTAATCAGTTCTATGTTGGGTCATATTTGATATACATGCAAAATTTCAGTTGCAAAAGTTATGGTGACAACAAAATTTGACCACATATGTACTTACACACAAAAACACATACACACATACATACAGACAGAAGTTTTGAAAAATTTGTTTTGTAATTTTAAATTCAAACAAAGAAAACGTTGTCAATTCATTGGCACTTAGCTTCCTCAAACTAAATTAATTGTTCCAATGTGAAACTCTTTGTTCTAAGAAATTACTTTTATTTTGCTATAGCTCTTTCTAAATAAGACCTTAAAATGGGTGTGCTTTTTTATCATTGATAGTTTGACAAGAGATAACTTTTTACTAAAATTACAGAACGATAGGTAATAATCCTTATCACAGCAATTTTTGCTCTGTACGTAATTTAATAAAATTATTTAATTATTTAAATTAACTGTAATCAGATGTTAGTACGTAGATTCACTGAATTCCTTAATCATTTAAAATTTTAGAGATATAGAGATATAACCGTTCAAACTAAATATGAATTTTTTCCTGTATAATAATAGAAGAGAGAGAGAGCCTATCTAAATTTTACGGTTGTAGAAGATAGATAACTTTATACTCTATTTAATGCATTTCCATTAAATTATTCATAATATTTTTAACATACCAAAAAACTAATACTAAAAAATTAAAAAATTGTTATAAAAAAACAAGTCGATGACTCTTTAAATTTATTTTCAGTTTCGAATCTTCATTCAAGAACGAAAAAAATGCGCGTGCCATTCTCGAGATATAAGCGATCAAAGAAAATTTTGAAAAAATACATAACTTAAAATATCGCGAAATATAAAAGTCGTTGGAATCTGAGCAAAGAAATTGTTCAAGAGATAGTAAAGAGCTACCGTTTTGTAAGTTTCAGATCAACTGATGCCGATATACTGCAGTAATTCTTTCCCTTCAAAAGAATAAGATAAAGCCTAACAAATTTTACAGAACATTCTTATTCATATTCCTAATCATCTCAATTCTTTTCAAAAATTTTCATTCTTATATTTCACAGATAGAACAGTTTGAATAAAAATGATGATTTTGTGTATAACCAACCAAGGGAAATAGCTTAATCAAAATTTCGGGTGGGAAGAAATAGGTAATTTTATGTTCATTCAAATGCATTCATGGTGTGTTTGTAGACTGACAAATTTTGACTAACATAGATCCAAAATCTACTAATACAGAAAGTTTCTATATCGTTTGGACATTAAATATCAGTTGAATTTAAAATCCTAGCTGCTCTCCTTCAAGGGTTATGTGGAGTTTTAGATTTTCACGTAACGACCTATAGTTCAAAGCTTGCTTTAAACATTTCGAATGAATGCTCTATGTATAGTACCGCTTTCTTAATTTCACCACTTTCTCAATTAACTAAACAAAGACAAAAATTTTTAATGTAAAATAAATAGTGATTACAAATTATTATATATATATATATAATATATATATATATATATAATATATATATATATATATATAATAATTTGTAATCACTATTTATTTTACATTAAAAATTTTTGTCTTTGTTTAGTTAATTGAGAAAGTGGTGAAATTAAGAAAGCGGTATATATAATATATATATATATATAATAATTTGTAATCACTATTTATTTTACATTAAAAATTTTTGTCTTTGTTTAGTTAATTGAGAAAGTGGTGAAATTAAGAAAGCGGTACTATACATAGAGCATTCATTCGAAATGTTTAAAGCAAGCTTTGAACTATAGGTCGTTACGTGAAAATCTAAAACTCCGCATAACCCTTGAAGGAGAGCAGCTAGGATTTTAAATTCAACTGATATTTAATGTCCAAACGATATAGAAACTTTCTGTATTAGTAGATTTTGGATCTATGTTAGTCAAAATTTATATATATATATATATTGGTTTCGCCAGCAGGGAGGTAGGCTTTCGCGCGTTCTACCCGCAGTATTTCGAAAACTGAGGATATACATTACTGTACTGCTCCAGTTATCGAACAGTCGCGGCCCAAACACCGACCGTCGAGCATCAGCCGACTGCTTTTTTGTGCGTTTACTTTATAGATCCGCCGATAGGTGACGGCGACCCTAAATTTTCTACCTCGCAGCAGAAGTTGAGTTATGAAATATATAAGTCTAATTTAGTTGGTGCTACAGTTACTGGCGCGATTCTCTTAGATTGCGGAATTGCTTGTCGACGATTACAACGACCCTACCTGCGACTTTCTATTAATCATTATAACCATACAAGTGTTTATTAATCTAATTGTAATTTTATAATTATTCTGATTTCAAAATGAGTCACGGTGGAAAATGTTCTCATGATGAGAATAGAAAAAAGATATGTGCTCCATGTGGTAGGAAAATTGTCTTTGGTAAAATTAAACCAGAAAAGTTTCTCACAAATGAAAAAATTGCAAGTCTTATAAAAAAATGGTTGTCAGAGGGTTTTGATCTGAATAATGAAAAATATCCTTCGAGTATATGTAGATCATGCTACCTAACACTTCTTTATTTTGAAAAAGAGATTTTTAATTTTTAGATGTTTCGATTCAAGGTAGAAACAGATCACTGTACTCAGAAGGTGGCAGTATTGGTCAAAGAGATAAGCTTAGTAGTATAGATAAATTAATATTATTATGTATAGTGCCACAAATAAAATAAACTTATGAAAATTTTAAACTTTTAGTTGATTTAACAAAACTGAATAATATTTCATTCAAATTCGTTGCAGATTTTAAGATCTTGCTTATTATTAATGTATAGCAAACTGCTACCTCTATGTTTCCCTGTCCGTATTGCTTTGTTTAGTTAAGTACTTTAAGAGGTGAATCATTTTTTGAAGACAGTAGCGATGATATCATATCAACAAGTTCAATCAATACTTCAAAAGTAAATAATTGTATGCAATTAAAAACGTATGGAGATTTACGAGCTGATTATCAAAAACATTGTCTAGTAGTTAAAAATAAAAAGTACAGTAAAGAGTGTCATAGTACACTCCATCTTCCTCTTTTTTCTAAATACTAAAATTCGAAAATCGAAAAGCCGTTAAAAACACAAAAACAAGAAAAATATTTGAGTCGCCGTCCTTAAAGAAAAAAAAAAAAGAAATGAGCCCCGAAACCATTAATTTTCACAGTGTATATTCAGAATAATGTTGATCCACATCCATACACACACATACACACATGCACACACACACATGTTATGAGCAAAACTTTTTTTTTACCATCACAAAGTTTCCTCTATGAGGAAGTAAAAGTTTATACATCTGTTATGTTAGAAACAAAATTTTAAATTAAACAAACTGAAAAAATTTTAAATTCTAAATTAAAAAAAAATGACATATTTTATTTTATATTATATATCTTAAATTTTCAATTTATAATTTCAACTTTTAATATTCTAAAGTTTAATTTAATTTTAAAGAAATATATTTTTTTGTCACCAATTTGTTCCCTTCTACACCTAACTGTCACTAAAAAATTAATTTCGCTAAATCAAAATGGCTCGTTATTTAAAATTCAACTGCTCATTTCGTTATAATATATGTCACACCAAGCCCCGTGTTGGAATGTCATTTGTAACATGGGATTCTGTTACTCTATTTATTTAAATAAATATTTATAATATTGCTCCAGTCTACGGGATTACTACTTACTTTACCGAATTTATATTACTTAAAGGGCGCCAGATAAAGCAGCGGATAGCTGAGTATGACCATCACCGAGGGAGTTCCGTGCAGCAATTACCAATATATTTGTATATATACCTAATGATTAAATATTATTTATTAATAAGAGTGAAGGAATTATAGATAGTTGCACAATCAATTATATAGTTTAACTACCGAACCTGTATTCAACTAATAATTATGGTTGTAACGAACTAAAAATTTTATTTTCTTTCTTTCTAGAATTATAACATTTCGGTAAAAATTTTACGAGATAAAGATTCTCGATATATTACACAATTTAATCACGCAATTAGTATGGTCTCACTTACGGGAGACATCCCCACTCCGCCTCTACCGAATATATATATGTGTGTGTGTATTCTATGAGCTGGAGAGGGGATAGAGAGATACAGAGAGAGAGAGAGAGAGATAGATAGATAGATAGATATACTTTTTATTCATCAAAAGACGAAATCTTACAATTTCATGTACATGTAGTTATAATTATAATTAAAAATATCAGTCGATTTAATATAATTGTTATCTTAACTTTCACTTATTGCATATTTCTTATTAAAATAATAATTCACTTTATCAGTTCGTCAGTTTATAAAATTTAAATGTAATGAACTAGTCACATTCAGATATTACAGAAAACGCTTCGTCAAAAAATAATAATACATAGAATAAAAAATAAATACAATAGAGATAACATATAAATATAAAAGAATACATACACATACTTTGCTAAATCTTTGCGTATACTATCACGTCTAAATTTAAAACACACTCATTCATAACACTTTAACAATCACGCTAATAAATACATTCACACCTAACTAACACTAAACATATTTAATAAATAAATAAATAAATTAATAAATAAATACGTCGAATAAATAAATAAACAAGTTAAATAATTAAATTAAATAAATAAATAAATAAATTTAAATAAATAAATAAACTTAAATAAATAAATAAATTAAATAAATAAATAAATAAATAAATAAGTTTAAATAAATAAATAAATTAAATAAATAAATAATTCAAATAAATAAAAAGCCTAAATAAATACTCGACTCATTTTTTATTTCTGAACATACTCTTCACCATGTAATTGCTTAAGTTGCCTGCTAAACGCCGTTTTAAATTTACAAAAAGATGGCAGGCACCTCACACTGCTCGGGAGCGAATTCCAGAGGTGCGCACCTTGAGCTCTGAATGAGAAAAGGCCCTTATCGGTGCGCGACCCCGGAACCGAGAGCTCTTTCATACCACCCCTACTTGAAGTCCTGGCCTGGTTTTTTTCAAAGAGGGCAGTAAGATACGGTGGCTGCCGCATGACAACCGCTTTGTAAAGCAGCAGCCCCATAAAATACTCCCTCCTCACCTTCAAATCTAACCAGTCCAGTTTTTTCCTGTAGGCGGTGATATGCTCATCCCGCCTAACACCACATACGTATCTCACACATGCATTCTGTAGACGTTGTAGTCGTCTCTGGAGCTCCCCTGACACATCAAGAAGAACCACTGAGCAATAATCTAAGTGAGGTAGTACCAGTGCACATGCCAGCTGCTTCCTCAGTATCTCTGTGGTGCTTGAACGGAATAATTTTAAGCTATACAGAGCTCTATTTATTTTTCTACTGACCGCATTCAGTTGCGGCTTCCATGTTAACCTTCCGTCCATCACCACGCCGAGGTTGGTGACTGCATCGACGAAGGGAACGTGTACGCCGGTCTGTATATCAATGTCTTGCAAGTCAAGGTTCTGAACCTGTTTGATGTTATGATCAGATCCAAAAATGATCGCCTTTGTCTTGCCGACATTGGGGCGCAGGCCAGCTGACGTTGCCCAGTTCGACACTGCTTGTGCTACAGCCGACATGCGACCGATACCATCACGAAGACCTTTCAGGGTCACTTGTGTGTAGGTTTGCAAGTCGTCAGCGTAAAGTATGTGTTCGACACCATTTAAGTCGAGTGCGTCTTGTAAGTCGTTTATGTCCAGGCTGAAAAGCAGGGGTCCCAGGACTGAGCCCTGTGGAACGCCAAGATTGGTGGTTAGCCAACCTGAATCCCCGTTTGTGATTGTGACGACTTTCTATCGTCTCCCCATGATATATGACTTAAGCCACAGGAGAACACTCCTGGAGAATCCCATGCGCATCAGCTTACGCAGCAGTTTAGTGTGTGAGATGGTGTCGAATGCTTTGCTAAAATCAAACATTAACAAAATAGTCAATAGTTTTTTGTTGTTGTTAATGCCTGATCTTATGTCCTCCGTCAGTTTCAGTAGTGCTGTCTGTGTACTGTGATTCTGTCGAAAACCAGTCTGCATCGGGTCCAAAGTATTATTTTCTCGTAAGAAGTCAGTTATTTGGTCGTGTACGATTTTTTCAAAGACCTTAGAAAGGAAACTCAGTAGGGCAATTGGTCGGAAATCTGACACCGCAGATGGGACAGGCTTCTTCTTCAAAGGCACCAACTGAGCTCCCTTCCAAGCTCCCGGAAAAATGCCACTGGACAGAGAGGAGTTAAAGATCTTAACAATATGATCTCCCACAAACGGAAGAGCCTTAGCCACTATACTTTGGGGAATGCCGTCTTCCCCTCTGGCTTGTGATGAGAAGTGGGCAACAGCCAGAACCACGTCCGAGAAGCTGACTTCTCGGAAAACAAAACCGTCATCACTGGCAGTGGTCAGGACGTTGTCAAGTTCTTCATCACCCTCATTTTGGGAGATCGACACCCCTGCAAAGTGGGCATTGAGCTCTTCCGGTGAGAAACCATGAAGCTCCTCTCTTGTCTTTGGCAGAAGGCCCAGAGCCTTGAGCTCTTTCCAGATATCTTTCTTATTATCAATTGCTTCAGAAATTTTATTTTGTAAAAATCTTTCCCTTGTTTCCTTCGTTCGTAATTCAGCTTCAGCTGCAAGGCCCTGATACTTCCGCCACAGTCTGTCGTCATTGGTCCGCGAATAGCGTCTTCGTACGGAGTCACGTTTTTTGTAAAGATGTATTAGTTCAGCATCAACCCATGGTGGATTTGTTTTCTTTTTCGGCATGAATTCTTTTAACGGTGCAATTTTATCTATCACAGCCATGAGGTTGACACTGAGGCACTCTAATTGACTGTCAACACCCCCCGCGGGACCATCGATCCGCGACCAATCACAGTCAGCTAGGTGAGACAGGAGGTCGTCTTGCTGGATCGACTTAAAATCCCTGTAGCTGAAAGATTCAACCACAGGGGATGCAGCAGTTTCGACCCCAATCTCGACCTCTATGATGTTATGATGACTGGGAAAAGGCGCCGGCCGATTGTCCCTGCTCAGTACAACGTCATTATTATCTGTCAAGATCACATCAATCCACGTGTGAGAATCCGTGAGATGAGAGAGAGAGAGAGAGAGAGAGAGAGAGAGAGAGAGAGAGAGAGAGAGAGAGAGAGGGGTGAGAGAGGAAGAGATAGATAGATATAATATTTATTTGTAAATAATTACAAAAAAAGTATTTTAAGTTACGATACATCAGTCTCTTAAAGTGTCATATCACGTCGTTAACTTGACTAAAATAAATTCCACATATGTGAAGTCTGGTACATAAAGTATTACACTTTGTTGTCAGATATAAAATTCCTAAATGATTCGTATTATACCTATAAGTCATTTAAATAAAATTACATACATACATTAGCAATCGCTTTCAATCATACTAATAAATACATGCATACTTTTTAAAATTGTTTTTATCAATTAATAAGTAAAAGAATAAAAAAGAAAAATAAGTAAAAAATAAACAAATATACCAAGAAATTAAATAACTTAAAATTTTACAATACAACCATAAATTAAAACAAAAAAAAAAGACTTAAACAGATATAATCAATCGAGGATAACAACACAGGCTCACAAGAAGAAAAAGTGGAGTGTACTTTTCACGAGACCAACTTTTTCTTACGTATTTTTTATGCTGAATCCGAATCTGTAATAAAAATATCACTGTTCCCAGCATGTTTTTGAGTAAATGCCAAAAAACCCTATTTTTAATGGTTTTTTCATGGTTTTTCAAAGGTAAAAAAACGCTGAGTGATACCATTATTTCGACTTCAGAATTGAATTCTACGGATCAAAATACATCGAAAATCATGGTTTAAATATTTTTTTCACGAATTCATAACCCCTCGTACGGCCTTGAGAAGGCTAACGGATCAGAAAAAGCCAAAATTCATTTTAAACTTAATTTAACATGATTAAAATTTAATTCTACAACTTAGAAAAAGTTCATAGGCATTGCAAATACTATCTCGGGGATTTTCGAGGTCGCTGTTCACGAATTTGATGTCAGAATTATAAAATATGGCTCCCAAGAGGCATTAGTGGGCGGCGAGTGGGGTAAATGAATCGATGTTTCAAAAAAACGTGTGATGAACAGAAGCTTTACTCTTATCGATATGACATTTTAAATTGATTTTCGCTTAAGCACACGTTTTTCTTCGAATGACCGATTTAAGAGGTTTCTGACGTTTTTGTCCCCTTTTTGGGTTTGCTTCTCTTTTCATCATCCAGCAGTAATCTGCCAACATATTTATGCCCGATCGCCCTTGAAATCTGTATTTGCAATGCCTATGAACTTTTTCTGAGTTGTAGAATTAAATTTTAATCATGTTAAATTAAGTTTAAAATGAATTTTGGCTTTTTCTGATCCGTTAGCCTTGTCAAGACCGTACAAAGGATTAAGAATTAGTGAAAAACATATTTAAACCATAGATTTCAATGTATTTTGATTCGTAGAATTCAATTCTCAAGTCGAAATAATGGTATCACTCATCATTTTTTTTATCTTTGAAAAACCATGAAAAAACCATAAAAAATAGGATTTTTTGGCATTTACTCAAATGCATGCTGTGAACGGCGATATTTTTATTGCAGATTCGGATTCAGTATCGAAAAATACGTAAGAAAAAGTTGGTCTGGTCAAAAGTACACTCAACTATTTTTTTTGTGGGCCTGTGTAATTAATCCAAGCATGCAAAGTATTTCTTGACCGCCACCTTGAAGGATATTAATGATGGTAGAGTGCGTATCTGAAAAGGGAGTGGGTTCCACAAATGCGCACCTTGTAATTGAAAAGTTCTTAGCCCTGTTTCAGTACGCGTCTGCGGAATAGAGAGTCCTTTAACCTCAAAGAGAGAGAGAGAGAGAGAGAGAGAGAGAGAGAGAAAGAGAGAAAGAGAGAGAGAGAGAGAGAGAGAGAGAGAGAGAGAGAGAGACAGAGAGAGAGAGAGAGAGACATTGATTGATCTTTATTCCGCCTTGGGGTAGAACCCCGTCTGGCGCAAAGAAAATACAAAGTTATAATTTAATTAAATTTACATAGCATAAATGTACAAAGAAAGTAACATGAAAGTTTAATTTTAATTGCAAGTGTAAATCGCCTAATATTAATTACAATTCAAGAATTAATAGTATCGAATGAATAGACTCTAACTAAATTCTAAGTTCTAAGTTGTACAGCTAACGCAACATACGTAATAAAATATAATATAATATAATAACTAACTAAACGGATAAGCCCTCATTTTGAATCCTTGTTTCCCAGTCTATACGATCACGCGTAAAGAGAGCATCTCGCAGGAAGGTTTTGAAAAACCCAAGGGCCGATGTAGAAAAATCTACAACACATAACGAATTTAGCAACGCGAACGCTCTTATATGAAATGCCTGATTGAGGGATTCCGTACGAGAGGCAGGATAAAGAAGAACTTGAGGGGGATTCCTAACTGACCGACGCATAGTTGCATCAATATTGAGTGTTGAAAAACAACTGGCAAGATAAGAAGGACGTCCGTGGGTAATGACAACATAGGCTAGTGCGGCAGTAAAATATTCACGCCTACGTGCTGCTGACCACCAGCCTAATTCCAGCCTAAAAGGTGTAACATGAGCACGAAAGGGAATATTGGCAAAACAAATCGAACGCACGCATTTTGGGCACGTTGAATCTTCAGAGATCGGGTGGAGTCAAGATCACTGTGTACGACTGAAGCATAATCAAGCTGTGGAAATATAAGACTTTCCACCAAGTTTTTCCTTAGTTTCAACGTTAGGGCAAGTCTGTAGAGTTTTAAAACAAATAGGGTGCCATAGACTTTTCGTGCTACATGCTTAGTATGTAGCTGCCACTCGAGAGTAGGGATGAGCCACACACCAAGGTTACGGACCTCGGAAACATATGGAAGCGCATGGCCATCAATTATAACTTCAGGAAGGTTTGCTATGTCGATTTGCGAAATGTAAGCAAGATTTCCAAGAATCATGATTTTTGTTTTAGATACGTTTAGATCCAGATTTTATAATATAATTATGTACTGGCGGTTATACGCGTAACAGACACAGCACCTTACACGTCACTAAATAGTAGATGATAGTGTAGTTGAGAGCGCAGCAATTACGGATCGATGAAGCTTGCCAAGACGATGACAGTCAGTGCGACGGTCAGGCGAAGTTTCGGAGACGATAGCAGAATGGCAGCCGGTGAGAAGAAGCCAAGAAAGTCAGCAAGCACCAGCCAAAAATTCAGCGAATGTCCAAAAAAGAGGTTGGCCAGCAGAACTCGAACCGTCCAAAAAGTTTCTCCTCTCAGAGAGAAGTTCGCAGTGTGAGAAAACAGGCAAATTTGCGGAGCCGTTGATAACGCGTCAGCTGTACTCACTAGTGAGAGAGAGAGAGAGGGAGAGAGAGAGAGAGACATTTTATTCATCAAGAGACGAAAATCTTACAATTGCATGTACATGTAGTTATAATAATTAAAATATCAGTCAATTTTATGTATTTGTTATCTTACATTAACGTTCACTTATTGCATTTCTTATTAAAAAATATTATTAGCTGTATCAGTTCGTCAGTTTATAAAATTTAAATATAATGAACCAGTCATAGTCGGATATCACAGAAACACGCTTCGTAAAAAAGTAATACATAGAATAAAATAAATACAATAGAGATAACACATTAAAAATAAAAGAATACATACACATACTTTGCTAAATTTATACGTATACTATCACGTCAAAATTTAAAACACACTCATTCATGACACTTTAACAATCACGCTAATAAATACATTCACACCTAACACTAAACATATTTAATAAATAAATAAATTAATAAATAACTAAGTCGAATAAATAAATAAGCCAGATAAATAATTAAATTAAATAAATAAATAAATAAATTTAAATAAATAAATAAATAAATTTAAATAAATAAATAAATAAATTTAAATAAATAAATAAATAAATTTAAATAAATAAAAAAATAAATTTAAATAAATAAAGTAAATAAATAAATTTAAATAAATAAATAAATAAATTTAAATAAATAAATAAATAAATTTAAATAAATAAATAAATAAATTTAAATAAATGAATAAATAAATTTAAATAAATAAATAAATAAATAAATTTAAATAAATAAATAAATAAATTTAAATAAATAAATAAATAAATTTAAATAAATAAATAAATAAATTTAAATAAATAAATAAATAAATTTAAATAAATAAATAAATAAATTTAAATAAATAAATAAATAAATTTAAATAAATAAATAAATAAATTTAAATAAATAAATAAATAAATTTAAATAAATAAATAAATTAAATAAATAAATTTAAATAAATAAATAAATAAATTTAAATAAATAAAAAAATTAAATAAATAAATTTAAATAAATAAATAAATAAAATAAATAAATTTAAATAAATAAATAAATTAAATAAATAAATTTAAATAAATAAATAAATTAAATAAATAAATTTAAATAAATAAATAAATTTAAATAAATAAATAAATTTAAATAAATAAATAAATTTAAATAAATAAATAAATTAAATAAATAAATAATTCAAATAAATAAATAGTCTAAATAAATATCCGAGTCACCTCTATGCATTCCCTTCACCATGTAATTGCTTAAGGTGCCTGCTGAACGCCGTTTTAAATTTACAAAAAGATGGCAGGCACTTCACACTGCTTGGGAGCGAATTCCAGAGATGCGCACCTTGAACTCTAAATGAGAATAGGCCCTTATCGGTGCGCAACCCCGGAACCGAGAGCTCTTTCATACCACTCCTACTTGAAGTCCTGGCCTGGTTTTTTTCAAAGAGGGCAGTAAGATATGGTGGCTGCCGCATGACAACCGCTTTGTAAAGCAGCAGCCCCATAAAATACTCCCTCCTCACCTTCAGATCCAACCAGTCCAGTTTCCAGTTCACACATGCATTCTGTAGACGTTGTAGTCGTGTCTGGAGCTCCCCTGATACGTCAAGAAGAACCACTGAGCAATAGTCTAAGTGAGGTAGTACCAGTGCACATGCCAGCTGCTTCCTCAGTATCTCTGTGGTGCTTGAACGGAATAATTTTAAGCTATACAGAGCTCTATTTACTTTTCTACTGACCGCATTCAGTTGCGGCTTCCATGTCAACCTTCCGTCCATGCCGAGGTTGGTGACTGTATCGACAAAGGGAACGTGTACGCCGGTCTGTATCTCAATGCCTTGCAAGTCAAGGTTCTGAACCTGTTTGATGTTGTGATCAGATCCAAAAATGATCGCCTTTGTCTTGCCGACATTGAGGCGCAGGCCAGCTGACGTTGCCCAGTTCGACACTGCTCGTGCTACAAGCGACATGCGACTGATACCATCACGAAGACCCTTCAGGGTCACTTGTGTGTAGGTTTGCAGGTCGTCAGCGTAAAGTATGTGTTCTACACCAGAAGTCTAGTGCGTCTTGTAAGTCATTGATATAAAGACTGAATAGCAAGTGCCCCAGGACTGAACCCTGTGGCACACCTAGATTACCCCAGGACTGAACCCTGTGGCACACCTAGATTGGTGGTTAGGTTAGCCAATCAGATTCCCCGTTGTTGTCAGTTATGACTTTTTGCCTGCGACCAAAAATGTATGATTTGATCCACAGAAGAACACTCCTGGAAAAACCCATGCGTATCAGCTTACGAATTAATTTAGATGGTGATATAGTGTAGTTTGACAAAACGCCTTACTAAAGTCGAACAGTAGCAGTATAGTCATTAGTTTCTTATTGTCGTTTATCCCAGTTCGTATGTCCTCGGTTAGTTTTAGTAGAGCTGTCTGGGTGCTATGATGCTGTCTGAAACCGGTTTGCAGAGGATCCAAGATATTTTTGGATCTTAAGAAATCGGTAATCTGGTTGTGTACTATCTTCTCCAGCACCTTGGAGAGAAAGCTAAATAGTGCTATTGGGCGAAAATCTGATAAAGTAGATGGCACTGAAACCTTTTTTACAGGCACCAAGTGAGCCCCCCTCCAAGCCCCTGGGAAGACACCACCAGAGAAAGAGGAGTTGAAGACCCTCGCTATATGGTGACTTACATACGGGAGAGCCTTAGCTACAACGCTTTGGGGAATACCGTCCTCACCCCTAGCCTGCGACGAGAAATGAGCAACAGCCAGGACTACGTCCGTCACTGTAACGTCTTTGAAAACAAAGCCGTCGTCACTGGCCGAGTCCAAGATGCTACCCAAATCAACGTCACCTTCACTCTGGGAGACCGATACCCCCGCAAAGTGCGAGTTCAGCTCACCCGGCGAGAAGTCATGCAACCCCCCTCCCCGTGCCCTTGGCAGGAGCCCCAAGCCCTTTAGTTCTTTCCAAATATCCTTCTTATTTTCTAGGGCTTCAAAAATCTTATTCTGCATGTAAGTCTCCCGCGCGATTTTCATGCGTTGTTCTGCTTCGACCGCGAGAGACCGGTACTCCTGCCAAAGATTACCGTTTTTTGTGCGCTGTAGTCATCTGCGTACGGCGTTACGTTTTTTTATTATGTGAGCCAGATCTGCGTCAATCCATGGAGGATTAGCTTTATTTTTTGGTGTAAATTGCTTTAGTGGAGCGAGTTCATCTATTGCCCCCATGAGATTGGCGCTGAGCTGTCCCAATAAATCGTCCATGTCGTTGTTGTCCAAGCAATCAAACGCCGCCCAGTCACATTTACTCAGGTTAGATAGAAGATCTTCCTGTTCTATTGTTTTAAAGTCTCTGTAACTGAAAGTATCGGTGATGGGGCTATTGTTTAATTTAAAATATATTTCAACATCTATAATTGTGTGATTGCTAGCAAAGAGCGCCGCCTGATTGCTAGCATTCAGCACCACGTCGTTGTCATCTGTCATAACGACATCAATCCATGTGTGAGACCCCTCGAGGTGATGAGTCGCACCATGCTCTATTATTTTTAGATTTAAATCGTTGGCTAATCGCCTAACGAATCTTGCAGCACGTCTTCAACAGGTTCGCATTCAGATCACGCATCAAGATTTTATGGCTATAGTCCTGCGTGTATGTAGCTAGCTTATCAATTAGGTCTGAATTTTGCAGGAATGGTACATGCGGTGGCCTATAAATTAGAGCAACGAATACGGGGGAAGGTCGCCCTGTTGCACACTAGACATAATATATTCAGAAATGTTCGGCGTAGCATCCTGGGTGGTACGTGAGCGGCTTAGTATGGTTGCCTTAAAACTATTGTGTACATACAGGACTAACCCACCCCCAAATTTATTCCTATCTAATCTTAAAATTGAATAGCCCTTGATCTGAATGCGATTGTCGTCAATGTTGTGAGCAAGGTGCGTCTCAACAATTCCAAAAAGGTGGTAGGAGGGACCAGATAGAAGGTGTTGACGGAGTGTACCAATATGACAATCTAGAGAGGTCACATTGATAAATCCTGCTCTCAGTCCCTACAGTGCACCCCCCCCCCCCAGCAGTGTCCGACGATAGTCATTCATTTGCGACAGCCGCCGTTTGATTATTTGTTTGAATGTCCAACTTATCTATTTCATTTATATTTGCTTTTCCTGTTTTTTTATGTGAATCTAATGCAATTTGTGGAGTTTCATACGAGGCTGAAATTACTTGGAGGTCTGCCGCTGTTAAAAATTCGTAGGAGACATCGCCATCCCGCATCTTGACCAGGAAACGGCCCCCCCTATGCCAGATATATTTAAATTTGAGCCTCATCGCAAGGGCTTTAAGGCTTCTAAAATTATTAAATGTTTCCCTTGGTAGATGTTCATTTATAAAAATTTTACTATTGAATATTGCATCACTAGTCTCCTAGTCAAGTGCCGAGATGTCGACATCTTTAGTGTGAAAGCCTGTTATAAACTTTTTTTGTCGCATGATTTTATCTCCTAATTCACTGCTGGAGAGGGTAACAACCCACGGTGATCGTCTGCGCTCGCTAGTTACCTCGGCTGATGTCACCGAAAGCGACTTATCTGACCGTAGCAGGCGGGTATTTACTATATCCGTTTTCTGTATCGATGGGAGGACACGACGCAGTATAGCATGAACTACATCAACACGCTTAGTGCTGTTACCGTCAAAAATATTTCAAATTATTAAGTCATTATTGCATATTGTATTATTATTATTTTTTATTGTCCTCCCACCTACCATTTTAACCCGCGTGCTTCGTGCAGATGACGTCGACGCCGTATCTTGCAGTGTATCGTTGCTTTCGTTATTCAAATTATTATCAATGTTATATATATTATTATTATTTACATTATTACTAAATACACTATTTATCTTATCATTAACATTTGTATTTCTAATACTGTGCGGCGAAAAAGTTGTATTTGCCTTACTGGTAGGCAGGCCAATTTGGTAATTTTCAATTTTACTTGAAAATTCTTGTTGTTTATGTTGAATAATTTTCAAAGTTTTCTCTATATTATTATTATTATTATTTATTGCAGTTTCATGATTGTTATTGCTTGTGGTCTCGTGTGCAATAATTTTTCCTATGGCCTTTAATATGTCGGATTTGTCACTTTCAATTTTATTATTAACTTTATCAATTATTATTTTAAGGTCATTATCATATTTCTTTGTCTCACTATTATTTTTGACTAGATTTTTCACTTCAAAATTAGACTGCTCAATGTTATTGACTCTTTCTATAATTCATTGTAATTAACTTCGATCTATTCAACATATTATTTGTTATATTTTGACATGTTTCGTGTAATTGTTTATTTTGAATTTTTAAATCATTAATTTCATGACAAAGCACTTGCTTGTCATTTAACATCTCCTCCAGCTGGGAGTGTTGGTTTACTATCTTATCCTCTATTTTCTGCATTTTTGACCCAATTGTCAGTGCTAGAGTATGTATTGCTGGTAACGAGTCTAGCCTTTAACAATTGCATCCAATCTCTCTCAGAGAGAGAGAGAGAGAGAGAGAGAGAGAGAGAGAGAGAGAGAGAGAGAGAGAGAGAGAGAGAGAGAGAGAGAGAGAGAGAGAGAGAGAGAGAGAGAGAGAGAGAGAGAGAGAGAGAGAGAGAGAGAGAGAGAGAGAGAGAGAGATTATTTAATAAGTTTTAATATATTTTTAATATATTCTTTTGATTTATTTACCTGCAAATAGTTGAATGTTATAATAGATCAATAAAATTTTATATTCATATTATAATTTATAATTAATAATTAATAATTTTTCAGGAGGTGGTAAGTAGTAACGTGAGAAATAAAGATAATAATTTATATTTAAATTCATTTATTACTCTTAACCATTATATAAACTTACACAAATACATAGATTTTGTCAAATATATGATTAAATACAATTTCGTTTGTCACAACTTCGGCGTTTTCAGCTTTCAATACTTTAATGACTTTTTCTTTAATAATAACTTTATTATTAATATCATTATTTGATAAGCATTCAAACACAACTTTACATTTTTATCACTCTTTTACATAGATTTCACACTTGACAACTTTTTTTATCAATTAAAGAACTTATATACATTAAATTATCATAAGTTACTTTCTTTAAAATTAATACTAGGTACATATACACGATATTTTTTCTTCTGTGGCTCTTCATCTCTATCAGCATTTCGATTTTAAACTCGATCTTCCAATGATTTTTCAATGATGACGGTGGTTGAGTTAAAAGACGTCGTAAAAATGATGTTTATTATTTCGTTGATATTAATAGGTTTTCTCTAATGAATGATACTTTCATCGTTTAGAAAAATTGGAATTTCCTCAAAATTTTCTTTAAGCTGATCCCATTCTTCGCATGTAAAACAATAGTAACCAATTTTTATTTACTATTCAAATTATATGTTGAGTTGATGAAAGATTGCTTCGGTAATACACGATCAGGTATCTGATTTATAAATGAATTTGTTGTAGATATACCAGTTCGTGTGACTCCTTAAGAGGTTAGCAGTCGAGTGGTCTGGTACCAAGCGCATATTAAAACATCAGTTTCATAAATTTTGCTGAATCTCATACACGCACCTTATAGAGGAGGGGAGTGGGAGTGAATGAGGTGGCAACAAACGTTCATCAGGGATCACGTATATCGTACATTAACTTTTTAAAATTGCTAAGTGATCATTACATATAAATACTTACAAATGTAATAGCGACATGTTTTTGTAACAATTTCGGGTACAGTTCATTACACTTTTTTTTTATAAATTTTACAAATAGATTTTTTTTAGTTACAAATTTTGTCTTAATTAAATTATTGTAAAAATTTGTTGCTATATTATCGTTTTTTTATAATCTTTTGTGAATACATTACAAAATGTTTGCATATCAAAACCGTTGGTTAATAAATACGAAAACATCACACATAATTGACCGCAAACATCTGAATTATCACTTTGCATTTTCTTAGTATTCCACCTAAAATTTTTGCAATTTTTTTCGAAGACGATCGATATGGTCTGGAATGTTCGGTGCAGTCCCATAACTGTTAAAGTAATAACCATTACCGAATTGGTCAATACACATTTCGACCCAATATTTACCAGGTGTAGTATAATTTTCTGTATTAGCCAGAATCACTGCTGGTGGCGACCATACTTTTGGAATTTTATCCGATGGCTAGACACCGTATGTCCGCACTGGAATAAATCGTAGAGCTGTCATAATTTCTAAGCTGTTCATTTTCGTTTGTGCATGCTGTTTGTAAATTTTCCGTAGATTTTTTCTTCTTCTTCGATATTTTGTTCGGATTTAAGATATACTTTCTTAACTTTCGGTTTATCGTATTCGCTCTCCATGCGTTCTTCACTAATTTCTGAAGACAAATGAGAATCTCGAGAAATTTTTAAATTCTTATAACGTCTATCTTCCAGTAATTAATCCAATTATTCTTCAACTTATCTTTTTAATTTAAAACCTGACTGCTGTATACGATGCTTAAGCGAATCTTTAAGAATTATTTTATTATGTGCAACATCATTAACTACGTTAAATCCAGCACGAATAGCTTCTTTATCGACTTCCCGAGATCCTGTTTTTCAAAGAGGTAAGACCCTCCTATATATTCCTCCTAAATATCTACCAATGCCATATCCTTTTTGTGATCTCTCTTCAGCATAAACAGTCTCTAAGTTATGAGAAAAATCTTTTCCTCGACCTACTTTAGCATCAAAATACGCAACGTAAGAAGACATTATTGATATATTTTTTTAAAGTGTAATGTTATAGACAGAGTCCCGTACTCGAATGGAACAGCTTCACCGTGTTTATGTTTTATATTGATTTCTATAGTCTGAAATTCGGAGTGCTGTAATGGAATATAGTTAAGCCACATGAATTTTTTGATTTTGCTCAAACCATAATTATATAAGTATTTATAAAGTGAGATAGCTCTAAGTAAAGGTGCTTGAGTATCGCCGATAATTCAGGGCTGGCATATATCTGAATATATGAATAACATAGATGGCAAACCATTTCTTACTGATGCTGCATATTGAAACGTGTAATTTGTTTTATCATCTATATAAATAGTTTCTTCAGACAGAGAACCTAATATCCATTTAATGTGTTTAGGCATATTTATTTTGTAATAAGCGCTTTCTTTGCATATTTTAGTTATTCGTACAAATATATATCTTCAAATTATTTATTTCGCTTAAAATTTCCTCCATGTTATTGCAGTTTTCATGCGAAATCGTAAGTTTATTAATTGTCTCCGTTACAGTTTCTTCATATTCTTCATATTCTTCGAGTGCAATCTTTTTAGTCGTTACTTGAATCCAATTTTTATTTAAACGGTGTGAAATATGCAATAAAATCTGTGGATACTGAATTTCGACCAGAGCAACTTTCCACACGCCCTGTACTTGTATTTCATAAGGCAATCGTACGGTAAACTGTGAACGCCCATTTTCAGGAAAGTACCTTATGCTGTCGTTATTAGATAATATAACTGTAAATTCGTCCTTCATCTTATATCTCGCAATTTACTAGCAAGTATCCAGGAATTAAATTTTTCCGGAGTTAAAAGTAACGACAAAACTTTGCCACATACTTTTTTAATAATTATTGATTTTTTAAAATTCCATGTATCACTCCTATTAGTCAAGCTGCGAAGAGTTTTAGCGTGCCTCTTCAATTTATTGTTTTCGGATTCAGTAAGAGGAACGTTACCACGTAAAATATTTAATGCGCATTCACATATGCATTTTATAAGGTCTGATTATGCTTTTCGTAAAAGTGCGTTTCCTTGCTCTTTATTAATATAACAGAGGGCGTGCAAAACAGATACGTATTTTTGTGCAAAGGGGGATCGTTCTTCCTAAACCACTACAAATCATAGACGGATGATTAGCTGATGAAAATCAACTATTTATATTTTGCTTTTGGGTATGTACACGCATTCATTTTAATCGCTTGGAAAAATGCAAGTACGAAAACGAAGTTTATTAAAATTTAAAAGTTTACATTGATTTTATAAATGATTATTATAATTATATCCGAAAGGGTATTAAATTTTATTATTCACGAACCATCTCTTTGCATACACAGGATTACAAGTTTTGCTTACTTTACACGTAACGACATCATTAAGTGGTGTTCGTCGAATACTGTCAAATTCAATGGTAAGAGGATTTTCATCTTCACCGGTCACAAATTTTCGTATCCACTCATAATTCACTAATTTCTTAGTTTTATAAATCAGCGTTATACCTTTAGCATTACAAATTTCAACTTCGCTACCATCTGATTTTTTTACAATATACGTGTAAAACTTAGAACATCCTGAGGCAAAATATTTAATAAAGCCTTCTTTTCCGTGACACTCTAATTCGTCTGTAAGATCACCCAGTAATGTGCCTGTATATACAGCTATCAGTATTATATTAGAGCACGCGCTGATCTATCCTTTCTAAAAAGAGTACAATTTGAGACGTGCTTGTGCTGTTGTATACGCAGCTATAACGACGTTACTTATATCCGATGAATCAAAATAATCGTCACTATAAAGCCAACAATCATAGATATTCGAGTTATTAACATGCAGTACCCATACTATGTCAATTTACGTACTTGTCATTAATTCCATGAAACGAGCTTGAGACTTAACAACTTCAGACTTTGTAAGATTCCCTCGTTGTCCAAATTTACCCCAAAACGAATTTAACATCAATTTAGCTACATAACGTAAACCAGGATTTGTTTCTACATTTTGAAACTCTAATAAAATATTTTGTGCTTTATCAAATTCATTAATATAATTCTTTTTTTTGTTTATCGATACAATCTGCTGGCCACCCTGTGGATTCTCTCTTTATCTTTTAACAAAGTATCAATGAAATTTACAAATAAGCCACCTTTCTTTAAGGGATAACATCACTCTTGAGGCCGAAAAAAGGCCTAATTTTGACAATTTATTCTGGGATTATGGGAAAAGGAATAGTATTCATATTTAGATGGTTCATTTAACACATATTGATGTATGAAAAAAGAATTTTTTATTATGATTTTTGTACAAAATGGCGGCGCTACAGCAGATCTGCGGAAAAAGATTTTTTTGAAGGTGCTCCGCGGGCGCACCAATTCCTCGAAAACCGCGAGAGCTGGAACAAAAAACCAAAACTTTTCTGAAGCTACATACTAATAGCTATCGAAGTACGTAGGATTTTTTTTTATTCCAATTTTTGTAGAAACTGTGCACTTCTGAACAAAACGTATGAATTTTCGACTAAAAAAAGAGTAGTAAATTGTTAATAAAACAAGTAATTTCAAAATATCAAAAAACGGCTACGTACTTCGATGGAGAATATATTTGTGAAGCTACTGTAAAAATTGCAAATCGATCCATGCAATGGTGTTGAAGCTATGAGTGCGCCCAGTTTGAAAAAATCCGTTTCGAGAAAAAGGCGTTTAAAGTTTTCGGAACATTTAAATCCTTGAAATTTTTGTATACCTCTAATCTGCGATGCCTGCACCGCACATTTGGCCATCTCTATTAATGTCTAACTCCTCCTCTTCCTTCCTGGCTGATTTTAACGACATCCCTCGGAAAACGGGATGCGACGCGCATCCGCCTCCACGCAGACATTATAGCAGTTCGGTCCGATTGTCAAGCCCAAGTATTGTATCAGCTTCATGATACTTGAAAGGCCATCATTGTACATACTTGCAGCAATATATACTGCGGTATCGAGCACGTGTTTGCCACTAGAGAAAGATTTTGGAACCATAGACCAGACAGCAGCATTGAAACTTTCATTGCTATTTTGTGTGAAGCCGCCTAAGCAACGCGTAAGTAGATCGCCACTGCTTAACTCTTTATAAATTGGCGAAATCACTTTATAAACTTCTTCAGAGAGATGTGGTTTATGTACAAAATCTTCTCCAGTAGCTTGAGCCTTTTTTTTTACGGTGACCTTTTCGTAGGGTTCAGAATCTATGATTCCTTTGAAGGTTTTTGAATCTCCGTCGCCCACGTAATTAGCGTACTTCAAATTGTGCAAAGATTCTGAGCGCTGGAACATTTCGATGATGGCGTCCACTTCCATCTTTCCTGCGGAGCCGACGTGGTTTGCTTGGCATTCATCTTTGTGAGTTTGGCTCCACTCCTTGAACTCGATGGTGTCAGTTTTGGTTTTCCAAAATTCGCAAGCTTTGCAATATTTAGATTTCACCAAAACATCGACTACATTGCCAGTATACCAGCCGATAAGTGAAACAAACCCGTAAAGAGATGAAAAACCACGCTTCCTCCACGAACCATCACCAGATACAGTAATGCCATTTGGATCGTCAGTTTTTTCTCGTTCTTTTTTAGCTGCAGTTTTCATACTGAGCTTACAAACAGCTTCTGCTTCAAAGGCAATTTTCTTAACATCTGTATCGTAAAACGATTGAAAAATTGACCGCGGGAGATCCATGAAGGCGCAAAACTTTATAGTGCCATTCCATCCTATTCCTAGTAATCGCATGGCAAGAACAATTCTGCGATTAATATCATATCCTTTCTCAATAAATGCACAATTATTGAAATGGACAAATATTAGGAATAGTAATCTGATCATAGTTTTTACATGAAATCACAATTTTGAAACCCAAGCCTCGCTTTCCAGTTTCGGTGAACGTTACATCGGATTTGCATTTTTTACGTACAAGAGCTTACGATATCGCGGAGAACACTGCTACAAAATACAGAATTCGGTAACCGAAACCTTCATTTACTTCAAAATCATCGAAGTTTACATCTGATAATTTTTTAGCCGATGTACTAACGTTCTCCAGGCTTGGCTTCTCCAGCTCGTAACGGTTTTGCGGCCGTCGGTTTGATATTCTCGATCTTTTTGCACTGCTCCTTCCTCCTTGGACGGTGTTTTTGTCACAATACACGACTTTTCTCGAACTCATATTGTTTATTCGAAAACTTTTACAATAACCAAAACACGTTATTAATATTTGAACGAAAATGTACGGAAAGAAAATAAAGCGTCTGCACCTCGTCGCTTGGCAGCTGTACTAGTTCACACACACACACACACACACACACACACACACACACACACACACACACACACACACACACACACACACACACACACACACACACTTCTATTCAGTGTTAGTACACCCTGGTGGACTTCTGAGGAACCACAATGACCATAAGCAATAGAATTTGGACAAGTAGGAGCACTACATAGTCGATAAATAAGAGCGCGCCGTGGTGGCTGATTCAGACGTCACGGCGCGCTCCGAGGCACTGCGGCAAATCGAGAATTGGACCTCTTATAAATTTTATTTCTGTATAAAACCAATTGGATTTGATTTTTAAGAGTCCAAAGTATCGTTTAAGCCAAAAAAAAATCGATTTTTTGAAAATTTTAGACTGGTGTTACCCCTTAATTTTGGATTATATTCTGCCATGTTGTATTGCCAAATTTCAAAAATTTCTAAAATTGCGTATTCTTTTTCAACAGTTTTTTGTAATTCATTCGATACCCATGTTTTATTAAACGAGCGCTCTTCTGCTAATTCATGTGTACAGGAACCTTTATACCTGCTCTAGCAATATGTTCTACATAGCGCAAATAATACTCTCCGTGCATTTTGATAGGTAATACAAGGTGATAGAGATTTTTAGGTGGTAAAATATTACACTTGACAATATCATTTACATTTTTAATGTTATTTTCGTTACCTATCAAAATTTTACATTCCTGACTAACAAACACTTTAGGATGGCCAACTGGAAATTTACCGTATTTACAAACATACGGATATTATGAGCAAACATCTACGTATTTAATTTTTTCAAAATTTTCTATTTCATACAGATTTGCAGTTTTTTCAGTCCGACCACCGTAAAATGCATCTCAAGCATTTAGAGGTTCAAATGAAAAAAAGTTTTGTTGTTTTAAAAATTCGTCAATTTGAGGATTAACTGTTTTTTGACAGAGAAAATCAAATTCCAATTTTTCTATTAAGTTATAACGAAAACTTCTAATTTTGGCTGATATGGCATCAATTTGCGAAAAACGATCATCCATCGTTTCATGCGATTTCAATTTCTTATGGCGCTTGATACGATAACAACGAGGGCATCCGTACCAAAAGCACCCGTGAAATTGAAATACATACTTATTATTATTCATATGATCAAAATATCCATTTACTGTTACTCCCTCGCGAATTTTGAATTCGCGATTTTCATAAGCATGTATAATCTACCAATTCCGCTTTTGCTTTTTTAAAAGTAGCCACTCAATTACTCTTTTTGATGGATTATTTACCAGTCGATAACCACGAGCTGGTAAAACACCGATGGACCATCGGCGTAAAAACTATTTTCCTAAAAACTTTCATATAGGTTGAAGCAATTGTCACGCATTCGAGAAATGGATTAGTATCTCCTATTATTAAAAATAATTCACGAAGCTTTAAGCAAGCGCGTCTCAAAATATCTACATCAAGTTTACAGTAGGATAAAATTTCTCGTTGAAACAGAATTCATAATTACTTTTAGAAATTTTCTCGTACCATTCTAAAAAACTTTTTCTACTTTCTGGAGACATTGAATCTCAAGAATAATTTAATAATGGTGGTAAAGGCCCGACATAAGCCTGGTTATCGAGTCTATTAAATAAATGTGGAAAAATACCTTTCGAACCATCCGATAGTCCAAAAGCCTTTGGCTGCAAACTCAGAAGCATCGGCAAATAATTTAAACTATCTATGAATCTAATACGACTTATTTTCATACACGTAATTTTCGTCCCCGACATGATTACTGATGGCGATTCAAAAAGTTTTTCGTTAACTAAATATTTTAATATAAATTGGACATCGAACCCCTTCGCATTGTGCGCAATGCAAACAATACGAAACAAGGTAGTTGAGTCACGAATAGCTAATTCTACAAGTTCCTTTACTGGGTCATTGTTAAAAACAAACTCTCTAGGACTGCAGGCATTACAATCATTACTCATATTATTGTACTTTAAGCATTGAGTACACACTTGTTGCGCTACACATAATGTTGGTACATGTAAATGAACATTACGATTTCCCGGAATATTTTCATTCTGCCTAGTTTAAAAATCATAACAAAAAAAAATAAAAATCAAATAGAACTAAAAAAAATTATTTATTATCTTCTAGTTTTTTAAGAGGTGCAATATAACAATTACTCATGTTTACGGTTTCTTTCTTTGCCTCTAACGACAATGAATCAATACTTACTACAGATTTTAGACCCATCTTTTTTATGCCATTCAAAACAATCGCTATTCATAAAAGTTCGAAAACAAACATTGCACTTAATTCTACAAGTATCTTTACCGGTAGCTTTTAATATACATAAAATAGGTTGATAATATTTTTTCCTATCGTTAAATAAAATTTTAAGAGTATGCAATACTTGACTATTTAAAGCTAAAACAATCGGTGTACCGTCAAATATAGGATCATCGCTGCGCCCAATAGTGCTAAATTTATATACGATTACGGCTAATGATTCTAATTCTAACAAATTCTAAAATATTTTAATTTCGCGTATACCACACCCCGCCTTTGGTATCTCTATATCAACTTGCATCACAAGTTCTTCTGCTAAGCGCTTCTGTAAAGTACCTCTAGGCCTTCTGATGGCATCCCACTTTTTCTGATAATACTACCTCTTTCAGCATAAACACGCAACTCTACAATTGAGAGAGGGAAACATAAATTGTCGTTATTTAATATATTTAAAATAGATCTTATAAAAACGTTTTCGTGCGTCAACTTTTTTCGCGAACCGCCTATTATTTAAATTAAATTATATTTTATATACGTACACTGCATCTCCTCATTTCTGCTAAAATTTGATGAACTCCCTTGGGTTTCCAATTGACTTATTCTTTATTTCTCATTGCTTATCAAACCTTCACTCGTAATAATTAAATTAGTCGGTTCAGCCTTAATTATATTAATCTTTCTATTTTTAGTCTGTTTTACTATAGTTCCGAGAGATAAGCAAGTAAAATTTAATTTATTCTCTCTAAATATACAATTATAAATTATATATATAATTATACCTTCTTGTATATCACTTTCATGAGCCATTACTTGCGATTGTTTTTTATGTTGATTAGGATATTGTACTGTTGCGAGTTCTGTAAATGAAAAGTGGGTTAAAATTTGAGTTAAAATATAATAAACGTTCACCGATTAAGTATTATATAAATTATACCTTTTTGAATCTCATCCT
>OX424573.1:81921213-81946213 GCA_949152435.1 Gastracanthus pulcherrimus | reverse complement strand
AATTAGTTTTTTTTATACACGAAGAGAAAAAGATAGTAACGATTACTATACACGTACACTAATCTTTACTATCTTTTTCTCTCCGTGAATATAGCAAAAAACAATGGGTTACTGTAGAGTTAATAACTATGAACCCGAAGGTGGAAAAACTTTTTCCGAAAAGATATTAAAAGTAGATGAAAAGACCTTAACGTTATGTACAATTTTAACATTGTTATAGTTATTAATAACATTGCATATGTAATATGATTTGCGCAACAGATTTTCATAGAATCATTTACTACTTGGCCTGCGCGTTCTTTTTTATTTTTACGAGAAAAATAGAGAGCAATTTTTCGTTTTTAGGCCTTTTTAAATTTTTTTTAAAATGCCTAAAAACGAAAAATGTAGTTTTTAGAAAAACGTCTGTAAAGATTGAAAATTACATATACAACAATGTTATTAATAACTATGAAAATGTAAAAATTGTACATAACTTTTGCGTAAAGGCTGCTGTAACTTTTTTTACGTTTAAAGTGGTGGTTAAGGGACAGTTCTTCCCTTAACAATATGTACGTTTGTAATACAAAATTTTGATTTTCAATTCTTGTTTCAGTTTATAATAGTATATTACGCAACTAGGGGCGAAAATACGGTTTTCCTAGCGAGGATAATGATTGAGCACGAGTGAAAGTCGAGGGCACCGATGGCGTACACGAGTGCTCAAAATCATCATCCGAGTCTGAAAAAACCATTTTGCCCCAAGTTGCATACCGTATTTTTTATAATAAGTGCATAAAAAATACAATTTTCGGTGCCTAGAAAGTGGAGTGAAAATAGAGTTTTCCGATCGTCAAAAATAAAGGGTACCGAATATACTAATTTTCGGTGGCGAAAATATTTTATGACCCTTAATTAAAAAAAAAGGGATTCTTTTAATAATATTTTAATAAAATATATTCAATTTTATTAACAATATATAGTTTTATTTAAATAAAGGAGCTCGATGTCCCCGTCTTCTACTGATTTATGTATCTTGGTTTTATGTACAATATAAAGTCGCTATATGGGTAAATTTCTAGAACCTTTAACCTATGTATCATAAACTTTAAATTACATTTATTACATGTTTATGTAAATTTTAACTGTTACATGCATGCTTATACTGTTGTTTAAGATTCAAATTTATTATTTTTCATATTTTTAGATTCAGTTTCTGACGTAAATTAATTATACTTATTAATTACGAACTTTAATATCATATTTTGTGTACATCAAATCTCCGATTTCAAATATATTTTCGTTAATCCTCACTATAAAGTACTGATTAAAAATATAAAAAAATAAAAATTTTTTTCATAAAACCGGAATTAAATGGATTTGAATATTGTCATAGATATTGTACATGGCAACGCAAAAAGTAGCTTAATGATATACAATTAAATTACTTTAAAAACTATTTTAGTACAAAGAACATAAAAACAGTATTATTTTAAAAAAGGTTTTGCTTTATTTTTATTCTTAAAATAATCCTAATAGATTTAAAAGACTTTTAAATGAGCTGATTCAAAAACGAACGAAAAAAATGTCGCGTCTGCAACGCTTGTTTATTTAGTGAGTATTAATTAAAATGAATAAAATAAGTGATTAAAATGTAATATTTTATGTACTTTTCACATACAATTATTTATGATCCTAAAATCCTTATATTTATCAGTAAAATTGCAAAGGGACCTTGTCGGGTGCCCTTCGGGGACGGTAGAGAGGCTTAACTCGTGGGCCAAGGGAGCTAAAGCTCGGACCTGTGGGGCTGAAAGGGCGGGGGGACGGTCCTCTTCCTAATTCACTGGACTCTATAAACGGGTCTCGAGTGCGGCGGGTTGAGAATTGAGTACCTCGACGGGCGGGGTGGCGCGGGCGAGGGTCGACGAGAGTCGTAAAGCCGTTCTCGGATGGCCCGAGCCAGCAAGGCCTTGCCCTAGGCGAGGTCGAACCTCACCTGGGATCTCTCTGCAGGACGGGGCTCTCTGGTCCGCTGAAGAGGAGCCAGGAAACCACCCTGGTGCCTGTTTGACGGAGTAGAGAAGCTCAGCTGACCCCGAGGAACGAAGGAACAACCCTCCAATTTCGGGCTTGGTGAGGCCCGTTTTTGGTTTTACAATCACCACCCTAAGCCAGGTGGTGTGAGCTTCCGTGCCCGTATTGGCTCTCTTGACACCAGGGTTAGGGTGGTGTCGCAAACGGAGCCTCGGGGACACCGGGCGACCTCCCCGAGTAAGCAGCCTTACCCCCGTAAGAGGCTCTGCGGGGGTGGACCGTCATTCCTCACGACTCGTGGGAACAAAAATGAATTATGGCACCATCAAACCTTCCCATCATTCAGATTAACTTGCACCACAGTAAAGACGCCTCAGCTATAATGCTTAGGAGTATGACTGGAGTGCACACAGGCATCGCGCTAATCCAAGAACCTTGGGTTGTGAACGGTGCTATTAAAGGGTTAGGGAACTTTGTTTGTTGCAGGGATCCAGAGTCGAAGAGGCCCAGGACCTGCATACTGGTCAAAGGAACCAACGTGATACCACTACTCGACCTCAGCACAGGGGATCTGACGGTGATTTCTACTACTTTAGAGGGAGTAGGCAGGATAATACTCGCATCAGCCTACTTCCCGTATGATAACAATGACAACCCACCCAGGGAAGTCTGCAGATTAGTGGATTTCTGCACAGAACAGGACATTCCACTGATTTTAGGGTGCGATGCTAACTCCCATCATACGATATGGGGGGAGCACGGACATTAATGCGAGGGGAACCACACTTCTGAATTACTTGGTTGGCACAAACCTAGACATTCTGAACGTCGGTAACACTCCTACTTTTCGCAATGCAAACAGAGCCGAGGTGATTGATATAACCCTCTGCTCAAACAACATCACGCACTTGGTTAGAAACTGGAGAGTCAGGGACGAGCCATCGTTATCTGACCACCTTCAGATAACCTATGAAGTGGGTAAGCCAGGGCGAGAGCAGCCTAGATGGTTTCGCGACCCTAGGCTCACGCTCTGAAATTATTACAATATTGAATTGGAGGCCATTTTAAAGAAAGTACCAGTCGACATAAGGGACAGGGAAACTCTAGAAGAGGCAGCTCGAATCTTCACAAACGGTATCACTTTGGCTTTCCAGAGGAACTGCGACCTCAAAAGGACCAAAAACATAGGTGAAGTTACCTGGTGGAGTAAAAAACTGGAAGCACTCAAGGAGAAAACGAAAAGACTCTTTAAAGCGGCCAGGAAAGCACACAGCATTACGCTGTGGAATACTTATAAAACGGTAAGGGATGAATACAAATCCGCGGTAAGGGAGGCACGCAAAAGAAACTGGGCCACCTTCTGCGAGAACATCAATGGAGGCAAAGAGGCGGCAAAACTGGACAGGATTCTATCCAAGAATCCGGAAGCCATTCTGGGAACGCTGAAACTCCCTAACGGCAGACGTGCCTCAACTAATGAGGAGACTCTCTCCCTCCTGATCAAGGCGCACTTCCCGGGATTCAGTAGAATCAAGGATGACGAAGTAAACCCTGACTCCGCGGAGTTCGGGGTTGGCTGCAGGAAGTCATTCGCCGATTTAGGTGAACGACGCCGGCTGGCCAATAAAATCGTCACGCCGACCAGGGTCAGGTGGGCAGTAGGGTCTTTTAGTCCTTATAAGTCACCGGGACCCGATGGTATATATCCGGCCCTGCTACAAAGAGCGGATGACCTTATCATCGGCCCCCTGACACGATTAATACGGGCGAGCATTACACTTGGGTTTGTCCCGACCAAGTGGCGGTGCACAAGAGTGGTGTTCATACCGAAACCGGGTAAATGCGGATACACTTCCCCAAAAGACTTCCGCCCTATCAGCCTTACTTCATTCATACTCAAGGCTGTAGAAAGACTGATAGATAGATACATACGGGACACTGTCCTGGAAAAAGAACAGCTCCATAAGGACCAACACGCTTACAGGGCTGGGAGGTCAACAGAGACAGCACTTTTTAGCGCGATCTCGTTTATCAAAACACAGGTGGAAGCCAAAGGATATGCCATTAGTGCTCTGATTGACATAGAAGGGGCCTTCAACCACACATCAAGGGAGGTAATCAGAGAAGCCTTGAAAAGGCACAAGGTTCCCCCTTGCTTAATCGACTGGATCGATCACATGCTGAGTACTAGACTTCTCGAAACCACCAAGGGCGATACAACGCTACAAGGAAGGGTGGGGAAGGGGTGCCCACAAGGAGGCGTCCTATCTCCCCTTATCTGGTGTTTGGTGGTAAACGAGTTGTTGAAACAGCTCAGCGATATGGGGTGCAAAGTAGTCGGCTACGCTGATGACATCAAAATTATCATCCGTGGACCATTCCTGGACCCCCTTATGGGCATTATGCATAAAGCTTTAAAGCTTGTAGACGCCTGGTGCTCACATACGGGACTATCCGTCAATCCAGCAAAGACAGAAGTAGTAGTCTTCACCAGGAGATACAAGTGGAATAGACAATGCAATCTTGTACTGAGTGGACAGAAACTGACACTAAAGAACAAGGTAAAATACCTAGGTGTAATTCTGGATAGTAAACTATCATGGAAAGAGCACCTACAGTATGCTACCGGAAAACTCACAGCATGCCTGTTGCAACTGAGAAGGGCCGTGGGAAAAAACTGGGGTTTGAGACCGGAAACAATGAAATGGATGTATGAGGCGGTCCTTAAGCCAAGACTTACGTATGCGGTCATAGTCTGGTGGAACAGATCTGCCCTATCAACAGCAAACATCATACTAGAGAGAACAAGAAGCTTGATTCTCAGGGCCATCTCCGGAGCGACTAGGACAACTCCTACTGCAGCTCTGGGGGTGATCCTGAATATTGAGCCATTCAGACTGACCTTGGAGGCAGAGGCTGCAAAGGCCCTGCACAGAGTCAGAAGAGTACTCGGAGAGGAGAGTATTGGGAAATCCATAAGATATCCCAAGGGACTGGATGGAAGGGACGTCCTGAGGATGACCCTGGACACCACGAACACGCGCTTCCTCTTCGATAAGAAGTACAGAATCAGTCTATCATCCAAGAAAGACTGGGTGACAGGTAAAAGTATCCTACCAAGCGGGAGAAATCTGTACTACACAGACGGATCCAAGAGTATGGCAGGTACTGGAGCGGGCATATACTGTAGGCGTAACGGTAAGGGCACTATCGTACCCCTTGGCCAGTACGCCACTGTCTTCCAAGCCGAGTTGGTAGCTATAACACGCTGTGCTGGGATGGCTGCAGAAGCCGTCTCAGAGGGACGGGTGTATATCTGCTCGGACAGCAAGAGCGCCCTACAGGCACTCAACAGTTATACAACTAGATTAGTGTGGGAATGCTATGAAGCCCTCAATGATCTGGCAGGAACCTCAAAGGTCACGCTATTATGGATCCCAGGGCACATCGGTATCAAGGGAAACATGATAGCAGATGACCTTGCTAAAATCGGAGCTAAAGAAAGCTTCATCGGCCCAGAACCAGCTATAGACATCAGCAGCAGCCTAGTAAAAGACACAATTACTTGGTGGGTAACTGCGGAGCATCAGCAGGTATGGGATAAAGAGGAACGTTGCAGGCAAGCTAAAGCATTCATCGCTCCCACAGCAGCAAAAGACTGGAAAAGAGTCATTCTTGGTCTCAGTAAAAGCAAAGCCAGGATCATCGTGGAAATACTCACGGGCCACGGTAATCTGAGTTTGCACAGGCACAGGATGGGCTTGGAAAACAGCCCTGAATGTCGATACTGCTGCCTGGAGGAAGAGTCATCAGAACACCTCCTATGCAGTTGTCCAGCGCTGTCTGAAAGTAGGCGCCGATTTCTGGGAGCCTACTTTCTGAAAGCCGAGGAGATAAGGGTCAGTGCTGCCCCCGGAATCTTATCTTTCTGGGAGGCGGTAACATCAAGGCGGTAACTGGCATGACAAGGAGGGACGCCAAGGAAAACCATGCGTCTGGGGCTCCTACTGAGCCCAAACTCAGATAATATAATAATAATAATAATAATAATAATAATAAAAAATCTCCGATTTCAAATATATTTTCGTTAATCCTCACTATAAAGTACTGATTAAAAATATAAAAAAATAAACATTTTTTTCATCAAACCGGAATTAAATGGATTTGAATATTGTCATAGATATTGTACATGGCAACGCAAAAAGTAGCTTAATGATATACAATTAAATTACTTTAAAAACTATTTTAGTACAAAGAACATAAAAACAGTATTATTTTAAAAAAGGTGTTACTTTATTTTTATTCTTAAAATAATCCTAATAGATGTAAAAGACTTTTAAATGAGCTGATTCAAAAACGAACGAAAAAAATGTCGCGTCTGCAACGCTTGTTTATGTAGTGAGTATTAATTAAAATGAATAAAATAAGTGATTAAAATGTAATATTTTATGTACTTTTCACATACAATTATTTATGATCCTAAAATCCTTATATTTATCAGTAAAATTGCAAAAGTACATCGATTGGTCTCGTCCGCAATATTTATCCGCAACGCGCGTTTGATTAAGGGGTCAGATACACCTTCAAATGTTAAGCGAGATCAAAAAAACACTTTTATGTAGTTAAAAGAAAGTAGGTATACAATGAGAGTTCTAGCTCCCCCCACCACTCGACTTTTCCAGTCACCTGTGTAGGTGAGAATCGCTGTGATTGGTTGAGTTGAGCGGGTGAGAATAAGCTCAACCCCCTATCTCACTTAGGCACGATGACGTCATGCTATAGTATATTATCGAATGTACTACAAACTTTGCATGGTATTGCGCCAAATACCGACCACCATATAAATATATATAGATATACTAAGTGAGGCGCACCTGCGTCGATGCTCGTCGAATATCATGCTTCTGCGCCGACAATCGTTCGGGGGTATCAGGTTGCATCCGGCGTACTTTAAAGAGGTAGAAAAAATATCTCGCGATACGAATGCTTTCATAAATGCAGTCGAATATTCGAAGGAATATCAAACTGTAAGACGCACATTTAGACATGTGCGTGTGTGCGTGTGTGCGTATGTGTGCGTGCCTGGAACTCTCTGGAAGCTTCTCAACGTCGACGATGACCGACCTTCGATGGATCTGTGGCTGAGCCCGACCGCTATATACGAATGCTATTGTGTTTCAGCAGGCTAACGCATACTGTGATATCGGGAATTGGGGAGCGCATATTAAAAAAATCTACTTTACTGAATAAAACTTACTTTAGATATTTATATTTATATTTATGGTACATACTCAATACGAATATTCAATATAATCGAATAAAACAAAGAAATTCCACGAATTTTTTAGCTAATAGTTAAAATCAAAAAATCTATAATTTACAAAAATTAAAAAAATGAATGCCCCTTTGTGAGAGATGAACCCGTAGAGTGGACGTTAACTTTTGCTCATTTAAATCTAGGTCTTATAGTTTACGCTATAATGCGTAATAAAGTAGTGTGCACTATATATGTACTATATGTATGTATGAGCGAGCAGCAGTAGCTTCGAAATCAGCGAACTTGATATCTTACGCGTGTATCCATATATAGTATAATTAAATAAAGAAGATATTTATTAGATTAAACTATTAAAGTAAATGTTTAAATAAATATTTTATTATATATGGTAGATATAAGGGAAGTGAGGAATAATGGGTTGTATAAATTGATAAACTATAAATTTAAATATTTCTTTTCCTTTTATTCAATAATTCAAGTCTGTTTACAAGTATAGGAGTAATAATTCTACCAATTTTTTTAATTCTTAACCTGAATCGCTCGCTATCGCATACCATTTGTTCCCATAAACCATAACGTACATTCTGACATGCAAAAGTCCATGTACACATCAAATGCAAAGTGGGGTTTTCTTGGAAACGAACACGCTGCTTAACTGTAGAATTATATTTGTTTTTTATACTGAGATAGTTTCATACAATTGGATTTAAAATATTATACTGCCTTATTTAATAATATAATGTAAAAGAAAGTGGCGATTTCACAAGGTGAACAATAATTATAATTAATAAAACAATTAATAAATATTTTAAGTCTCAGCATTTAGTATACATTTAACGCAGTGTCTTCTTAAAGGTGGTACTCCGTTCTCAATAGAATGATGCTCCCGACATCGCAGACAT
Organism: Gastracanthus pulcherrimus; assembly: GCA_949152435.1. Taxonomy (NCBI): domain Eukaryota; kingdom Metazoa; phylum Arthropoda; class Insecta; order Hymenoptera; family Pteromalidae; genus Gastracanthus; species Gastracanthus pulcherrimus. The sequence continues at coordinate 81,938,017 of OX424573.1, read as the reverse complement.
CGTAAGATTTCTGCATCATGTTTCAAATGTTCAGGCAGCTTATCCCATGCCTGCTCAATACTGTTTGCCCCAAAGGTCGTGAGAAAACTCTTGGGCAGTTGAGCAATCTCTGTAGAGCTCATGAATGATAGATGTTCCGTGCGAAAGAACATCTTGAGTGATCGATCTAGCGATGCTGTATTGTCACGATAAAATTTTTTCAACAGTACGGACCTTGTATGCGAGTCTGTGGTGAGGACATAGCTTTTCCAATGTTTCAGTTGTAAGTCTTTGCAGTGGAGGGCAGCGCATATCTCCCATATCACATACTTGGAAGTTGAATTTTTCGAACCAACACTTCTTCTCCCGACCTTTAACATATATTACACTTGCATCATGCAAGGTACTGTAAAGCACGTTTTCAAGTTCCTCTTAGAATAGCTCCCCGGAACTCCATGACAAGTCGTGATAGTTGCGCTCCAACGATAGATTTTCACTCTTATATTTATCTGTAAGTCTACACCATGATGTGGGTGGCTTAAACGAAAAGACCAATGGCTTGAGATTCAAGTTGAGCGGAACTATGGTGAGTTCCTTCACAACAAAATCATTCACAAGCTGCTTGAAGCCTTGAACATCCACCACGTACTCCATTGTGACTAACTGACTGATCTGCGCTGCAATCTATTTTATACTCAAATCCCTACCACTCAGACAAGCTTTTATGCATCCCCACTTATTGGATTATACTCAACAATACAATCGTGTAGGATCAAGCAGTAGGCTGATGTTCCTGCTGGAAAATTATCTCTAGCTTCAAATTCGAACCGAACGTCGACTGGAGCCTGTTTCAATGCCTCGGTTTGCTTAGAGCAATCGATGACGATGAGAGGGGCGTATGTCGCATAATCACTCTTTTTCAGCATAGGTTCTGCGTCTTTGCCATAGTAAGCATTTTGAAAGTTGGTATACATGTCATATAACATGGCATACTGATTACTATTGATATCGAGGTTGAGGTTTCCATAGGGATAGTACTGTGAATTGAGAAAGAGTTTGACATTGCTAATGTTGCAGTGATCGAAGTGGCTAGCATTTGCAGCTCTTTGCCGTTTGCGATTAGTCCTGATTAGCGGTCTTGACAGTCCAAACGTGATTCAATGTGGTGGGCAATAACAGATACTCGTATAATTCCCAGCTTTGAAAGCTCATAGCAATAGGTATATTCTTCTCAATGTAAATAAGAAGTCGAAGTTATGCTTGTCTGATAGCATCACATAAGGCATTAACAATTCAACTTTGGTGAGTTCAATTTTAAAAGACTCTTAGCCTGGTTGTTCATTCACCCGACTCTGCGTCTGTTTTACAGAATTCAAATCGTTCCTTGATCTTGTGAGAATGAGCTCGTGTTTCGCGTTGACTACAATTTTGCGATAGTCTTCGGCAATGCCTAAAATCATACTCAATGGTACCGATATATCAAAGAAGCCAGCATCATTGGTCAATTGCCGTGACTCCTCAACATCGAGCCATCCAGCATTTTCAAAGAGTAAGCTCTGACTGGAACTGATGGATACCCAACCTTTCATGAGACTCGTCAAGCCCACATTTTTGCCTCGTTGTTGACTAAATTCGTATTTATAACAGCAATGCCACTTGTCTTCATCAGACGTTCACATACATGAACAAATGAATTGCGTGAAGGTAAAAGACAGAGATCTTGATGTTGTATGGCTATACGAATCTCATCGCTGTTATTGAAGCTGGATAAGATATAGGGCTGATGCCCATGAATCTCGTAATGCGCAACAGATTCGTCAAATGTGACAGGCGATTGTATGCTTAACATCTCCTCCATTTCGTTGAAAGCAGCAAAAAAGTATACAGGTTATCTTTTGCTGCGGCGACGACTCTTAGACCTAGGCTTCTCAGAAACGGACTGTTCTGACGTGTTAGCGCTTTGAGCACTCGCTGACGACTGACTGCTCGGTGACATGGTAAGCTACTAATATAGCCTCTGCCCACTTTAGTATTGTACACAATACCCATGCTTATGATACTGCTTTGATGTGTAGTCTGATCGTTATGATTTCTCCACGAAAATTAACTAAATCTCTGTAAATGACTTGCGATGGAATTTCAATAATTTTATATCCTGGAGACACAGCTGGGAAAAACTCGTGTATGGTGTGCACCTTCTGTCCATTTCTGTATGCGCCTGATGTGATGTTACACTTGACTCTTAAGGCGTTGACCTTGAGAATGGCTACAGGTAAATCAGAGTCTTGAGTCGTATTTGCCGGGAGACGGCGTTCAGTGAAACCCAGTAGTTTACCAATAGAGCCTTGTGATTGAAAATCAATTATGTGACTGCACCTAATAGCGCAACGAAGAGTGCTGTTATTAGGTTTAAGCTTGATTGATATACATTTTGATGCAAGAACTTCTTGCAGGTAGCTCTCAATATCTTCAATTTCGTAACTAGCTGTTGGTAAAGTTAGCATTTCTTCACCCACATAAAACTGGTTATTACGCGTATCGATATTGGGCATTGAGTTGAAGGTTAAAAGTTCAACTAGTCCGAGATCGTAATTTTTGCTGGGAGCAAGTTCAATTGGTGGAAAGAATTGAGCTTCCGGTACAGATGACGTTCCAGACAAATTCAACGTCAATGAATCTTCCATGATTGCACCAGCAATACTGACTCTAACTAGCCCACTACCAGCACTTATATACCTTTACGCTTAAGCTGCCTGCACAAGAATTTCGGACAAAGATGGCCACAGTCGTATGTATTGTAGTCTTGGTAATGCTCGTGATTATACTTGACACAGTCCACATTGAGGTATTACATGAGGTCCAAGGGTGGCTGTAGATCGCCAAAGCTGTCGAAATACACAACATCGTTACCTCGCTTTCTATAGGCTACCCAATGCGTGCCAGGTCCACTTTCATCATCAAGATTGACAATGGCCGATCCTCGATAATCTGGTCCACTCTCGGGTAATGCGTTTAGCATAAAAACACCGCGAAAATTTTCCATATATGAGCATATTTAAGCAAATCAGCATCAGTAAGTGCTCCGTGAGGCAGTCTTAGTGTGGAGTTTTTTTTGTTCTTAAACCTCGACCAAGGTAAGGTTTTAGATGAATATCATAACCTCTCTTATGCTGTTTTAGATATAAACCTTTACCGAGTGCAATGGCCTCCATGGTCTTATTATGCCTTTGACTTTCTTCAAGCTGACGTTTGGCAGCGCTAGCATCATTCGCGGCCTTTGCAATACCAGCAGCGCCACCTGCCAGTGCTCCTGTTGCACTTAAACCAGCGCATATGGGAATGAGAAAAGGTAAGAATCCCCCGACTTTTGATGGTACAGGTAATATACGTAGAACGCGCACATTTTTATTGCCACCAGCCTTCTTTACAGCTTCGCGAGCACTTTTTAGAGCAGAGCGAATGACTGTACGTGAGTCTTTGCTCGGAATAGTGCATTTCGAGGCAGCCTTGATCACACTAGCCAGGGTAATGGATAGTTTCTCTATCTTCATTTGAAGACCCATACCAAAGTTGGATTTCAGCTTCATAGCACTTGTTACAGCATAAGCTGCAGTTTTTTCACCAATACCTGCATCCTTAGCTAAAACTCGCTGCCATGCTTTGTCAGCTAAAACTCTATCTGCAGCATTTCTAACTGCAACGTTCTCCCGATTCTGTAAAGTGGGTAATATCATGTTGTTTGCAGGCCACATCAAGTGGATTGATTCCAGGATCACCACTAGCCAGACGTTTTGCCAGCTTAGTACCGGGCCCACAGTATTGATATCCCGGTAAATGCAGTTCAACGGGAAGCTTATTGATGAGAGTATTCATCAAATCGCGACCCTTACATCGCTGACGACGCTGCTTATGTACAATCATGATGTTTACGCTTCCAAGGACAATTTCTGACTAATACCAACAGCTTATAAGCGCGGTATTTATAGCCTCATCGACAGTCGTATTCAAGACAGCAAAGTATATGGACATGGACTTTCTAGTACAAAAGGTTAAGCTGCCAGTGTCAAATTTGGTACTTTAGTGGAGCAGCAGAAAGTGCCGAAACGTCATGGTGAACTACTGCCCGACAATATACGCGCAGTATTTTTCGGTCCATCAAATTGCGGCAAGACAAATACGCTGCTCGCTCTCATAACACATCCCAATGGTCTAAAGTGAAAATGTGTATGTCTACTCGAAATCGCTCAATCAACCAAATTATATATATTTCTCGAGAAGCTTCTGGAGCCAGTAGATGGCGTAAAGTTTTTTCCATTCCGTGAGCATGATACAGTTGTGGTATCCGAGGATGCGCTTCCAAATTCTATCATGGTCTTCGATGATGTAGCCTGTGAGAAGCAGGACAATATAAGAGCCTTTTTCTGAATGGATAGACATAAAAATGTTGACTGTTTCTATCTCTGTCAGTCGTACGTCCATATCCCAAAGCATTTGGTGCGTGATAATGTTAATCTGCTGTCTCTATTTCGGCAAGACGATTAGTGGAGCGGGACTTTTACCACGATACAAGATTGCTAAAAAAGATATGCTAATGGACTATGTATATTAGTTGATCGCCTCCGTTTATTACTTGTTGAGAGAACGGCTGGTAATCAGAGCCACACGTATGAGATTCACTCAATCATCCAGGAACTTCATGAAGCCAACATTATATATTGAGGAGTGCAAGCAGTATAAGAGTCAGTAGCAAGATGAGTGTTGATGGTGACCGTGGTCCACCTGATGTTGGTTATAAACTCACTGCCGACGGCCAGTACGATGCAGAAAACAAGAGATTGTGCAACGTTGCCACTGCTCAGCAGTCAAGGAACGCCGTCAATTTAAGCACTCTACAAGGCTTGGTTCAGTCAGACGTTCGCAGTCTATATGATGTGACAGCTCACTTCAGAACTGACCTTGATGATGCTCAATCAGAGCTAAGTGGTCTCAACGATAATTATACAAAGAAAATGGAAAAAATTGATAAAGCTATTCAAACACTGTATGTTATGTTATTTCAAAATTCTCAGTCAAAAATTATGGTAGATCAGGATTAGAAAAATGATGATGCATGAGAGACTTATTGTACGATGCTTGGATGAGACCTGGCAGGCTGACCTAGTGGAGGTGCAACCTTATGCTAAAGAGAACAAAGGCTACAAGTATCTGTTAACAATTATCGATGTATTCTCCAAGTATGCTTGGGCTGTTCCAGTAAAAAGTAAGACTGGTGATGAGGTGGCAGCCTAGCCATGAAATCCATCTTGCAGCAAGGTCGCGTACCAAAAAATCTACATACCGATCGCGGCAAAGAGTTCTACAACTCCCTCTTTCAAGTCTCATGAAACAGTATGGAATCAATCTATACTCAACGTTCAGCAATCTCAAAGTGTCTATTTGTGAGCGTTTCAATCGCACGCTCAAGAATAAGATGTGGATGCAATTCAGTTTGCGTGGAAAATACAAGTGGCTGGATATATTACCTGATTGGATGACTGCATACAATAACAGCAAGCACCGCACCATTGGTATGAAATCCAAAGATGTTTCACCTGTAAATGAAGCTACAATATTGGCACAATTCTCTGGCGTAAATAAAGCTGCGAGTAAGCCAAAATTTAAGATTAGAGATAAAGTCCGAGTGAGCAAGATGAAACAAATATTTGAGAAGGGTTATACTCCCAATTGGTCAACAGAGATTTTTACAATTAGTCAAGTGATGGCCATAAATCCAGTAGTCACCTACAAGCTGAAAGACTATCGAGATCAACCCATCGCTGGTGGTTTCTACGAGCAGGAACTGCTAAATGCCAAGAATCCGGACGTCTACCTAGTGAAGAAAGTCTTGCAGAAAAGTGGAAATCAAAATCATGTAAAATGGTTAGGATTTGATAGTTCTCAAAATACTTAGATAAATAAATCTGATTTGCAAAGATTGGAGTAAATAAATGTATAAAATTATAGAGTATCTCTTTATTAACATTCATCATATTTACAAGATATACATTTAATTTTACAATATTTAATTATAATACAATTAATGTACTCTCTTCGACACTTCGTCTATTTTCATGGTTTTATAGTGACCCCATGGTAGAGTATCCGTTTCACCTAGAGTTAAATACCTCTTATTATCATGCGGACTTAGAACTAACTTTACTTGTTTCTCCGTAAATACTGTGTGCATTCGTGAATGAATAACGTTCTGTTCTCTAGATTGCGTTGTCATATTTCGTAAACATTCTATGTAAACATCAAACATAATTGTATTTTGAACTACAGGGGTTTTCACACCTTTAACTTTATTAATTTTATCTTGAGCATCAATACGAATACTGTACATTTTACTAGGCAAGCTAACAAATTCTGCCATAATGCGTCCATTACACTCATCTTTCATTAGACCTACCACTTTCATGTTTGCTAGCGGCATTCTAAACACAGTCTCCAATGTGTAGTCAGAAGTATCGAAATATTGTATGTCGCGCTTCATTCTTGAGTACAGTTATTAAAAAAAGTGTTTTCATTATTTTATTCTTTTATTGTACAGAATCCAAATGCATATCGTGTGAAACAGAATGACCGTGTTTAAATGAAGTGCTATGAAACTGTGTTTTAGTGTAATTAGTGTAAAAATTAATGTAAATGCCCCGCAGTGAATTTTTGTGATATCATCATAATGCATTATTTTGATTATTTTGATTATTTTATCTTTTTATAAGTAGCATAACTTTTCTTAATAATTTGGACCATTATTCAAATAGAGCTCATTTTATAGGTATCGGTTCAAGCAACAATTTGAAACCTGATTTGGCGAATTTGATTACGATGATACCTCACTTTAATGTTAATGTAGATGTACACTTTCCTAGCTAATCCAAAATAATGTTATTAAGTTTTTTAAAAAATAGTAGCATATTTTTCACAAAACTTGTGAAAAACATTGTTATATTTTTTCTGGAAAGTAAAATAATTTAAAATGTAAAATACAGAAAAGTTAGAAGTTGTGGAAAAAATTAAAAAAATCAATTTTTATGTGTCCACATAACTTTTTATACTTTTAACCTTAAAGTTTAAACATTTTTTGTATATTTTAATGATTATTTGCAACAATTTTACCGTTCGTTCTGATATTAAATGTTTGTCTGCTGACTTGACGTGGAATATTCCATATGTATATATAAATCGTGTATACATATATAGTTTCGTGTGTAGAATAATATATATGATTAATTTATATATATTATAAATATATATAAAATCGATATATAGCAAAATTTAAAAATAGATTTTTTCGTAATTTTTGACAATTGTCGAGTGGGCCACATCCTTAAATGGGCTAAACGGGCGAACTTTAGACTTAAGGGGGTATCAAAGTCAATTTAAAATTCAAATTTCGCGCCAAAAAATTACCGACTGAGAAACAACTATTTTAGATGTAATTAAATATAGAAACCGAATTAAGCAAAACGACGAGATACTTGCCCTCCGTTGCGTTATGATCTACCATTATATAAATTTGCAAGTTAAAATTTTAATAGCTCGACGAATAAAGTTTGAAAAATGTATCTACAACACTTCGTTCAAGCTTTATTCGTCAAGCTCTTGACATTGTCACTTGAAAATTTGTAAGAGGATAGATTATAACATAACGGAGGGCAACCGTACTGAAAATTATCACGTGCTAAAACACGTACAGATGCACGTGCAAAAACATGTGTCAAATCACGTATCGTAACACACATAAAAGCAGGGGCAAATCATGTGCAGGGACATGTAAAAAAGCACGTGATGAAATGAACCCATTTAATCACGTGTTTCGCACGTGCTTCAGTATGTGCTCCAGCATGTGCTTCAGAACGAGCGAAAATAAATATAAAATGTAAAAAAACACTGCCCTGAATGGGGCTCGAACCAGCGATCTTACAGTTAGTAGGCGCTTACCTTAACCACTGTGCTATATATATATATATATATATATATATATATATATATATATATATATATATATATATATATATATATATATATTAGCAATTTATGTAATTTATTTTTTTTTATTTATATTATTAAATATTGCTTAGGTAATTATGGAATACTCCAGATGTGGTTCTTCCATATTTTTTCGACTATACGAATTATACGAAACTATAATAATTCTGAAACATTTCTAAAAAAAAATAGCTGGGAATATTAAAGGAATATTTTGTACGTATTTGTTTGAAATATTTCATGAAACATTGTGGTAATATTTCAGAAATATTTCTCTGACAGCTACATACACTTTTGAAACATTACATTAAAATATTGCTGAAATATTTCTGGATTATTTCCAAACATGTTCGTGATCCTTTCCGAACTATACAAGTAATATTTATTGAAATATTTCTGTAATGTTTTAATATTATTACAAACAATATATATGTGTGTATATATATATATATATATATATATATATATATATATATATATATATATATATATATATATATATTAATTTTATCTTTCTATAACGAATATATCAATATATATATATAACATTTGATAACGTTTTACTAAAAGCGAGTATAATTTTTTAAAACAGCCCGCACGCTATATTTTTTTCTTATTTATAGCTCAGAAAAGTTGCTCTTTATGATGGATTGTTGTGAAAAGATAAATTACAAACAATTATAAGATTGTGATCATAATTGCATTATCGATTAAAAAATATTAAAATAGAAAAATGGCTATAAAATAAAAATGAATCGAGGAATCTTTAATTATTTTTCTGATTTCGTATGTTCATCAAAAAAGCAATTAGAAATTCGTTTTTAATATAAAATGACTGTGACATTTTCGAGATATAAGAAATAAAATTAAAAAAATATGTAACACTTTAATTAACCCTCAACTTGAAGATTATTGTGATAGTTACACTGAAGTTGAGGGTTAATCTGAGCGTTCTTTTACACGAGTGGCTTCATTCTCGAGATTTATACTTAAAGCATAATTGACACTCATCTTAAGATGATCCTGATTGTTGTACGAGAGAAAAAGAGTCACAGTGTGCTCTACTGAGTAAGCTCAGATGATAATCAGGTGAAAATCATATGTCAATATCACATGATTCTCAAATAATTATCACCTGATTTTCACCTAAAAATGATGTTGATATTTTTTATTAAATAAAATGTAATTTTTTTTATAATTCCAAAGAAAAAGTTTGTTATTTATCAGAAACTGTACGGAAATCATGCAGAATTTTATACTGAAATCCTTACGAAATCTGTTGTATATGCGGACAAAATATCTACAGAATTCGTACAAAATCTATACACACACACCCTAGTGCAAATCTCAAAATGTGAAAAACTGTAACAAATCTGTGAAAAAGAGTGTAAAAATATTATAGAATATTTCACACATAAACACATTTTGTCACAGTTTCTCAGTTTTTCACAGTTTCTCTCATTTTATCACAATTTCTCGTAGTCCGTGCGTGCGTGCGTGCGTGCGTGCGTGCGTGCGTGTGTATGTGTGTGTGTGTGTGTGTGTGTGTTTGTATCGAAACGGACAAACGATGTGTCGTTATGGGTGATGCGAAATCGCGGAGGGTTGTCCCTGTGAAAGATGCGCGGAGTGCACTTGATCCTCTAGAACGTCCGATTACTCCGGCCGAAGCGGAAGTGATCTTCGGTTAGCCCCCTAAGTCTTACAGGTGCCGCGATGCAATGCGTGCAAGTTGTTCGAGTTGTTGCCTGGAGGGAGACTCAGAGGTGGGGAGGAGAAAATGGCCCCAACGACTCTGCACCCGGGTTGCCGAAGCTAGCAACCTTCAGGGTGCGCGTCCAAGGGTCGAAGAGCCTACGGACGTCACCCCGGGTGGGAGTCAATACGTCGACAGGCACGGCTCGAGAGGTGTGCTAGTCTAGTATTAAACTCCGGTATGGCAGTGTTAGGAGATGTTTAAAGAAGTGTTAGAGATTTATATATTTTAAGGGGTTTATTATTAGATTAATGTATCTACATAGGATTGTGTTAAGTTTGATTCAATTCTAGGGAGGACTTGGCTATATAGAGCGGGGTAAGATTAGCCCGCTCTAATAAGCGTTGCCGCTAGAAAGAGAATGCCTGCTCTGCGGCCGCACGGCTGCTTATATACCCGAGCTTGTGCTCTCACTTGCGTGTTATATGTCTCGACGCCACCTGTGGGTCGAGTTTGTAACTCTTTGCATAATTCTTATGGTAACACGTGTGCCGGTATGTTGGTACACGCGTTCCACTCCTACCTCTTATCATATGATATGCCGTCTCAGTATGTATATGCGTGTGTGCATGCGTGTGTGTGTATGTGTGTGTGTGTGTGTGTGTGTGTGTGTGTGTGTGTGTATGTGCGAGTGTGTGTGTGTGTGTGTGTATAAAGATTACTCCGAACATTCACGGTTAAAATTAATGTTTCAGGGCTCAGTGATTTCGTTTTTCTTAAAGTAAGGGGGCTGAAAAAAATATTTATTGTTTTTCGTTTTTTCTCGGTTTTTCGAGTTATTTAGCTGTCTAAGTTAAAATGGGACACCCTGTATAAAAAAATGCAACGTGAGTAAATGTGAAAAACTGTGAAAAACTGAAAAATAGTGCAATTTTTATTAAATAAAATTCATATGTTTTATAAGTGTCAGAAGCTGTGAAAAATTAAGAAAAAGGTGTGAAAAAATGTGCACAATTGTTTATAATAGATATTCCAAATGTTCTTATTTTCAAAATATTGCACAGTTGTCATTATCAATACGGCAGCACTAAAATCTTGATCTATTAAAAAAAATAGCCAGGATAGAACACTAAAACAAAAATAAAATAAATTTAGAAAAGAGTTTGTTCGATTAAGTAATGTGGACTTTAATACGATAGCAAGTCTTCGATGACTGATATTCTGGTGATTAAATTAAAATTTTAGTATGCGCAGTGGACATTTCTTGCTGTACTTTACTTTGGGGTTATATTTACAAATGTATATTGCAAAGTTGTAAAAAGATATAAGTTAATATTAAATTTCATATATACCAATATTCCATATTTTATGAATTTGATGAATATATACCATATTCATCAATACCAATATTTGTATCATAATAATATAGTCTTATCAAAATTATCCTGTGGATATTTAATTACTGACCTGAAATAAAAGAAAAATAATCTTCATAATCTTCATAATCTTTCAGCAATTTAATCATGAGTACAGATGCTTATGAGTAAGGAAAAAGCAAAATTTACACCAGCGTAAGCATCTGAAATAATAAAAAAACACAAAAATGAAACAATTTGTATTAAAGCAATGTATTATAAGTCATTGATAAAAATGTTAAGTGGATTCAGTTTAATATCATTGAGGACTTCAATATTATCATTCAGCGAAAAGCATCAAGTAGCTTCAAACTCATTTTAAATAAAATAGACATAATTCTTTATCTACCATAAGTATAATATTTGACAATATAAAAACCTTCTGTGTAGAACTTGAAAAAAATATTGATATTATTGATAATCTAAGATTATACAATAGAATAGTTGTTATCCAGATGCAAAACTAATTATTTCCAAACTTAATTCTTAATCTAGTGTTAAATTACTAAATTTGCAAAAAAATTACTAATCCAAATCTATAACATTGTTATGAACAGATAGTTAAAACAAGTAGTTTACCACAAGGATGTACAATTTTTTTACATATCAAGTTTCTGAACAAAATGTTACGTACTTAAATTCCACTTATTCACGTAATTGTAATAACAATACGCGTAATAATTTTTTATACAAGACATCCAAACAAGAATCTAGACAAGAAGATCTTTCATCGCATACATCAATTTCACTAGTCGAATTCGTGAAAACCCCGGTTCACGTAGAGCAGATAGTAAACAAATTGATAGGTTATACATAGTGCATGAATAAATATCAGATGTTTAACAAACATTCTAGAAATGTATACACTGAAAGTCATGTTGTTATTTTGTTACATTAATTTTGATAGAAAAGTTATTTGACTATTCACTAATATTCGGCAAAGCGAGTTGTTTCTTTACACTATTAGCTTTTACGACCAGCTGACAACTGCGTTGCTCGTAAATCAAATATGGCATCGCGGCAGTCTGCTGGGTTTATGAACGACGCGAAAAACGCAGTTATCAGCTGGCCGTACAAGCTATAGTGTGCATAAAACAATCGCTTTGCCGAAAATTATTGAATATTTGGATGTAAAGTAACTTTTCTACCAAAATTAATGTGACAAAACAACGTGACTTTCTATGTATAAAGTTTCTAGAATAAACATCTAGTATTTATTCATGCACTATATATAAACTATAGGTTATATATATAGTGCACGAATAAATATCAATTTGTTTAATATCTGCTCTACGTGAGCCGGGGTTTTTACATATCTCGAATAGTGATACTGATATATGTGATAAAAGTTCTTGTCTGGATGTTAGATTATCAATAATATCAATATTGTTTTTAAGTTCTACACAAAAAGGTATTATATTGTAAAATATATTACTTATACAGTAGATGAAGAATTATGCATATTCCATTTAGAATGAGTTTGAAGCTATTTGATGTTTTTTGGTTAATGGTGTTATCAAAGTCCTCACTAAACATAAACTGAATCTCTTTAACATTTTCATGAATGCCTTGATACATCTCTTTAAAACAAATTGTTTTATTTTTGGGAAATAATAATTGTTTTAATGATTTATTTTTAAAAATTTAATAGATTTTGATTCATAATGGTGTTTAAATTTGTTTTTTTATTATTTCAGATGCTTGCGCTGATGTAAATTTTGCTTTTTCCTTACTCATAAGCATCTGTACTCAAGATTAAGGGTATAGTCTGAAGTTTGAGGTTCAAAATATCGATTTTTTTATAATTTATTTTAAAAGTACAATATTTGGAGAATTTACTGTAGAAACTTTAGACCAAAATTAGAAATATTAAGGAAGTTATAGCACATATTCGAGAGCGTCTTATAGTTTCGCGCTCTAAGCCGCGCGGCTGCTGCAACGATCGGTCCCCTCAATTGTTATTGTATAACGTTTATACCTGCGTATAGCAGCTGAAAAGTTTGTGTATACTTAAATGTATACCTGTATGTATGTATATTATATTTCGAAGCACAGGTATTACACGTTTTGCAGCAAACCGGCAGTAGAAGTTTACAACTCAGTGCGTAAACATCGAGCAAAAATGGATCGAAAAGGATCGAATAGCAAAACTAGAAGTCCTGGGCAAGATGCTGTACCGAGAAAATTTCAACGTAATCAGCATATTGCTGAAAAAGACACTGAGTTTGTTGGCATTTCTGCTGATAAAATAAAAAATCAAAGTGACTTCGATGTGGCTTTGAGTGAAACTGCTACTTATTTACTACTAAATTTTACTTTAGTGTTCACAGCATTACAAGCCGCGATAAAGTGTAAAGGAATGTTATAGTAAAATGAAAAGTGTGTAAAGCATGGCAAATCAGGAAGGAAGTTCGGGAAAAATGGAAGTGAATGTTGTGATCAAAATGTTTCAGCGAACTGTGAAGTGGTTTGGCGTAAAGTATAATAAATATATCGGATATGGCGATTCTAAGACGTTCAAGAATTTATTGGAAGCTGATGTTTACAACGACAATTCTGTGGTTTTAAAAAAGATTGCGTTTTACACGTAAAAAAACGAATGTTTAGACGCGTAAAGCAAGCCAAAAAATCACTTACAAAGTTGTTGAAAGCTAGGAAACAACTTGAAGATGCTGAAAAAAAGAAGCAGAAAAGAAACAGAAAGCCGAAGAAGAAGCAGAAGGAGTCAAAGCGAGTTCAACGAAAAAAACGTAGATCAGCAAGGCATTCGTCGACTAGTAAAGCTGAAAAAGCAAAAAGTCTTTCATTAACTAATAAGATGATGGTAAAACTTAGTACATACTACGGATTGGCAATTTTAAGAAATCCAAACTCTCGTGAAGACATGAAGAAAGCTGTGTGGGCAACATTTTATCATTTAAAATCGACCGATCAAAATCCGCAGCACTCCTACTGTCCGGAGGGTCCCGATTCATGCTGCGCTTATCAAAAACACAAATTCGAAAACAATGACACTCCTTTTGTACACGCACCTGCTTTTGACGAAAACATTTCGACTATTTTAATACCTATATATGAAGAATTATCACCCGATGATCTTTTGGAAAGGTGTTTGGGCAAAATTACGCAAAACAATAACGAAAGCTTCAAACACTGCGTATGGAATTTTGTTCCGAAGCATATTTTTGTGGGGCAAAAAAATTAGAAATAGCTACATGGATAGCTGCATGGATTTTCAATAAAGGATTTATGCCAGTATTGAAAATTATGGAAGTCATGGGTGTCGAAATCGAACCGCGCGCCATTGCCTACGCCTAACTGTACAATGCTCACCGGATAGAAAGAGCAGAGAAAGCAACTTCTGAGGCTTCTCCAAGATACCTGTTACTAAAACTTTAAATGCGTTTTTCTCGAAACAACAGTTTTTCAGTCGGCCCGAGGCCAAAAAAAATCTATCAAGCCGATTGGGCTGAAATTTAGATATGTTATTTAACACATCATAGTAGATTTTTTTATTTTCAATAATAATTTCCTACTGTTTACTCCAATTTTTTAAGAATAGAAAACGCGATTTTAAATTTTTTTTCACGAGTCCGCCATTTTTTATTTTTTTTTTAACTAAAAATGTTTAAATCTGCTACCTGCAATAACGATAAGCTTACAAAACAATAATCCTTTCGAATTTTTTGTTTCAGATTACCTGGACTGACGCTACCGCATGGGCCAGTCATATACCTTGTTTTTAGGTGGCCACTTTGGCCGCAATAAGCACTACCTAAATATTGTAAAATAAACTTAAATAAATTTTTTGTGAAGTTAAAGTTGTCAATAATTACATATAAAAAACTTGAAATGTATAGATTTTATTTTGTTGTAAAAAAATTCCTGAAATATCCTTGTAAAGAGTGCAAAACCTCTAGACTACACCCTTAAATTGCTGAAAGATTATGAAGTCTTTAAATTTTTCAAGGATTACGAAGTCAGATAAGTACCCAATTTTGAATTTAGCTAGCATGTGAGAAGAATTATTTTTTAGATATTATTCTTTTATTCCAGGTTAGTAATTAAATATCCGCAGGATGATTTTGATAATATTATATTATTATGTTACAAATATTGGTATTATTTTGTGGAGTAATTTTTAGTTGAAGAAGAAATTTACTATTAACTTACATCTTTTTATAACTTTGTAATGTACTTATGTATTATACTTATGTATTATAAGCTTGAAGAAAAGTACATTGAGGAATGTTCACTGCGCATACTGAAATTTTATTCAATCGCCATAATATCAGTCGATCGAAGAATTGCTATCAAAGTCTGCATTACTTCATCGAACAAAGTGAAAATTACAAAATAATTATAATTACTTTGTATAAATATTGGTAAACTGCTCTTTATTATACAAAATTATCTTAATAATGATAATACTTACGTATAGAGTGATTTAGGTTGATAACGTAAATATTTCTTAGTAAATATGGTATGTAAGATTGAAAGTGTATAAGTAAGAATCCCGTAATTTTCTCAAAACTTTTTTCTAATTTTTTTTTTAATTAGTATTCTATCTAGGCCATTTCATTAAATAGATCAAGATTTCATTGCTGTCGTAACGGAAATGATAACTGTGAAAAACTGTAAAGATACACATATTTGGAATAGCTGTTACAAACAAATGTGTACTTTTTCTCACATTTTTTTTCATAGGTTTTCACAGCTTCTCACACTTATAAAAGCATGTATTTTATCTAACAAATCTTGCACAATTTTTGATAGTATTTCAGTTTTTTCACATTGCATTCTCTTATATGAAGGAAATTACAACTGTTAAAAATTGTGATAAAATGTGACAAACTGTGAGAAATTGAGAAACTGTGACAAAATGTACTTTTTGTAAATATTCTATAATATTAAAAAAAAAAATGAACCCCAGTTGTTAAAAAATGACCGAGCCGTTGTAAAGATATAAGATATCAAAAAGAAGTTTGAAAAAAGAACATAAAACCTCAAATATTTGGCAAAATAACAGTCCTCATGATCTGGCCAAAGAACGTAACCAAGAAATAGTTAAAAGCTACTTTTCTGGAAATTTTCAAAAAGAATAATGTCGATTTACTCAAGTTATCGCTCGACATAGTCCTATTAAAAAGGATCACATGATTTATCACGTGATAATCACGTGATATAATTAAACAAAATATAACGTGTTGAAAAGGAAGAGAAGTAAATGCTGAATCCATTTGAGATATCATATGAAATATCACACAAATGTTATGTAAAAAATTGTGTCATATTCACTTGAAATTGTCATGTGATTTGTGCGTGACATACATGTGATATTTTATATGAGATCTCAAAAAGTTTCGGAAATTAATTCTGTCTCATTTAAACACGTGATTTGTTGTTTCAGAATATCTCGCGATTATCACGCGATAAATCACCTGATCCTTTTCAGTAGGGAGAAAATAGATTTTTTTAAAAATGATTTTTTCTCAGCAAAATAAAAATAAAATGGCTTAAATAGTTTAATGAATATTGTACTCGATGTTACTGATCATCATAATTTATTCATTATATTTCCATTATACAATTCTGAGATATAACCGTTTAAGAAAAACACGACGTTGCCGTGTATAACAGAAAAAGGAAAATAGCTTATAAAAAAATTCGGGCCGGAAAATAT
>OX424573.1:81771836-81921013 GCA_949152435.1 Gastracanthus pulcherrimus | reverse complement strand
GAAATATTTCATGCAAGATTTACGAAATCTTTCAGAAACCTTTCAAATATTTAAAAAATATTAAATCTGAATAACTAATATTTCATGCTGGGTGGGAATCCACTATAAAATGTTTCTGCAGCATTTTAAAAACGTTTCACTAGTAACTTTTTTAAAAACATACCCAAAATGTGTCATGAAATATTTTTGCATGTACTTTGAACGAACATAACATTTCGAAAAGCTTACATTGATATATTTCTGAAGGTCTCAAACCTTGCCTTAAACCTTGCTGAAACCTTGCTAATATTTTAATATTGTGTGCTGTGTGGGGAGTGTCTGCTTTAAGCAGATACATAATTTTGAATACAAATCCAACTTATGTCTATGTTGTTTCTATCATTTACTACTTTTTAATAACGTACGTACTGTGCTGAATGTATAATATAGTATTACTATAATATAAACATTATTTGATAACCAATTATTTTTCACCTTAAAATATGTCAATCAATCATAACTTTATCGAGATAGAATGTTGTAACTGCCGCAAAATTAAAAATTTTGTAATAAAAGCTTATTGTAAAGTTACAAATATTTGGTTATCAATACCTATTCTTCATTCTTCCAAAATGTTCGTAAATCCTTGCATTATTCGATTTTTATTGCATACATGTTTTACATAAATGTATGTATAATATATATTTAGTTAATAAAGACCCATCAATGTGACTCAGGGCTTCGATACTTTTTCTTAGGTAAATAATACTTTTCTAACACCGGCCTTAACGTTATGTAAACAAATAACCTAACCTTCGATACTCCTATACACATTTAAGCTACTTTATAACTTTAAAATTTTGTAAAATACTAGATGTAGTATGATGAGGGGAAAAACGGCGTGTTTGGCGCGGAGGCTTTGATGGCGCACCTCATTACTTACAATATCTGTTTACTAATTTTTAACAAATAAATATTTATGTATGAATACAATTTTTAATACGGTTGTCTTTTTAATTCTCTTTATTGCACCCAATCATGTAATACATAAAAAAAGGTTAGTTATTATAAGTAAACAAAACACAAAATCGATATACTTGTGCTGGAAGACCAAAAGAAATTATCTCAATATAGATAATAACAACGGCGATTTAAAACAACTGTTTATTTTTTAGAAATTAATAAACCGAAACTAAAAAAGTTAACTTATTGTAAGTACAAATGTACACATTAGTATCATTGTAATTATTTTTAACGTAGTTTTGATTTTTCTTTTGTACATATTTTGTCTCGAATATTAAATGCCAAAGTAGTAAAATGCAAGAAAATATATTAAATTCTAAGTTAATTTAAGATAGGTTGGTTGTAAAATGCATGCGTGCATTAGGGAACGCCTGAAAGAAAAATACAAATAATGTATCATCATCGTGTATGAACAGATTGTGTCAATAAAAATATTATTATTTTTAACATTTTATTACATCATCTTTCTAAAGTGTATATTTTTTACATTTTTAATTTACATTAAATTAACTATTAACTTACATAAACAGCTTAATTATAATATTAACAGATCAATAGAAACATTAAAAAAAAAAACTAAGCATGTAAACATGAATTTATATTGTATCATATATATCACGCTATTTTTTTAGATAGAATGAATACTGACATATTAGTGTATAACGTTTCTTTTAACCTTTTAGAATTAAATATACACTGTACGCGCTTGGATCTAAAATTTCAATACTTAATTAAAGTTAAATTTTAATACGGATACAAAATTCTTGTGACCTTCTACTTTTTTAATTTTCATTTACTTTCAGTCTAAGTTTAATAATATATTTATTACATTATTGTAGCCCATGGTTGCAAGCAGATTGTTAAGGAAAACTTTTAGTTGGGAATGTAGTTGCTGAAACAGCAGCAGCCAATGAAAACAGATCTGGGGCTTGCCTTTTCTGTGACCCCACCTACAGTATCCATGGAAACAACTTAACTGTAAGAATCCAGCAAGCATTTCTAACTGAGAGGGAGGCTAAGGCAGTGTCAAGGGTCGAGTAGTTCTGCAGTCAGTATTTGGATGGTCTTGAGTGCACTACTGCTCATAAACTGATCGTATATAGTATCATTATGTTCGCAGCTTTGTTAATTTGTGTGGCATTCTGTGTACTAGTAATTTTTAGTACATAATGCTATATGTTGATATTATTATTATTAGATATATACATTGACTTTAGACATTAAAATATACAAATCGTGAGTAAATTAGTTGACTGATTGAAAAATAAAATTTAGTACTAAAGTATAACAGATTTTAATAAAATATTTACACCATCTCTTTTAATTCATTTTCAAACAATGCAAGTGAAAAGTGACAGACAATTACAAAATTAGAAAATTTTGCTTAATATAAAAATGTTAGAATATGTTTTTCTCATACACTATGTTTACTGTTTAATTAATGTTTTGTCTATTATACATACCTACTATAACCATCTTCTGAAGATTGTTCTTACTTTGCTAAGACTGAAAACTTACAAAGAATACTTCCAATTCATGTGCTTGTTTGGTTTCAAACATTCGATATAATTATGTTTTAAATGTGTATAAAATACCATTTGTGTGCTGAATGTTCGGTAATAGGTATCTGTTGAAGTTGATTCAATTCTCAATAGTAATATTAGATAAAATGTGAATGTATAGAAAGTAATAGTTTGTATTTAGTTACTACTTAATTAATGTAATATTTTAAAATTCATAACTAACAAATCTGATTTGTCAGTCACATTGGAGCAGGAATTTTTGGCGCGTGGCACCACCGCCTCTATGGCGATGGTAGCTCCGCCGCCCTCTTGGGCCACGAGAGATACTGCGATTGTGCGTAGCAGTGTCAGCAATAATCCTGTGAATGGTAATCAAATAGGATCTAATGCGTCAATACCACCACCTCATCTAGTAACACCTGCAATTGCTGAAGACATTACGAGTCTGATGTCTTCTGGATCCATCCCAGCTTCCCGAGATCCATTACAATTAAATACGATACCTGGGATTCAAGTAAATAGTTCACAAACCCTCAACTCACAAACTGACAAATCATCAAACATTGAATGTGTAGTTTGTGGTGATAAAAGCAGTGGAAAACATTATGGACAGTTTACTTGCGAAGGTGAGCAAATAAACAAGTGTTATTGTATTCATGTTATGATTTATATATACAAGCGAAAATTATTCGATTCCTATACTTATAAATCCTATTTTTATATAAAATACAGGCATTTATTATAAATTCATTATTTATGCTTTAACAATTTTATGTACAGTTATAGATTATGTCAATATCAGTTAGTAATACAACAAACCTTAGAAAAAAATAAAAATTACAAATGTTTAAAAGACGTGAAATCAAATTTAATTGTAAAAAAATAAATTTATTTATTAAAATATATGTTTAATAAGCTCTTGACAAGATAAAAAATAATAAATCTCGAGTTCGTTCATAATTCACATGGTGAAAAAAAGAATTGTAAGAATTTTGCAGAATGTATCAGAATTATAAATTCTGAGTGTTGTTCTAATTTTAAGACTAATTCTGACCACTTCTGACAAATTATGAAATATAATAATAAATTAAAATAAAATAAAATAAAATAAAATAAAATAATATAATAAAATAATAAAATTCTGACATACTCTGACAAAATCTGACACTGACGAAATCTTTTGTAAAAATTATACAGATTTTATCAGAATTTGTCAGAATCTGACAGAATTAGTCAGAATTAGTCGTCAAATTGGAACTAAAGTCAGAATTTATAATTCTGGTCAATTCTGCAGATTTCTGATAAATAATATCCACCAGGGATCTTTACATTAAATAATATGTTTTCCTTAACAAAATGATACAAGAAGGAGTAAATACATTTTGGTAGTGAAGTTATTATCGATATTTAAGAAGCTAAAAAAAGGTCTTCCTTGTTTACACATTTTTAATTACCCTTATGGAAAAATTCTATAGAAATATCTGCAAGAGTTTTTGCCAGATTTCCACATGGTAATTATGGCCTGCATATCTGTTAGCTGAAATATATTCTGTTTCATACATGGGTTATTTACCTAAAAGTGGAAGTTTACAAAGTTAAGTTAATATCGACATTTAAAAAGCTGATAAAAGGTATGCGTTGTTTACACATTTTCCGAGGTAATAAAAATGGTTATTTCTTTAACTTTTACCCGAAATACTTGCATTGAAAAATTATTTACAATTATATGGGCACCCCATATAGTTGAAATGTCATATTACCTGAAGCTGTCACTTATTTTGGTTAATGTAATTATAGCTATAATTAGTACCTGAATGGGTATTCCCTTAAACATTAACTTTTATATTAAACATTACACTATATCTAGTAGTTTATAAAGCTTGAAATCCAGGAGCTTATACCTTGTAGCTATAGATTTTATTTGTGAAGCATCAGCAGTACATAAACCTTCCACTGTTGGGTAAATTATCCATATATAGGGTTTTATGTATAATCATATATGATCACAGTGTGATCACAACACATGAGTTGTAGCAACATATGAAGATATCTGATCATATATGTACCTACATATAGCTCATAAATGGCTTTTCTAGCATTAAAATATTTATTCGAGCGGATTTTTCACAATATGACTTGAGAAACTGCAGTACTCCTACCCTGGTAGAAAATGAATGAATCCGGCTGGTCTGTTAGCTAATTATTAGCCAGTTTTAAATCGCTAAAATTGAAAGCAGAATTCCCGGGAAGGACTAGGTAATTAAACTCACTTACACTTATGAGGTAATAGACAGCGAAATCGAAGACAAAAAATCAACAAATATTATTTCTTACTATATATAAAAAGACCAGCTGCATAAAATACAATCACGTACATTAAAAAACAATGATTGGAAGTTCAATCTAACAATTGGTGCGTCCGATTTGATGGATGGGACATAGGTCGCTTTGGTTCCGATTCCGTTGTCTTAATAATAAAAATATAGGAACTGGTTGAATATCTAGATATAATCTACTGTTTTAGTGTTTAAACAATAAAAAAAAGTCAAAACTGCTAAAGGTGGGGGGTCTCTAAGGCCGGTTTTTGACCCAAATTAAATTTAGTCTAAACAATTCGAAAAAAATTCCTACAGTATCTACCAAAAATAAAAAGTCAATTCCATCCTAACCGGACCACGCTCTGCCCCCCTATTTACCCCCACCACCCGTTCAAAAAATGAAAACTTCACCGCTTGTATACAGCGTTTTTGGAAAGATTCGACACTGTCAAACTTATATTTGCTTAATAAAGTACACTATGACCTCTCTATGAACAACCTTCACTCTTATTCACCATTTTTAGTCTGTTTACCCCCCCCCCCCCCCCCCCCCCCCAAGGAGGATGGAGGGGTTGCTTTATTAATTATTTATGTGCATGGTATGTAAATACAAAATATGTAAGCTTGATCACCAGACTTGACTAGGGTATCCTGGGATTTTTAAGATCGCTGATTCCGAATCCGAGGTCCGCTGACCTTCATCATACCAGGTTCAAGGTCATTTGAATGTAAAACTGTAAAAAAGCCGATGAAAAATCCAGAAAAATACATCCATAGGTTTCTGGGGTCGCTGAATCCGAATCCGAGGTCCGTTGAAGGTCAAATCGTAAAAATTGCGATAAAAAATCCTGAAAAATACATATATAAGTTTTTGGGAACGCTGAATCCGAATTTGGGGTTTATTTAACAGGTAGTTCATAGAGAGTTCATATTGTACTTTATTAAGCAAATACAAGTTTGACAGTGTCGAATATTTCCAAAAACGCTGTATACAAACGGTGAAGTTTCAATTTTTTGAACGGGTGGTGGAGGTGAATAGGGGGGCGGATGGTCTGGTTAGGGTAGAATTGACTTCTTAGTTTTAATAGACACTGTAGGAATTTTTCTCGAATTTTTTGGCTCAAATCTAATTTGGGTCAAAAACCGGCCTTAGAGACCCCCTTTTTTTACTTTAGCTTAGATTTCATTTAGATATCCACGCACCTAATTAAGAGAGTTTCAGCATTTTTATTTTCACGACAGCAGAATCGGAATCGAATCAACCTATGTCCCTGCAATCAAATCGAACGCACCAAAACTCGAAATCTAATACGCGCCGAGGATATACGCACAAAAATAGTTTCACGTATGAACACGCACGTACGCACAAAAACCACATTTAGAAAATGTATTAATGTTGTTCGAAAGTGATAACCGGTATGATTTTGGTATAATTCTAACACAGAAGTTGACAAAAATATAAAAGCCGTGAATCTCTTGACGCGAAGATGATATGGTCAATATGGGTATACGAGCAGTCAGCTGTACATATATATATATATATATATATATATATATATATATATATATATATATATATATATATATATATATATGAGAGATTCTACAGAACTTTTAGCATTCAAAAGTCAACCTCTAATAATGCTATTACGTCGACTCCTGATGCAGCATATTGGTCATCTGGGGCTTCAATTATTTGTTTATTCCTGCCACTCTGCACGGAAAAAGGATTCCACTCATATGAACAGTAACTCCACTGTAAATCGCAACGCCTGGTATCGTAGTTCATGTGCCGAGACACTCTTATCAGCGATGCTAGCAGTTCCACGCTCTATTATGATGCCAATAGCCTTGTGTTTCACAGCGGCTCCACCGTTTATATCAGCGCTAGTCATCGACATCTACAGTGATGGTCACCCTACCGCTCGGTAACTAACACCATTATTTGCGGTGCTGATCGAGCACGGTTCATAAGGGGGAAATCCTTTTTCCGTGTGGTCTTTCAGCTTTTACACAAGTATTATAAGATCATTCTTTTTACAGAATCTTCAAAAAACGTCTTTAAACAGACCTAATAGTGGCTTGAGGTCTATTATAGTGACTTATTAAAAACGATTTAGAGAAAAAAGTTTTGCTCGATCTTTACCAAAATTGTACAGTATATTCTTTGAACCAAAAAGAATAATTTAAACCCATAATGATTTAGAAATTAGATTATGCTGGTTTAGGCCAGTCAAATAGAACATTTGACTTACATTAAGGTGGTTCTATACCTAAAAAGTTAAATTATACCAGCTTCCGAAATAACGCCCTGAATTTCAAGTCTGTTAAATATAAGCATATCAGAAAGTTATTTGTGCATTTTGAACTTTAATTGATTAATATAATTTGGTTTTATTAACAGATAACCATTTCAAATTATGAAAAAAGGACGAAATATACGTTCTTCGCCGCGTTTCATGCGCATACAATTCTTTCTAAGGTTTTTCTATCACTATTTTTATATTTTTTACACAAATAAAAATATTGTATGGTTTACATTTGCAAAAAAAAAATTTTTTATTTTAGTATAAGGCATAACAAAAAACATTTTAAACAAACGTAAAAATGTACTGATTTTAAATCTTTTTTTAACAGATTGAGGCTCGTATTTTTCAAATATGAATTTTATGAAAAAATTAAAACATACAAAAGTTTTTAAATGCAAATATAATAAGTATTACAGAACTATTTTATCAAAAAAATTAAACCTTATGCAGATGGAGCATCATGAACATAATGAAATGTATGTCGAGAAAAATCTATTTAAAGTTTTTATTTTCTATGCTACATAATGTTAATTACTTTATTAAAATCATTATAACTTTATTTAGTTTTAGAGTTATGATATCTATGAAGTCTTAAAATATTCATTTGATTATAAACTATAATATAACCCAATAAAAAAATTCGACTTTTTGAATGATTTTGGGTATAGAACCACCTTAATTTATACCCGGACTTTGGAATGACAAATTTATGCAAAACATGCATCTAAAGATAATGAATAAGTTTTTGACGCCTAACATGACTCGAATAATAGAATCATTAAAAGTAAAAAGTTATAGTTATAGGTATTCAAAATACCTACCAAATGACCGCTGCAAAGTAAAATTGGTCAATTTGTTAATTATAAAAAAATTAAAAACTGTCAAGAAACGCAATTTTTCAATTATTAATTAGTTGTGCATATTATAGGCTTAGGGTCTGAAACTTTGACAGAACATAGCTTTCGTTATGATAATAATGTATACTAATTTTTAGGCAAGAATAGTTTATTGTTAACGAGAAAATCCATTTTGCAACTAAAAACTCGTTTCCGTATAATTTAATTTCTACAGAATCTCGACGGTGAAAAGCGACGTTTGAGGTTTCATTCTCTTCTCAAATAGTTCTACAAGCATATACAACTCTAAAATCATTGATTTTTTAACTTTAATTTCTTTAAAAATGGCTTCTAATAAATGTCGGTATAAAGAAATGCAATAACTTTGACAATAAAATTGTAATTCAATTTATGTTTGAATATTTGAAAATGTAGTATTTTTGTAGTAATTGTTGAATGAAACTTTATTAGTTAGATAGAAGTGGAAGGAAATAATTCTTTTAATAACTTTTACTGTCAACAATTAATAAAAATAAACAATTGTAAGTATAAAGATGTTATACTAATAAAGAGTATAAAAGTATTTTAATAAGTTATCGTAGACGCATGCGTAAGCATATACCCTAAACTATTCTCAGGGAGCAAGAAGAAAATGGAATAGAATAAGCTGAGTCTGATAAAGATAACATTGAAAACAAAAGCGAAAACACTCATGGTAGCATTAAGAGGCAAAATCCTGGTAGAAACGTTGACGAGTTCTTAGCGATAGCATAGCGATTTTTGTTCAAATTCGCTAATTTATCCTTAAGAGGAGTCCGCATCTTCTGTTCTTGTCTAATCTACTTTGTGATTGTAACTTTAAAATAGTTGTAATTTTCAACAAACAAATATTTCCATTATTGTCATTCAAGAACCATTCTTTATACGTCTTTTAAACAAATAATTTGTTTGCTTCATAAAATATATTTAAATTTATTAAAGAAAAACAAGAAAACATAATAACAAGTAACATATGATTTAGAACTTATTTTTACCTAAAAATATATAACCATTTGTTTTTAATTTTTCTGTGACTTGCGTGCGCTTAAAAATTTTTAGTCCACTTTTTAGGGAGAAACAAGCGTATTTGATATCTAGAACATTAACTCACGTGAAAAGTTCTACATGTTTACCACATGGAAATTTTATGGATTCCACATGATTTCCACATGGTTCCGATATGGTATCTTATGGGATCTACGTAGAAACCACGTGGGCTTTTGGAAAGATTTCCAAGTGGGATCCCAGTTGAAAACACATGGTTCCCATATGAATTTTACATGGTTTCCACATGATCAACTAAAAGATATAAATATTTAATCAAATAAGCTAGATCATATTTACGTGGAAATCATGTGATAACCACGTGGTCCCTGTGAGTGTTCCACGAGGTTACCATATGAGTTTCACATGGGTCTACAAAATTCATAAAATGAGGGCCTATAAAGGTGTTACCATGCGGATGCTAACACCAAAACTCGGGCACTAAAGTAAAGAATTCCTATTTTTAAAAATTCTATTTAAAAAAAAATAAAAAATATTAGCTTTAGTACACTATATGGGTATCATGTGGGAACTATGTAAAATATATATGGAAACCATGTGTTTTCAACTGTGATCCCACTGGGAAATCTATCCAAAAGCCCACGTGATTCCTACGTGGTTCCCATAAGATACCACATGGGAACCATGAGGGAATCTTGTGGAATCCATATAATTTCCATGTGGTAACCATGTGGGACTTTTCACGTGGGAAACCTCGTAGCGATTAAATAAATGAAATTGCTTGAAAATTTTCGGTTGTTCTTCATTGATAAAGAAAAATCCGGATGTATCGTCTTTTCAATAAAACTTTTACAAAAATATTTAATAAAATTAAAAATTGAGTTAATGACATAGATATCTTCTCTTGCCTTTCACATCCCCCTAAAATATGCACTGAAAAATCTTAAGCGCACCTAAGCCACCGAAAAATTAAAAACAAATGGTTATATATTTGTAGGTAAAAATAAATGCTACATCATATATTACTTGTTCTTTTAGTTTTTTTGTTCTTTTTAATAAATTTAAATATTATTTATCAGACAAACAAATTATTTGTATAAAATACGTCGAAAGAATGTTTCTTGAATTACAATAATGGAAATATTTGTTTGTTGAACATTACAACTATTTTAAAGTTACAATCTCATAGTGTGAACACGAAGATTAGATAAAAAAAGTAAAAAGCCGGTAAGATATTGGTATTTCATATCCCTTTGATTGGTAAATATCAAAACATGTTACTTGTTGTTGTCTTATCGGAATCAATTTTTCATATATCATATAACAACAATATATTGTTTCTATTACGGCTTACATATTGCTTATACGTTAACGAAATTCAAGAGTCTCATTATCAGAGTGGTCAAGGTAAACGCCTACTAACTGTAAAATCGATGGTTCTAGCCTCGGTCAGGGCACACTTTTTTACATTTTATATTTTTTTCTCTCGTTCTGAAGCACATGATGGAGCACATGCTGAAGCATGTGCGAATCACGCGATTATATGGGTTCATTTCATCACGTGCTTTCTTACATACTCCTACACATGATTTGGCTCGTGCTTTTTATATTTGCTACAATACGTGATTTAACACATGCTTTTATACGTGATTCTGTACATAATTTTGCACATACCTCTGTACGTGTTTTAGCACGTGATGGTTTTCAATAAGGTGCACATATGCATGCAGCCAACGCAGCTGACACGGCAATGCGGTGCGACGATCGCTGCCTATGAATCCGTCGTTTCTACTACTTATCATTCTTTAATTAATACTCAAGAAATAGCTAACGAAATTGGCCCTTTACTAGTGAACTGACGATTAAAACTCGTCAATTTTCTACCAGGGAAATTAAATGAATAAATATACAATCTTAGATGATACTTTTATTTTCATTATACGTCTATTATCTTTATTTCTATCATACCTTAATTTTCTCATTTAATCAACATACATTTACTATACATGAAATTAAATATTTACCTTTCAATTATATTAAAAATCAAATAATAAAAGGATATAACGATATAATTATTGAAATAATTGTATAAAATCTACTTCTTTTCAAATTGATTTATTCTTATTACTTGTTAATCAAATGCAAGTTAGAGCAATTGTATGAAATACCATAATTATTGATATAGAAGATTCTTTAATAACAGATGGCAAATTCGTGATCAGCTCGACGCGGTACCCTACAATAACAAAATCATCGAGTTTCGGTATTCTATAGTCTAGATAATGAAGGTTGAACATATTTGGACCCAGAAAAGCAGTTTTCTCGCGCGCGGGATATTGCGCCACCGCTGCCGTTCCCCCACTGCGCTGCCTCGCTAGGCTCGAGGCACGAGTGCGTACATCTACTTCGTCACTTTTTACACAACAATACATAGCTTCATATAATCTAATCTTTTTACATTTACACTAACTATCTAGCTATATGATGCAATTTTTTCAATACTTAATATTGCAAATGGAACCCACAATAATGTTTAAAAAAAAAATTATTTTCTTTCAGTGGTATCTAACTAAAAAAGTTTTATTTAACAATTACCACAAAAATACTACATTTACAAATATCCAAATGCAAATTGAATTACAGTTTCATTGCAAAAGTTATTGCATTTGTTTCTACCGACATTTTATTCTAAATGGAAACCACAATAATGTTTAACCTTTAGACGGCCGGAAAACCAATATTTCGGCGCATCAGAAAATGTTCTTTAATTTTTGTTTTTACATTAAAATATTCATTTTTTTAATGTTATTTATTATTTTGAATACAATTTATTATAAATTTACCCCTCCCCACCACTTTTTACTACCCTATATCACCTAATTCTACCTTATAAAAGCGGTACGTCGTTTCGTTTGCTTAAGGCTATAATTACAAACAAATATATTTTATAAAAGGTTTCTGATATTACTATTTTAATGTAATTTATCCCCCTCACCCCCTTTTCACCCCTTTCCACCCCTTTTTACTCCACTTATACCCCATATACTTTATGATCGAATATTTTGAAAAAATACATTTATTTATTCGCATGTGGCTATAATTATAAATAAATTTATTTTCATGGCGGAGATTTCGATGAAAGATATAGATAGCGGCTCAGAAATATGTTCATAAATTATTATTTTGACCAAATTTTGACTAGAAACAGATACCATCAAATTCTGCGATATCTTCATTTTTCTAATAATGAAGAAAATTCTAATCATCCTTTAAAAAAAATCAAACCGATAATTGATCATTTGAAAACAAAATTTTCTAATACTATTGTTGCTGGAAAAAAACTTTGCATTGACGAAAGTTTAGTTTTTTGAAAAGGAAGACTAAAATTCAAACAATAATTACCATTGAAAACAAATCGATTTGATATGAAATTGTTTGAATTATTTGACTGTGAGACGGGATTTCTACTAGATTTTATCATGTATACTGGTTCAGATACCGATTACGAAAAATTTGGTTTAGGCGTTTCTGGAGATATTGTTGCTCATTTGATGAAACCTTACTATAACGTAGGTCATGCGTTATTTACTGATAATTGGTATACGTTGCCACAACTTGCAGAATATCTTCATGATAAAGACACTGGTCTTTGTGGAACAGTAAAAAAAATCGAAAAGGAATGCCTACTCTTGGTTCAAAGCTCAATCGTGGTGAAGTAGAAGTCGCTCATAATGATGTTTGGATGGTCATCAAATGAATGGATAAGAAGGAAGTTTACGTACTGACAAGTATTCATGAACTTGAATATTATGCAACTGGTAAAATACACTACAAAACTAACAAAGATATTATAAATCCAAGTTGTATTTATGATTATAACAAACATATGGGCGGAATCGATGATATTGATAGACAATTATCTATGACAGAGACGATTAGAAAATGCATGAAATGGTATAGAAAATTATTTTTTCATCTAGTAGACTTGATGTTGGCAAATGCCCATAAGTTATTCAAGATGCTAACTACGGATGCTATTTAGTTTCTTAATTTTCTATTGAGCATAGTAAGAGAAATTTTGAACTTAGGTTCTCAAATAGAATCAACATCTCTAACGCCAGATATTCGACTAAGTGGTCGTCATTTTCCCAGTAAAATGCAATCCGAAAACAGTGATAATAAGTTATCACGTCAATGTAAATTATGCACTATGCAGAAAAAGAGAATCTGATCTATATACGAGTATAGAGTATGTAAAGAAACTCTATGTATTATACCGTGCTTTGAAATCTATCACACCAAAAAATCGTTACAGTAATTTATAAAATTTTTTTGAATAATAAATAAAAAACTTTAAAAAAAAATCATAAACTTAGAAAAAAAGAAAAAAAAAAGAAATATAACTCTGCCACAGTCCGTCCCAAGCCGTTCACGAAATGGAAAGGGGTGGTTTTCATCCTGTTACTGGGGTAGTTTTTACATTTACAGTAATTTTGATGCCAGATTTGGATTCAACATCGAAAAATACATAGAAAACGTGTACCTGCGCTTCTAAATAAAGAAAAATCAATTTACGAGGCAATGGGGGTGGTTTTCACCCCATTATAGGGGTTGTTTTTAGATTTACAGTAATTTTGATGTCAGATTTGGATTCAGCATCGAAAAATACATAGAAAACGTGTATCTGCACTTCTAAATAAAGAAAAATCAATTTACGAGGCAAAGGGTAGATAGATAGATATACGATTTATTTGTCAATTTTGGCAAAAATACATTACATAAAAATTGTTATTTTGTCATTACATTAAGTCTTTGATCACTATCACAGTTCGTCAGTGTATAAATATAAAAATTGTTGCACAAATTTGTCATTATCTAATATCACAGTTTTATTTATATCACAGTTCCATAACAATTTCTGAAGTCTACTCATTCTTGCATACACGTACATCCATCACGTCACAATTTAAAAACAATTACAATTCAGCCGATACATACACTCATCACACACGCAGATATATTTACTTTTTATTAAAATGTACTCTTTATATTTTGTACATTACAACATTTTTCACGACTAAGAATACAGAACACGGGAGAACGGATAAATTAAAATAAAAAAAATAAAAAGATACAATTAATAAATAAATAATTAAGTAAATAAATAAATAATTAAGTAAATAAATAAATAATTAAGTAAATAAATAAATAAATAAATAAATAAATAAATAAATAAATAAATAGATAAATAAATAAATAAATAAATAAATAAATAAATAAATAAATAGATAGATAGATAGATAAATAAATAAATAAATAAATAAATAAATAAATAAATGAATAAATAAATAAATAAATAAATAAATAAATAAATAAACAAATAAATAAGTCAATAAATAAATAAATAACTACCCATGTATGTGAATTCTCCGTCATCATGAAAAAATGTCAACTTACTCACCGTGCAGTTGTCTGAGGTGCCTGCCTAACGCCGTTTTAAATTTACATAAGGACGGCAGATACCTCACACTGCAGGGGAGGGTGTTCCAGAATCGCGAACCTTGGGCTCTAAACGAATAGAGACCCTTATCAGTCCGCGAACCCGGAACCGAGAGCTCTTTCACACCGCTCCTACTGGAATCCTAGCTGTGTTTTTACCAAAGAGAGCCGCAAGGTACGGAGGTTGTCCCATATTTATTGCCCTATACAATAATAACCCCGCAAAGTACGCTCTTCTTTCCTTTACTGTAAGCCAGCCAAGATATTTCCTGTGAGGAGTGATGTGCTCATCCCTTCTAACACCACATATGTATCTCACACATGAATTTTGAAGTCGTTGCAACTTCGTCTCGAGCTCATCAGACACATCAAGGTGAACCACGGAACAATAATCTAAATGTGGCACTACCAGCGCGCATGCAAGCTGCTTTCTCAACGCCTGAGTTGTGCATGAACTAAAAAATCGTAGGCTGTAAAGAGTACGATTTACCTTTTTTCCAACTGCATCAACCTGCAGTTTCCACGTGAGTTTAGAATCCATGACAACACCAAGATTTGTGACCGAGTAAGAGAAAGGCACATGTACACCTTCCTGAAACTCAATGCCGGGCAAACCAAGATCCTGCAACCGATTGGTGTTGTGCTCGGAGCCGAAAATGATCGCTTTTGTTTTGCCGACATTGAGTCGCAGTCCGGATGCTTCGGCCCACTCCGACACTGCCCGCGCAACAGCCGACATGCATCTGATACCCACATAAAGATCTCGCCATGTCACTTGAGTGTAAGTTTGCAAGTCGTCCGCGTATAGCAAGTGTTTAACATCACCACCAGTCAGTACGTCTTGCAAGTCATTGATATAAAGACTGAATAGCAAGGGCCCCAGGACTGAACACTGTGGCACACCTAGATTGGTGGTTAGCCAATCAGATTCCCCGTTGTTGTCAGTTATGACTTTTTGCCTGCGACCAAAGATGTATGATTTGATCCACAGAAGAACACTCCTGGAAAAACCCATGCGTATCAGCTTACGAAGTAATTTAGATGGCGATATAGTGTCAAACGCCTTACTAAAGTCGAACAGTAGCAGTATAGTCATTAGTTTCTTATTGTCGTTTATCCCAGTTCGTATGTCCTCGGTTAGTTTTAGTAGAGCTGCCTGGGTGCTGTGATGCTGTCTGAAACCGGTTTGCAGAGGATCCAAGATATTTTTGGATCTTAAGAAATCGGTAATCTGGTTGTGTACTATCTTCTCCAGCACCTTGGAGAGAAAGCTCAATAGTGCTATTGGGCGAAAATCTGATAAAATAAATGGCACTGAAACCTTTTTTAGAGGCACCAAGTGAGCCCCCCTCCAAGCCCCTAGGAAGACACCACCAGACAAAGAGGAGTTGAAGACCCTCGCTATATGATGACTTATATACGGGAGAGCCTTAGTTACAACGCTTTGGGGAATACCGTCTTCACCCCTAGCCTGCGACGAGAAATGAGCAACAGCCAGGACTACGTCCGTCACTGTAACGTCTTTGAAAACAAAGCCGTCGTCACTGGCCGAGTCCAAGATGCTACCCAAATCAACGTCACCTTCACTCTGGGAGACCGATACCCCCGCAAAGTGCGAGTTCAGCTCATCCGTCGAGAAGCCATGCAACCCCCCTCCCCGTGCCCTTGGCAGGAGCCCCAAGCCCTTTAGTTCTTTCCAAATATCCTTCTTACTTTCTAGGGCTTCAAAAATCTTATTCTGCATGTAAGTCTCCCGCGCGATTTTCATGCGTTGTTCTGCTTCGACCGCGAGAGGA
Organism: Gastracanthus pulcherrimus; assembly: GCA_949152435.1. Lineage (NCBI taxonomy): Eukaryota > Metazoa > Arthropoda > Insecta > Hymenoptera > Pteromalidae > Gastracanthus > Gastracanthus pulcherrimus. Next base: position 81,904,686 of record OX424573.1, on the reverse strand, counting down.
AGGGGGTGGTTTTCACCGTGTTATAGGGGTTGTTTTTAGAATTACAGTAATTTTGATGTCAGATTTGGATTCAGCATCGAAAAATACATAGAAAACGTGTATCTGCACTTCTAAATAAAAAAAAATCAATTTACGAGGCAAAGGGGGTGGTTTTCACCCTGTTATAGGGATTGTTTTTACATTTACAGTAATTTTGACGTCAGATTTGGATTCAGCATCGAAAAATACATAGAAAACGTGTATCTGCGCTTCTAAATAAAGAAAAATAAATTTACGAGGCAAAGGGGTTGGTTTTCACCCAGTTATAGGGGTTGTTTTTAGAATTACAGTAATTTTGATGTCAGATTTGGATTCAGCATCGAAAAATACATAGAAAACGTGTATCTGCACTTCTAAATAAAAAAAATCAATTTACGAGGCAAAGGGGGTGGTTTTCACCCTGTTATAGGGATTGTTTTTACATTTACAGTAATTTTGACGTCAGATTTGGATTCAGGATCGAACCATCGGTTCATGATCGATAGAGATCGAGCGGCGATAAGACCGCCGAAACTGGCGGGGCGTCCTGCGTAAATACGACGGACACGCACCGTTCTCTTTCTCTCACTTGGGATCACTCAAAGGCGAGACGATTGTCGTTTAGCTAGTCCACACCAAGATCGCGCCTTTGCCCGCGGACTCGTCAATTTACGGTCGAGATCCAGTGAGTACTTTCGAGGACGCCCCGTTTTCCGTGACGAAGTCAGTCATCGCAGAGGGAGGAGTACTTGGGCCCCGAGTGAGATGAGCCAACGCAAAGCATGACCTTCAAAGCGAGATAAGTTTCTTAAAATAAACACCGCGAAAATTTAAATAGACGTTCGAAAATACGGGAAAATAGCTTTCGATCGAAGTAGATTAAGGCCGCGTGGGTTAGGCATATTGTAACAGTAGCGACCGCGTGATCCGCGATTTCGCGTATTTTAATTATATTCAATTGATTTTATTAGAGATAACCAATGTGGGCGACGCGATTAGATATGGTGATGATGATGATCTGGCGAAGGTATATATATATATATATATATATATATATATATATATATATATATATATATATAAAATAGTGTAATTTGAGCGTTGACAAAAGCGGCATTTTGGACGTAGACTTTTATAAAAATATCACTTCGATTATATCGTGCATATTTAGGTAAATGCGAACTATGTGATGCGTTTCCGATAGAGTATATTTGAAATATAGGTAAGCGTGCGGAGACTTTAAGTGATTTATATGATAGTGTCATTTTCAATCGCATGAATAAAATAAATAAATAATATCAAAGAAAAATATAAATGATAAATATATAAATGATATGCTGGAGATGGGTATTATAGAAAGGGCAACAAGCCCATATTGTAACCCGTTAAGAATTGTTAATAAAAGTGACGGTAAGGTACGAATTTGTTTAGATGCTCGCCATTTAAATCAATATATAGAAGATGATCATGAATCCCTTCCGATAATACTTGAACTAATGCAAAAATTTTTTCAATATACATATTTTTCAAAAATTGGTTTAACGCACGGGTATTGGCAATATCCCTGCATGAAGATTCGCGACCGTTAACTGCATTTTTATTCGGGACTAAAACGTTCCAGTTTACACGTGTTCCTTTTGGCATTATGACGGCAGGCAGCGCTTTTATCAGAGCTCTCAATATAGCATTAGAAAGAAAAGTAAATATCGAAATGATGAAATCATTGAATTTAAAAAAAAATGAGAGGAATGAAAATAATAGCCAAACTGAATTAAATATCCAAGCGGAAACGTCAACTTATATAGATGATTCAGCTATCGCAACTAAAACTTTTTAAAGACATATCCAAGTACTAGAAATTATTTTCATAAATTTGATGGCAAATAACTTTACGATAAGATTGGAAAATTGCAAATTTAAAAAAAAGAGTTTATATTTGTGGGATTCACACTATCTTTAAATGGGGTTTTACCAGACCCAGACCGCATACAACTAATCCAGAATCTCGAGGAACCTAAAAATAGAACACAACTTTAATCGGTATTAGGAGTTTGCAATTATTACCGGGGATTCGTGATGAAACATAATGATTTTATTACACCATTTAAAGACCTTCTAAAAAAAGATACGGTATGGCACTGGAGCGAAAATCACGCCAAAGCTTTTCGCAATCTTAAAAAAACTTTTCTCAATCAATATGCTTAAGTCGTGTGATTCCCAATACGCCGTTTAGGGTTCAATGTGACGCCTCCTGCGTTGGTATTGGGGGTGTTATATATCAAATAGATAGCGAAAATAATCACCGTATCGTTGCACTGGCTAGTCGGTGTTTAACATCAACGGAATCGCGGTATATGACGACTGAAATCGGGCTGCTCGCGATAATGTATTGCGTAACAAAATTCCGGAATTTTTTGATTGGAGCGCATTTTAACATTATTACGGATCATAATAGTTTAATATTTTTGAATTCGACAATGTTTCATAATTCGCGCCTTATTCGATGGAGTATGTTATTGCAGCAGTACTCGTATTCAGTCTCATATTGTCGTGGCGTTGATAATATTGTAGCCGATTTTTTCAGCCGAAATCCAGCCGGAAAATTTTTAGAAGAAACTCACGATAAATTGATGATTTCATCCTTATATAGTTTTGACGTAGCATTTGAATTAAATAATCAAGCATCGGCATTGGTAATAATGGCTTTACATAATGACGATGCCTCATTAAGAAAAATAATAAAAAATTTAAAATGTAACCAAATGGAAGACGAATTTTGTAGGAAAATCATAGGTGAACTAGGCGAAGGGAAAAATAACAGGAATGAAAGCTTTCAATTTTATCGTGAAGTTCTATTCCATAAACAAAAAAACATAGACCACTGGCGTATAGTTATACCCTCGAATTTAAAAATAAATCTAATTGAACAAACACACCAAAAATTAGGCCATCCAGGCGTTTTCAAGACAGTACGTTATTTAAAACAATTCTATTATTGGAAAACAATAAATAAAGACGTAAAAAAATTCGTGCTCACTTGCGACCTTTGTCAATGCGTAAAGTACTTATCGAACGCGATGGAGGGGCAATATCAATTAGTAAATTCTGAATATCCTTCCGACTTAGTCACAGTAGATTTTTGTGGTCTCCTCCCTCGCGGTCGAGGGGGAGTTGAATACATACTCGTTCTGTTGACGCGTTTACAAAGTTAGTACGGCTTTATCCGATGAAAAAAGCTACCACACAAACACCTCTAAAGAAAATTATAAATGATTACATTCCGAACTGTGGGAAGCCTAAAGAATTTTAAGTGACAACGGCACACAATTCACATCTTTTCGTTGGAAAAATAGCCTTGAAAAACTCGGTATCAAAGTAAATTATAGTTCTATTAGCCACCCGCAGTCAAACCCTACTGAACGGGTAATGCGGAAAATCGGCAGGCTTTTCCGTACATACTGTGACAAAAAGCACACAGGATGGCCTGAGTACGTAGAAAAAATTCAAAACTTACATAATATAACAACTCATTTCAGTACCGACTGTACACCATACGAGTTACACTATGGTAAACGAATAAATAATATCATAAGAAAAATAATTAAATTTCCCGAAACACAATTCCCTCTCCTATCGCAAGCTATTCGAAGCCCTTATATTCTGGGGGCTCGGCACACTATTTGTAGTGTGGCCCTTACGCACGTACGTGTTTATCTCTGAGATAGCCCTTACCTCTATTAAAAAGAGTGTGTGGATCAGAGGCGTAACGCCGCTGACAAAGCTTCTCTTCTGTTCTCTGTCTCTGTCTTTTTCTCGTTGCTGGCCGTTAGCTCTGTCGCTTTCTCTCTCGTTACCGCCTCGGCGTTTGCTGCTTGAGGCTTCTCGCCTCGCGTGCAGACTCTCCTTCTGTTGATGATGGTGGGGGTCGAGCTTTCGCCTCCACCAGTCGTTCTTGCACCCACGCACGCGAGAATTACCGTGCGCAGCTCAAACGCGAACACGTGCAGCTGGGGAGCGGGAGAATCACCAAAATGGCGGCAGTAGGCAGAAAGCGTTGTGCGCGGCATGATAGCGTTAACGATAATGACCTTTCTCCATGGCCTCGGCGGCAGGAGAGCCGCCTTCTCTCTCTTGCCTACCTGTTAAAGCGCGCGGCTGTCAAATGACGACACTTAGCCCATTCTCGGCTCTATATTACTTGTGAGTTATTCGTGACTCGTTACGTCCCCCTCCCAGACGATGCTTACCCCGGTAGGCAACTTCTGTTAATCGGTAAACGATACCGCGAAACCGAACGAGAAATCGGGTGTTAGAGGTATGAATTGATGTATGTTATTAGACACGATCTCTTTTCTTTTTCAGACTTATTTGGCTATTTCGTTTTCTCATCTTTCTTCGGGCTGTTCCACCCCTCCATGATGACCGCGTGCATTTTTACCGCATTAGGATGGGAGAAGACTCACCTGGTTGTGGCTGGACTTCCTGGTATGCTCGCTTCTGTTGCATTGATTCTACTTCCTCTTCAGTGAATCTCGAGCCTGCCTGGGGAGTTCGATCACATCGGTCTCTCCTTAAGTAGAAGACCTGTTCGATCGTAACTGGGCGTCAGAGTCTATTGTCGTCGATTCAGTTACGACTAATTGAGCTGCCACTGAGGTGACACTTTCTTTCGTAACTTTGTTCAAGTTGTCCTTCCCTTCGTGGGAGGACGTGCCCGTTTGCAGAATCGTATTCGTTCCCCTTGTTGTTGCTTCAGCTTCAACTGGGGTGGCATCGATAGAGTTGTACGTCCTTCGGGACAAAACGTCGATCTCCGCGGCTGTTCGGTCTCTCCTCTCTATTCTCAGAGTGTACAATTTAGTTGCCTATTCCGGTCGGCCTCGCCTTCGGGAGAGGGCTCGTCTGGACGTGGCTGGACATCCACTTCCCCCCTTGACACTTCAGCTCTGATGGGGGCAGGCACTGCAGAGACCGTACGTCCTTCTGGATGATTCGTCGGCCTCTGCAGATGTGTGGCTTCCTCCCCTTTTTTTGAAGGGGTGGGACTCGATTGCCCGTCTAATCCGACCTCGTCTTCGGGAAAGGAATCGTCTGGGCATGCATGAGCGTCCTTTTTCCCGTCGATGCTTCGGCATTAATGGGAAGAAATGCTACGGGGACCGTGTTTACTTCAGAAATGGTCGCGGTCCTCGATGGCCACTACCCGCTTCGTTTCCCGAGCACTTACGGCAGTATTTCATCATAAAACTCTATTCTCTGCAGCCGAAGCACTTCAAAGATAGAGTCGGATCGAACCTTTGCTTATACCCCCCTGGCGTGCCGCTAGGACAGTTTGGCCTGGGGTTATTTCGCTTATTGCTGGGTGGAGATTTGCTTGGCCTTCGCGTATCGACAGACCTCTTGGTGCTTCTCTGCCTCCCTTTCCCCTGTCTATTCCTGGACCCGAAGTTCTCGTTTCTATTCGGTTGTTGAAGATGTTTCAACTTCTCGTCTTACATATTCGCGAATATCGCTGTAAAGTCTGGCATGGGAGACTCCGTTTCCTCTTTCGTTGCAGCAGATATATCCGACTTCTGCTTCTTCGCTCCCTGCGTATGCTTATAGGCCATTTCTGGTAGTAGGACAGCTTCAGGAGTCGGAGGTGGGCGTATTATTCTCTCACGCTCCAGCATCTGCTCAGCATCCGAAGCAGTGTCCAATAGCATCTCCACACTGGTGATATCATACATTCTAACCATTTTCTGTAGATCTGACCGCATGTTTCTATGCAACAGATCTAATTCCTGGCTATCCTTTAGTCTCGACGATAATTTGTTCATTATGCCTATCAGACATGTGAGGTAATCACGGACGAAATCATCCCATGTTCTCCACTTCATTTTGTTGTTTCTGTACCAGGTCACTGCATTGTCACTGAAGAGTTCGGACAGCGATGTCAGGAATTCCTCGTCCGACAGGTTATTCAGCGCATTACAGTCTTCGATTCGCACTAGGAAAACATCTATGCTCTCATCTGTATTCCCAGAGAATTTCACATTCCATTTCCTGACCATTTGACCAACGTCTTTGGCGCTGCCGTCGAGCTTTGATGTTTGCTCTAGGCTTCCTGACGCGAATCTAGGACTCGAGGCATTGAGGTACTTTCTTCTGTCCACAACTGGTCGATTTTGCTGGTGTACAGCAGCTGTAGTCGTTCGTCGACTACCACCCCCCCCCCCCCCCCCCCAGGCGCCACTCACCGTCGAAGGTGACCCCGTCTGGTTGTGGGATTCGTCCAGCAGTGGGTTACCAAATACCGTAAATGTTGCCTGGAAATTCACCTGTCCAGGACGTCTGGCATCCTCCTGTCTTGTGCTAGACATTATTTGTTCACGCTTCAGGTTCTCCATCTGGCTTTTGAACGATTTGACCTCTGAGATCAATTCTGCCATGACGAACGATACCTCTTTTGTTATCTGAAATTCGTTCCCTTCGACTCCTCAGTCTTTTCGTTGGTCGCACTGTTGGTTACGGTAACAACAGCTCGAGATTCCTATGGACTTCTGTGTCCATTATCAGTGAGGCTAGTTAGTGTGTGTTTCGTTCACCAGTATGTATGCCCTCCTTGATATCGGCTGCTATCGTTGTCTCGATAAATTGACGTCGCTGTCGTGCTCAATCATTGATAATCTCGTTCTCTTTCTGATTTCATCAATAAAATCGTTGGCCGTGTAGTCTCCCAGCAACCATTTCTGCAAGCGGTATGCTTGCGCGAAACAGTTGCCCTCAGTGGACATCTTGAGATGTGCTAGCGTTCCGTTTAATTGCTAGCTGTTCAACTCAGTCAGCCATTCTTCCAAAGTTGTTTCTGTTATGCTGGACATTTTGTGATCTGATGTATAACTATCTTCTTTCGCGGTTATCTATCTTCATTCGCTTCGCAAGATTCTAGAGTTCGCAAGTGCGTGCAAGGGTATCACAATATGGTGGCACAAGAAAAATTTCGTAATTAAGTTTTTCTTGTTATAGCTGAGTGTAAGATTTTCGCAAATCCTATCGTTTTCGATTCCGCAATTTTCGCTATCTATTCGTTTTGTCAATCCAATCAATCACGGGTATACCTTCGTTAATATTTAATAAAAACTTAAAATTTTGACTTCACACTAAACTCTTGTGAGTTTGAATCTCGTTTTCAAAATCGGAATAGTGTATTAAATTTTTTCGGAAATTGTTCAGAAACTAAAAATAATTTCAGTTTTGTTTCTCTTAATTGTTCTGTTATAATTGCCTTTTTCAAGAAAAAAATATTTAAAAACTCTAAAGTTGAATCGATCAACTTTTCCAATAATAATGTTAAAAATAGTTTCAATTTTAAGTCGCTACTTTTTTAAAATCTTATTTCTTAATTTCGAAGAAAATAAGTGTTAGGGATTGTGAGTGAGGTGGTGTTTTCAGTAAGAAACAGTTGACATTCTGAGAAAATAAAAAAGGCTTTATTGTTATCGTAACTTCACACTGGTCTGCTCTCTATGAGCTCTAGAGCGGCACTGCCGGAGGCCGGGAGAGCGAACTGGCTCTTTGGTCAGAACGTAGCTTCAGGAGTGGGGGTTTGGCCGGGACCTGCCAGCGTTGCAAGCGCCGTAAGAGAAGGCTGAGCTTCTAACACTCCCTCTCGCTTGCACAAGCTGACCGAATGTTTTTAGTCCCAACTTTCCTCTTCAGTGTAGGTAACTTCTTCAGTTATCTCATCGACGATTTCTAAAAACAGAAGAAATAACAATTAGTCATATTCACGTACATTAAGTAACTTAAAGGTTAGTTTATCATGCAGTATCAACCATGTGCCTCAATCTATTTCCTCCACTTATTTTAGCGCAAGAGATAGCTGAAGTATTATGTAAATTTATCGGATAGAGATCCTTTTCTAATACAATTTTCACGGAATTGTGAATCGATTGTATTTGCTGACATGTTTCGCTCATTGCGACGTATTCAGCTTCACATGTGGATAATGCAACACTCTGTTGTTTATGTGTTTTCCAAGAGATAGAGCTTCAAAATAGTCTAATTACATATCCTCATGTCGTCAGTGAGTTCTTGCAGTCTGATAGACTAGCGTCTGAAAACGCATCCATGTTTTCCGAAACATTTTTCATAACTAATTCATAATGTCGAGTACCAGCTAAGTATTGAAAAACCCTAGTCACCATTTTCCAATCGTCTTTCGTTGGGTTTACCTGGTGCCTACTCAGTACGTTAACAGCGTAGGAGATATCTGGCCTCGTAGCTGTTGCTAAATATAATAGGGAACCAACCACTTCTCTATATAAACGATTTGGAAATAATTCGACAGTTTGTTCGTTTTCTTCTCTTTCTTTTCTGGTTTTGCTCATTGCATCACTTAATTTCATAGGGGTTGTTACCGGTCTACATTTATCGAAACCAAATTTACTTAATATTTTATTAATGAATTTAGTTTGACTTAAAGAGATAGTCTTGTCTCGTTCGTTTCTAGAGATTCTAATATTCAAGAAATCCTTCGGATTTCCAAGGTCTTTGATTTTGACTTTAAGTTCAATTTGATCACGTGTTTTGTTCACTAGATCAACTTTAGAGCTTGCCATTAATATATCGTCTACATATAAAATAATCATAATTATTTATTTAGCAATACGTTTTATAAATAAGCACGGGTCTATATCGTTAGTTTTGAATCCTAATTCAATCATAATCTTAGTGAATTTATCGTTCCGCTTCTTTGGGCTTATTTTTAAGCCATACAGAGATTTGTATAATTTCCAAACATACCTTTTCTTGGTTTCAGAATCTACTGGAATTCCGTCTGGAATTTCCATATAAATGTCTTCTGACAATTCTCCATAAAGGAATGCCGTTTCTACATCTAGTTGTTTGATTGTTAAATCAAATTTATTCGCTATTGCCAGAAAAGCTCGAATTAAACATATTCTAGAAACTGGGGCATAAGTCTCTCTCAAATCGTAAGTATTCTTATCTTTAAATCCTCGGATAACTAATCTGGCTTTGAATTTCGGATTATCAGTTTCAGTTACTTTTCGTTTAAAAACCCATCTTGAATCAATTATGTTTGGGTTTTTGCCAAGTTCGCTTACTACTTTTGATCGTTCAGTTAAAACATAAACTTGTTTAGTTTTTAATGAGTCAAGTTCTTCGTTAATCGCTTTTACCTAAGATTCTCCTTCAGGAGAATTCACAGCTTCTCTGTACGACTGTAGATCCCCCTGAATCTTCGCTAGTAATGCATGAAATTTGATGTCGCTCGAGTCGTAATCAAAACTTTCGAGTTTGAGTGTTTCGCAAGGATTTTGAACGAAAAATAACGCGTGACTATTTTTCTTCGGTCTCCCTCTTTTGCGTTTGACAGGAATTTCTCCCTCTGACTCTTTAGTCTCAATACTAGTTTCACAAATTACATTTTCTTCATTATCAAATGATAAAGGGGTTTGTTCATCTTGACTTTCGTTGACTTTATTAAAATAATCTTTGTAAGTTTTATTTTCTACAAATCTCACGTGTCTACATTCGTATAATTTATTTTCTTCTGGTACTAGTAATATATAACCCGTATTTTTGTATCCAACAAGAAAACCTCGTTTATCTTGTGGAGAGAACTTTGGTCCAGTATTACGCGGAATTCGAAAATATGCAGCGCATCCAAAACGTTTAACTTGATTTAAGCATTCCGATTTATTTTTTAAGATTTTGCTAAGAGGTGTTTTCATCTCTATTGATTTATGAGCAGTTCTATTATATATATACGTTGAAGCTTTCATGGCTAGGTCCCAGTAGACCGATGGTAAGCCTGAATCTAGCAATAAAACTCTCACTTTATTAGCTATAGTTCTGTTAAATCTTTCACTAACTCCCGAGTGTTCTGGGGTGTCTGGGCAAGCCAGCTGTAATTCGGCTCCGAATTTTCTGAGTACATCGACTGTAGTTTGTCCTGTGAACTCGGTGCCTTGATCACATATGAGGAAACACAGTTTTTCCTCGGATCCAATCAAGTTCTGCAAGCTTGTCACAAAGGATTCTGTACATTCTGGAGTTTCGGTTTTATTTCTCATTGGAAAGGTCAAAGCAGCGCGTGTAAAATCGTCAATTATAACTAGTGCAAACCTATATCCTTTAGGGCTCGATGCCGGACTAATAGGACCCATAGTATCTGCATGAATTACTTGTAATGGTCTGATTGCTCTTGTTCTTATTTGTATAAATGGCAGTTTGATGCTATTAGCCTCCAAACAAGCTTCACAATTCGCGATTTCGAAATCATTTATTATCTTATTTACATTAATTATTCCGTCGCTACTTTTGGCTAATGAAATCAAATAAGACTTAGATACATGCCCTAATCTTAAGTGCCACAATAAGGCTTCTGAAATAATCATCTTTTCTTTTTCCGATACTAGGTTAGATTCGTTAGGAATTCTATCGTTAGAAACTCTATCAGTTAAGTCGCAATCGTCGCTATTCAAATGAGTTTTTCTGTTATCAGACGTATTGATGAATTCCGAATCTAATTTTTCGCAAGATATATTTTCTTTCGTAGTAACGCTGTCGTTTTCTAACAGACTATTCTCATTTCTTGGATTGTCGATCGAGCTGTTATCGATGTTAATATTTTCCTTGCTTCTAGTGTTATATAAGTTAAAAACATTTCCTAGTTCATTTTTAATTGAATTAGATTCTGATCTTACATTGTTTGTTTCATTAGCAACTTTAATTCTTATTTTCCAGAACGGACACTGATACGTTCCCGATAGTATACTTCTATTTAAATACGGATCGTATATGTCGATGATTTTATTATTTAAATAAATTTCGAAACCTTGGTCAACAAATCGTCTAAGAGAAAGTAAATTTTTACAAACAATTTCAGAGAACAATATATTATCGAGTACATACTCGTGGCCGTTTTCTGTAATTATTCCGGTCATTCCAGAACCGTCAGTTTGAAATTTATTGTTCTTGTCCGCGCTAATAATATCAATCTTATCTTTGATATCAAACGATTCAAAGTACATCTTGAATTTGCTAAGATGCTCCGTCGCACCGGAATCCGCAATAAAGTCAATTATTGACGGACTTGAATAATCGTAAATTTTACCTTCGTAATCGTCGGCTAAGGCTTGAAGAGCGTTGGCGGCTCTCCTGAACGATTGTCTTCCTCGGCCTCTATGACCTCCGCGACTGGTTCAGACTCTTCCGTGGGGCCCGCGGTCGAAACCTCTGTTGGCCGTCGTCGGCGGCTGTGGTTTACGGGCGAACTTCTGCTTTGTCAGACCGGGCACCGCCACGGCTGACAAAGCTTGCCAGTCTCCCACGTCCTCTGGGAGCTGAGCTCCTGCGGTTTCCTTGCGGCGACCATCTACCCCGTTTTGCAGGTGCAGAGTGAGTTTTCCCTGCGTCGTTGTCAGTGTCTCGTTCAGCCGTTCTTTTACGGCATTCTTTGGCTATATGACTGCCAAGTTTGTTGCAGTTATAGCAACGTAGTTGACCAGGATGTAGACAGTTCTAAGATGTATGGTATCTATCTCCACATTTGTAAAGAATCCATTTGGATATCTGCGCCACAAAAACACTCGTTGTGTTTTGTGAGTTAGCAAGTTTGTTCCTTGGTTTTAGAGCACCCACCTGTAAAAGATAATTTTTTAGTTGAATGTAATCCATTTCCTTGGACGTAGTCTCCCTGTAAACACAATCTGCTACAAGGATTTCCGGAACTACTCGTACTTCCACTACCGCTTGAATAAAGTAGTCTCGTTTCTCTTTGTCAGAGAGAGTACCTGAATCAGGTATATTTTCAAATATTCTAACCTTCTCTTCGAATTTGTCGTAGAATTCTGAAGCAGTTTGCTTATTTGGTAAATATTTGATCGACATTAAGTCTTGTCTCGCTGACAGACTGGTGGTGCGTGTTTCATATCTTTTCAGTTCTTTTAATTTAGCTAAAATTTGTTTAGGCTCGTGCAAGTGAATTATTTTTGAGTAATAATTAATATTAACGTGATTTATAATAATTTCACGGACTCTGTGTTGGTCATCTTTTTGTTTTACTTCGTTAGTAAATAAATCAAGGTCATTTTCAATTAAATACAATAGTTTCTTAGTTTTTAACTCAGATTTCAAACAATCTTCGAATAAATCAAATCTCGTATTAGGTGTTAATCTATAGCTTCTGCTTGTCTGTTGATCTCTTCCAAACAGCTCGTTTTTCAAATGGTCTGTGAAGTTAATCAGACTGTTGTTCAAAGTGTCTTTCTCTTTATCAAGTAAAATCTTTTCAATTTTTTTTTCAACAATTTCGTCTATATTTCGAGTAATTTGTGCATCGTTAATAGTACTATTAAATATCTGTGGTTTGTTACTTACTCTTTCCGTCAATGAATTACTGGGAAAGACTTCACCAAAAGCTCGTTGCGTCGGAGGGAAGCTAGCGCGCTCCTCTCTCCTCGGGACAACATTGCTCTTAGGATAATAACGCTGATCCTCGGCTGACTCATCCAGTTCTCCTTCTTCCAATGATTGTGCGTAATTGACTCTCACATCTTTTAAGCCAGACACCGGCCTGTCTGAGACGTTTCCAGCTGCCGATGTAGCTGATGTTACAAACGGCGTCTTCTTTATCGTGACATCGCTCAGAATTTTTGGCTTCGGCTTTCCCGGGGTGCTCGTCGCACCGGTACTCGCCACAGACTCCGACTGAGTCGATGTCGTTGCTGTTGTTGTTGTTGTTATTGTTGTTGCAGTCGTGATTATTGTTTGAGGTGCAGCTGCCTCAATGGCAGGGGTTGCAGTTCTCTGTAGTGCTGGAATTCTCTCCATTAATCTTTCCAGATCAGTCAGGAACATCATGCTTTGATGGCTAATCATTTGGACTACCTCAGACCTAGTGATCTGCTCTGGTCTGTAGACCAATTCAAAGCAATGCAAATACTCTGTAGTGGGCCAGACTCGTCTGACCAGCGCAATTTCCTCTTCGGATAAATTTTGGTCGAAGCGCCTGATTTGGTGCGTAGAGCGCCAAAAGTAGAGCGATCCTTCTTCTCTTCTGAGGAGAGTTATAGAGTCATGGCCATACTCGTCACCTGGAGCTTCGTTAGACTCCGAGAGATTCCATTCTCTTAGAATGGTTCCTCTGAATCTTTCCATGTCGAAACGTGCAAAATTTAATAATGTAATATATGCGTAATATTGTTGTATCTAGTTTGCTACCTATCCGTGCTATTAAAGTTATATCGTTTCAATCACTCTTATGGATTGTCAATGAAATCCATACAGACCGTATGTCATTTTCGTTAGTCGAAATCTTGTCGATTTTTCGTTGTCGTTCTAAAGAAAAATCATCCCCTCAGGATGATTTCTCGATCATTCGTACTTTCGTTAAGGATCCATCGATCTTTATTCTAAAATCACTGTGTTGTCTTAAATTTATATATATATATATATATATATATATATATATATATATATATATATATATATAAATATTCGACTGGCTTAGTAAGCTCAGTTTGATACGCGTTGTATGTGGGGCCCTCGCAAAACGCGATTTAATTTAATAACTGATCAGTTTTAACTTTGAGAATGCAACACAGATTTTAAATAATCGCACTAAAATAGGTTATTAAGCAAACAGATAGATTCACTAAATTCAATACACTTAAATAGAATTCAATTTTCAAGAGATCTACTCGCTTAAGAAATTCAAATTCTCAAAAAAAAAAACAAAGAAAACGCGTGCGCACTATTACTCGGTATCGATGTTTTTTTTTTTTTTTTACTAAAGGCGCGAGAGCACACGAAATTCTACTTCGCTCTCTATCTCTCCCTTTCTTTTTCCTTTTCGCGCCGGTACTTCCCCGGCCACTCGAGCTCGTAGCTCGGCTGCTCGCGCTCCCTTTCTCATTCTCTCTAGAAAGTAACGTAGTATATTACCCCTCCGCACATGAGATCCGCGGATATCCTGTAGGTAGTCTACCTCCCCTTTTTCTCGCGCGCAACTTTCTACCGATTCCAAGTACCGGCTTTTGTGTTTCTCGGAATCGTATTTTGCACTTGTATACGTGTTTGAACCCGATTTCTCAGAAACCTCGTGTTATCGACTTATTTTTTCTTTTTCCTATCTTTTTTTGTCTGATACATCATTTTCAACACTGATTCTAATTTTCCGTAATCTATTGTTTTCTTTATTTCTATATACTTTATTCTATTTCTATATTCTTTATACTATACTATCATACTTTGAGCTTTTTCAGATTTTGAAATTAGTTCTTATGCAAATTTCACCGGAAAGAAAAGTTGATCGTGCATTTTTAATTTACTATCATTCTCTCTCTAAAAATACAAAGATTAACTGAGACAAACACACTCGCGGTCGTATGAAATAAAATTTCTCGTTAATATAGAAAACAGATTTTTACTTACTCGCCAAAGCGGACTGTAGATCAACAAATGCGACTTTGTCCATTGTTCAGCCTGCTCGTTGCCGGCTTAAATTCGTTCAAGGAACAAGGACCGCACTTCGGAATCTCGCTTCTTTTTCACAAATTAAAAATTGACACCCTTGAGTCCTTCTGCCTTTTTCTAATACTCACTACATAAAGGAAGAAAAATTTCCTCACACAAAATGCCAACTATTCAATATATAAAAACGCGGTGGATTGCAATCGACCTCACTGGGCCCATAACCTGTTAGGGATTGTGAGTGAGGTGGTGTTTTCAGTAAGAAACAGTTGACATTCTGAAAAAATAAAAAAGGCTTTATTGTTATCGCAACTTCACACAGGTCTGCTCTCTACGAGCTCTAGAGCGGCACTGCCGGAGGCCGGGAGAGCAAACTGGCTCTTTGGTCAGAACGTAACTTCAGGAGTGGGGGTTTGGCCGGGGCCTGCCAGCGTTGCAATCGCCGTAAGAGAAGGCTGAGCTTCTAACAATAAGATTTCAAGAAAACAGAAAAATTAATTTACCAAATGAAATTTAAATTTTTGGAAGTGTTCGATTTTCTAAAAAAATTATCGGTTTATTAAATTATTTGTTTAATAATGAAAAAGAAGATGTGGAATTATTTCTCGTTTCGTCTTTCGAAAATCCTAAAAAGAAGCGCTTTACTAATTTATTTTCGAGAAAAATTGGATTTTTGTGTCCATAATGGTATTCACGAAGAAATTTAACTTTTCCAGAAATTTTACAATTTCCATAAAAAAACAATTTATTTACACATAAATTTCTTCCATTTTCTAAAATATCAAAAATTATCCAGAACTTTTCTTCTGCAAAACTTTTTCCAATTTGGTTCAACCAGTTGTATTTATTAAAACATAAAAATTCGGATGATTTTGAATTGTTCGATTTTATTGTTTATTATTGTTGAATAAACAATAATTCTATAGAAAAACAATTTTCTTAATTAAACAGTTCAATATAGTGAATTGTTTTAAAAATACTAAGAATCAAAAATAAAATTATTTTTCTGAAACCATTGTTTATTAGTGATCGATAAACAATAATTTTGCAGAAAAACCATTTTCGAAAATAAGATAAGAAAATCAAAAATGGATTTTATTCCTATTATAACTATAAAAAAAAAAACAAGAAATCCAATTTTCCGAAATTACTGTTTATTAATAATTCAAATTCAAATTCAAATTTATTAACCAGAAGAAGACTTACAAACATAGAGTTTGACAAAATGATGTAAATCAGTACAGAGGTAAACTGTGGTCCAGCACATACAACTAAAATAACATAAAATACTTAAAACTTAACTTACTTAAAACTAACTTAAAAACTAAACTAGTATAGTATAAACTGTAAACTAAACTAGTATCGTTGTAAAATTTAGTTTACTTATCTCATAACAAAAATAGTGTTTGAAATACATATATTTAACATAATTGCATTTCAAATAAATTCAGATATCTTTTATCCAGATTTTTAGTTTGTATTTTGTGACTTTTTATACTAGTTCTAGTATTGTTAGATCATTTGGTAATTTATTGAAAGTTGTTATTGCTTTTGTAGAATTATTTTGAATGCTGACCTTTTTTTTTGTTTCTGGGAAACACTAATTTTTTTCCTAGTGACACTGCTTGACTTAATGAATTGACTTTTTAGATTACGGTAATGATATATTAGTGTTTCAATAGCAAATAGTTGTTCCAAGTTCTGTGGATTATTATGGATGGTAAAATTATTTTTATTAACAATTTTGAGTATTCTTTTCTGCAGATTTTACAATAAATCTAGGTTATTTTTATAAGCAGCTTCACAAGCAATTATTCCATAATTTATCAAAGTATGAAAAAAAGCATAGTATATCATTCTCATCATTTCAGTTAACACAAATTTGGCGATTTTATAGAACATATATACTAAATATTTGGTTCTCTTTATGATGTATTGAATGTGCTTATCCCATTTTAAGTTATAATCAAATATGATTCCTAAGTACTTACAACTTTCGAATGTGGTTAATTTTTAATTTTTAATTTTTACATCTATTTGCATTGGAACACTATCACATTAGTTACCAAAAGTCATACATACAGTTTTATCAGCGTTTGACGATAGTTTATTCACAGCTAACCAGTTCTCAACTAGTAACAAATTATTGTTCATAGATTCCTGAACTTCCTCCAACGTATCACCAGTAGATATAATTGCAGTATCAACTGCATAAGACAAAATTTCATCAGAATGGATTACCTTCAAGAGATCATTAATATATATAATAAAAAGTAATGGACCTAAAATGGTACCTTGTGGTACATCCGTATATATTTTTAAATAATCACTCTCACCCTGGTAGAAATCTTATCGTGGCGCCCACATTCGCTATAATGGCCTTTATAGGCAAACTAGATAGTACTAGACTGTACGAAACTCGATAAATCCACACAGATCTACATAGTTTTCTCAATAATAATATGTACGTATAAAATCTGTGAGGTTATATATTATTTATTGAACAGAACTTTTATTGTAAAAATTAATGTTAAAGAAAGTTTAACATGCAAGTTTTTAATTATAATAATAAGATCTACAGTTCTGTTCATACTATTTACATATAAAAGTAGTTAGAAAGCATATGTAACCTAAAAAATTAAATTTTAGAAATAATTTTCCTTGCATATGAAAAACAGTGATTACAAAATAACGTTATTGATTGATGTAGTTGTTTCTTGAAAAGTAATATATAAATAATAATATCATATGTACAAATATGTACTTTATGAGATGCTTTATTTAAATACTAGAATTTTAATTTCAGAATTGCAAATAATTTTGTATCCGTATGTGAGTTTTTATAATACATAAACTGCTCGTCCGTGACAACATTTTCAAAGACAAACACATTAGTCGAACACATGTAGACGATAATTTTCTTTATAAGTAACAAATTACTATGTTTTAACTGGCCATAGATGTCAAATGAAAGTGTTTGATTATAAATTAATCACAGTAGGAAATACAAAAATAGAACATATATATAATAACTCAAATACATTATTTCTTTTTAAAAATAGAAAATTAATCAGTTGATAATAAATGTATGTGAAAATAGTTTTCCTTACATAAACCATACAGGTTTTGAAACCAAGCATGTATTTAGGATGGAACATAATCAAATATAAGGAAACCAATTTTACACAAAGAAAATAAATATTTGCACTAACACTTCATATAGTTATTTAGATATTCAGATTATTTTCTTATTTTGATTGTTTAATATATATGTGTAACATAATATTGTTATTGAGTTCTTAAATAAAAAAACTCGATGCATCTAAAATTTGATAACCTTACATTTTAGAGGTTATTTACATTTACTTACATTGGTAATAGGTGAACAATAACATGTAAATACCGTTAAATCAAAATAATACATAATAAGTTCAATAGATTATGCGTCTGTTTCTTAAAACATAACCTTTAAGTGGTTGTTATTGTCGTAATTTTGCTTATCTAGTTTTATCGGGGCAAATAATATGGGAAACTAGAAGGGACGACCGTTACACGCCTTTATAGTAGCTATCTAGTTTGCCTACATAGATCTACACATCGCGAGATTATTCTACATAGATCTATAAAGTGGACGGGATAAATTTCTACCAGGGCACTGTCATTTATTTTAACTTCTTGATACCTATTATTAAGATAACGTGAAAGTAAATCCAGTGCCTGCCCTCTAATTTCTATACAGTATAGTTTATCCAGTAATATTTTTTGATCGACAGTATCAAATGCTTTAGCCAAGTCCAAAAAGTTGTTAGTGTTGGTTTATTGTAATCCAAATTGTTGTATAATATATTGGTAATGTAGTTTAAGGCATCTTTTGTACCTACATTTATGAAACCAAATTGGTGATCAAATTTTATATTACTTTTTTTAACAAAGTCATATATTCTATTATATAGTATTCTCTCGAAAATGTTGACAGCATTTGATATTAGTGAAATCGGCCTATAGTTTGAAACATTAGATTTTTTTTCCAGATTTGTATATAGGTACAATTTCCGCTTTTTGACCCTCTCTGCCCCCTTCAACTTTTGTACAGGTCATTTTTTGATATCATTCGTTTTTACAGAGGTTACCTGCGTGGATGGATTAAAATGAAACACCCTGTATTATAATCGTTTGTTATAATATTAAAATTCATAAGGTTGTGAGTCAGAGCAAAAGTTGATTGAAAAGAATTTTCTTTATTTATTTTGCATGTTGTGTTCGATACACTCAGCTTGTCTCCTCGCATACACTTTTACACACTTCGCTATGTATAACGGGGTGCTCAACTTGTCAATAATAATTATTTAATAACCTTGTCAATATCCTACTGGCGTGCGCCAAATGCAACACGTGTGCGCGACTTACCGCAGCGCTTACCTTTAGGTCGGCCTGCAATGACTCGCCACTGTAGCCTTACCCCGATGTAGCTGTGCAGGTTTTTCCCACGTATACGTCGAATCCACGAGGACTACGACTTTGCGCGGAGTTTCCTCGGCGCACTTCTTTTCACGATCTGAAAGCAGCGCGAAAACGCGTAGACTAATTCTCTCGCAACGCGAGTAGCAATTTATTTCCGCTTGTCGGTCTAACTCGATGCGAAGATGGCAATAAAATATTAACACTAAATTTATTCACTATTCGTTGTGTGACCCTTATGCTCGTACGCGGTTACCCCTCGGCTAGCCCTTACCTCTATTAAAAAGAGTGTGTGCATTGGAGGCGGAACGCCGCTGACGAAGCCTCTCTTTCTCTCTCTTTCTCGTTACTGTCCGCTAACTCTGTCGCTTTCTCTCCCGTTGCCGCCTCGATGTTTGCTGCTGGAGGCTTCTCGCCTAGCGTGCAGACTCTCCTTCTTTTGATGATGGTGGGGATCGAGCTTTCACCTCCACCAATCGTTCTTGCACCCACGCACGTGAGAATTACCGTGCACAGCCCAAGCGCAAACACGTGCAGTTGCGGAGCGGGAGAATCGCCAAGATGGCGGCCGAAAGCGTCGTGCGCAGCATGATAGCGTTAGCGATAATGGCCTTTCTCCATGGCCTGGGCGGCATCTCGCCGCCTATTCTCCCTCTTACCTACCTGTTGAAGCACGCGGCTGTCAGATGGCGATACTTGGCTCATTCTCCGCGCTTTATTACTTGTGAGTTATTCGTGACTCGATACAAATTAAAAAATGGCGTTTTTGACAGTTTCTTATTTTTTGTTAATTAACAAACTCACCATTTTTAACATTACAGCTGTAATTTTATAGGTATTTTTAATACCTATAACTGTAATTTTTTACTTTTTATAATTGTATTATTCCAGTCTGTTAGGCGTCAAAAACCATTTTTTTCAACTTTCTTTGATTTTTCGAGGGCTTCAGTAAACAAACGAATGGTTTAAAACATATTATGTTTAGATGCATGCTTTCCATAATTTCTCACGACAAAAATCCGGGTCTCAATCAATGCAATTAATATAATTAATACCCCCTTAATTAACAAATTGACCATTTTTAACTTTAAAAGGTATAAAAAAAAATTAAAAAAAAGAACCATTTTCGAAAATAAAGCCCTAAAAAGACGCACTTATTCGAGCGGATTTTTTCAAAAAAGACTTAAGAAACTGCAGTAAACCTATGTGCGTGTGACTGTTTATACGTGTATATGTGTGTGTGTGTATATATCATCCTCTTTCATTACTAAAAAAGTTCATTTAAATTGGTCCAGTAGATTCGAAGTAATGCGCACACAAACATAGAAGAAATATATATACAGGTCGAATTCAAAACCTCCTCCTTTTTCGAAGTCGGTTTAAAAATCGGCAGAGAAAACTGAGAACTTGGTGCGCACTGATTTGTTCATTTTAGCTGGTCTGACTCATATATGTCTATATGTATGAATGTATGCATGTATGTATGTATGTATGTATGTATGTATGTGTGTGTGTGTGTACGCATTTCGAGCGTGTGTGTAGAAAGTGTGAAAATTTATTCATTTAGCGGGGAAAAATAACTTTCTTCCACGCTTCTCAAAAATTGCGACAAAATGTAGGAAATAAGCTCAGAACCCATTTTTTCAGGTTTATCCTTTATTCATGCTAGTCACAAGTGCGTAACTTATTTTTGTTTTACAATGCCTTTTCTATTTTACGATATTCTGATATCAATTAGGTAAATTAATTTAGTATGTATAAATAATATGATCGCTTCAGTGAAAATGCATTTGAAAGAGATTAAAATTATCTATCTGTCCCGAGACAACATTTTATATAAGCTATTTTCATTCTTGCGATATACTCGAAAACGTCACTTTTTTAAACGGCGATATTTTGGAAACATATGATGGAAAATCTTTATAAAAAATTTAAGATGGAAAAGGTTTTTACTATTACTTGGTAGTATTGGCTCTTTGACCAGAATATGAAATCTTTTATTTTTAAAGATATTTGAGGTTATATTTTTTATATATATATTTTTTTGCATATTTCTTGGGTATTACACGCTAATTTTTTACGAATCGCTCAATTTTTTTTCTTTTATGAAATCAAATATTTTTTTTAAGTTCATCTACTCGTTTTTTTTTATAATGACTTTTGGATTTTTACGATTTTATTTTTAATTTGGCCCCTTATTTCTTGGGTCACGGTGGGCTTGAACTGAGTTTAAAAACAAGGTCATCCGATATGGGATTTTCTTGCTGATTTTGATAGTGTGGACTGTTCTAAGTAATTTACAACAAAAATTGAAATTATCGTCGCGGCCGTGTTTTTGGGCATTTTAAAGGGGCCCAAACCAGATTTATCAAATAAATTCGTTTTTTTCTCTTTTTTTGTTGTTTTTTTTTGGTGAAATAATTTTGTTAGATAATTTGATCAATTCTAAGAAGAAATTATCTCTTGTCAATTTTGCAGCCGACAGACAGAAAAAAAGTTACAGCTGTTATAAAGTCTCAACTTACGTTTTCATAAAAATATTCTATTAATTTTGATTGGATATTTTAAAAGTAATATGTTTTACGACAAAAAACTGAATATTTTTAGGTTTGTTACTAAATTTTTAAGCGAAAAATTTTAAAATAAAATAATTACTTCAAATACACATAGTGTATATATATATTATATATGATTATACAATATAAGAACTTAAAAATAACAAGATTTTTCTCTATAATATTTATTTACATTTCACATCAAACTCAAAGAATATGCAATCATCTTATTTAAAAAACATTAATATTTTATAAAAAAATTTTATAAAAAATTAAATAAATCAATAATAATCACACATGAAGACCATTAAATTCACAAACTGCTTGTAATAAATGCTTATTATACTCTGAATATGTTTGACGAACTTTGTGTTTGGTCCATACAGTTTTGAATTCGTTATGAGCAGACTCAAATGCTTGTTCGCTAAATGCAGCGTACTTTAGGTGTAACTGGAACTCCCTCTAAGTCCAAAAAGCTTTTTTTGAAATCATCAATATACTTTGCAAATTCAGGATGTAAAATTTTACCGAAACAACTATGTACGACTTTTCGAAAATCTGAAAAAACTTGCACGAATTTCAGACATCCTAATGGGCAAATACTTCGCAAATTATCTATCTTATATAATAATTTTTTACAATCGTTCCCATTGAAAGTACCCTCTCCTCCATAAATAATTTGACGTGAAGTATTACACATTTTTGCCCATGCTAAAGCTGTTTCATTGAAAAGTTTATACATATGATTAAATAAAAAATTTACTACTCCCAATAATAAATGAAGTTCTGGTGGAAGCATTATTTCGAGAATAGTCTTTATCTTGATCAACATTAAATATTGGTGGCGCAATGCAGCACATATAATTTTTGACTAATTCCTTTTTTCTTCCGGCATTATGCTATTGAGTGTAATTCTCTGTAATATTTTTAATTGTTCGCGAAGTTGAAGATTCATGAAGATGACCCTTATAGATATTACACCAAGTACAAAGAAAAGAGCTACTAGAGGGCATGATACCGGCCATAATATTACACAATTTAATGTCGGCTATAATCATTCCATTCATGCTATCAATTCCAATCTCTGACCACAATAACTTAACATTATAGTAATCTTCGAAAGATTTAGAAGAAATTACTTCATTATATTTTTGTCGTTTTTTAAGCATGATTCTAGCTCATCTTCAATAATACTTAATCCCGATTCACTTTCTGTTGATTGAATTGACATACAAATTTTTAAAAAGCTTCCTCCACCATCGATGCCAAATTTTAAATGTGCACTGGAAACATTATCTTTTATTTTTCAATATTCAATTAAACCCATATATATAATATTGCATGGAATAAACTATATGATAGTAAAATATTTTATTTGTTTTCTCTTGAAATCGGCGGATTCTTTACTTATGAAGGTTTATCCAATTAACGAATGTTACAGACAAATTTTAACGAAACTTGGTTCCCGCTAGGTATAGTTTTAAAAAGAATTCAGTTGAATTTTCTTGAACCAAGAGTACTATATAAGGGACATATTAATACATTTAATTTAGGATATTCAGCATAAAGTATTGTGAGAAGTCTCGATTTTGTCGTTTATATTTCCATATTTCAAGCAATAAACAAAAAGGTCTTTTTCAGAATGTTAGTATTATAAGACAAATATTTTATAAACATTTATAACGTTTGAAAATTGCACTAGATGCTTCTAAATATAAAAACCGCTGCCAATTCATTGGCACTTCGCTGTCTCAAATTAAATTAATTGTTCCAATATTAAATATTTTGTTCTTATAAGTTAATCTTAAATTGTTATATCTTTTAGAAATGTAACAGCTTAAATTAAATACATTTTTCCAATATTTCGTATGTTTATCAAAAAACAGACAAACATTCATCAATTATTATAATTAGTAAAACATTTAAATTTTTGCAAAGGTAATTTAATACGTCACTACCTGAAAAAGTATGGATTATAAAAACCAAAAACAAATTGACGAAATTTAAAAAGTCTTTTTAATTTTGAATTTTTATCAAAAAACAAAAAAATTAGCTTTGAATAGACAAAAATTACCGCTTAATACTCAAGAAAAAAGGGACCAAATTAAAAATAAAATCCTAAAAATCTAAAAGTCATTATAAAACAAAAACGAGTAGATGAACGTAAAAAAATATTTGATTTCATCAATAAACACAAGAAATATGCAAAAAAATATATATAAAATATATAACCTCAAATATCTTTGAAAATAAAAGATTTCATATTCTGGTCAAAGAGACAATACATGTTTTAACATACAATAATTGTTGTAAATTACTCAGAACAGTCCACACTATCAAAATCAGCAAGAAAATCCCATATCGGATGACCTTGTTTTTAAACTCAGTTCAAGCCCACCGTGACCCAAGAAATAAGAGACCAAATTAAAAATAAAATCGTAAAAATCTAAAAGTCATTATAAAAAAAACGAGTAGATGTACGTAAAAAAAATTTTATTTCATTAAAAAAAAAAATTGAGCGATTCGTAAAAAATTAGCGTGTAATACCCAAGAAATATGCAAAAAAAAATATATATATATAAAAAATACAACCTCAAATATCTTTAAAAATAAAAGATTTCATATTCTGGTCAAAGAGCCAATACTGCCAAGAGATAGTAAAAACCTTTTCCATCTTGTGACGGACAGGAGTGGGTGAGGGGGCCAAGGAGAAGACAGTCGTTGGGGTCTACTCTTTATTAGGCTAAGGAGCACCTGCCAGCTTGGTGGTCGCCGGGAATCTAGCTGACAGCTCGCTGCAGTCGCATCGCGACCGTTGCGAGCGGTCCCACGCGCAAAAGGCGCAAGCCCTGCACTTTTGCGTGAGGGAACGCTGGAGCAGCGACGAGCAGAGCTGACTGCGCGTCTCGCGCACATCCGCTCTGCGATACGGAGCTGCCACGAGGAGCTCTAAGCTCGTCCGTGACACGTGCGGGGCCGCGTTGAGCGACGTCCACGTTGCTCGAAAAAAAACAATTAACATCGGTAAATAAAGCGTTGCTCTAGCGTGCGTGTATAAGCATGTGTAAGTGTTTTGTGTATGCTTTTTCTTGGTAAAAAATTTACTCTTGGTTAGCAGCCGCTGCTGCATTACAAAACACAGTTTGGCAGGTGCTATACACAATTTTCTTAATTCTATAACTAGCGTTTTTGCGCTATGGTTACAATACTTATTTTTTTTTCTACTTTCGATTGAGAATTAAAATTTCATACTCAATCAAAAATATATTTTGATTAATGATAAAATTTACTTCTAAATTATTTTCCTTTCAAAATACATTTTTTTTTTAAATTTGAAGTTTTTATTTCAAAGAAAACTACCAGTTTTTATAGATTTTTCAAAATGTTTCAAATTCTACGTTTTACCTACTTTACAAAATTTCAAAATTTTAACGTTCTTACAAATTCTAAAGATTTTACAGTTTTATAAGGTTTTATAAATTTTACAATATTACGATGTTTTGCAAATTTTACAGTTTTGCGATGTTTTACAAATTTTACCGTTTTTGCAATGTTCTACGAGTTGTATAATGTTTTAAATACTTTACAAAATTTTACAGTTTTATGATGTTCTATTAATTGTATAATGTTTTAAATACTTTACAAAATTTTAAATATTATAAATGTTTTAAATATTTTACAAAATTTTGCAAATTTCAGAATCTTACCATGATTATTTTACGGCTCGGTATTTCACTTATATTATACTTACTTTTCATCATACACGTTTCTTTCACGTGTTTGTTTTAATATTTTTTTTTTAATTTATAAACTTGATGTGCAAATAAGCCCTTGTGGTAAAAACCATTTTAACTGTAGTAGCTTGGTACCTTTACTATTTTCTTGCAGCCTTGGCTTGGCGAGGGGTTACTAAAGGTAAGAAAATATTTTACTTCGGGATTTTCTGCCCTATCTAATAACTGAATGGCCCACGTAGGAGCCTTACCGGAGTTTTTAGCCTCAATTTGTACTGTTCTCCGGTTAACTAAAAAAAACTACGGTTTGATTTGATGTTTGTGGGAAAATTAGAATTTTCAAATTTTTAAAAATTTCCAAATTCCCAAAAATTTTTAAAATTTGCAAACTTTTCAAAATTTCAAAATTTTCAAAATTTTTAAATTTTCAAACTTTTTAAAATTCTCAAAATTTTCATTCAATTTCAAATTTTTTTTTTTTTTAATCTTTAAAAAAAATTCTTAAATTTTCCTGATTAACTGATTGCGGTTTAGGTCGACGCCGCAGCTTGAGCACGATAGCAGGTGGGCTGGTTGTTTGTTAGTTTTGGCTTTTTGTCTTATTTTTACGCGGCGCGTCCGGGGCCGCGTAAAAACTACAACAAAAATAAAATGACTGAGCCTGGCAATTACTCGGCTTTTTCAGCCTGCATAGCCAGTTCGTTTGGTCTCTCGATTTTATTGATATGCACGGTTTTTGTGATTTCATTGTTTCGTACCGTGACGTTGTTCGTCTCGCGATTAATTCTGATTATTTCGAACGGACCGAGGTATTCTTTAGCAAATTTTCCTTTTTTTGGTTCTTTTAACACGTATACCGTCTCTCCCTCGCGGAAATGCTTGGTGTTTAATTTCCGGTCGTAGTAATATTTAGAGCGGTATTTCGACTGCACGAGGTTCATGGCCGCTGTTGTCTGGAGGGTAGTGAGGTTCACCGTCGCGTCTTCTACGTACGCGTTATATGATAGGCCGTTCTCAACCCTAGGAAAGCTGGACGGGGTCCTAGGTTTTGTCCCGAACAGCAGCTCATGCGGGGTGTGCCCGGTACTCTCGTGCTCAGTGCAATTGTATGCATGCTGGCAAATCGCGGTCCACTCGTCCCATCGTTCGATATCGGTTACGTATTTTCTTAGATATTCCGTGAGGGTATGGTGCATCCTTTCGATAGAACCATTTGATTGAGGGTGATAAGCGGTAGTGTTGAATTTCGTAATTCCGAAAATATTTGCGAATTCTTCCAACAGGCGGTTCTGAAAGTGCGTGCCTTGGTCCGTAACTATCGCCGCTGGGGGTCCGAACACGCATATAATTTTCTCGGTTAGCACTCGTGCCACCTCTTCCGCATTTGCGTGTTTTGTCGGCGTCAGGGTTATGTATTTTGTTAACATATCCTGAACCGATAAAATGTATTTCTTGCCGCGCTTAGAAGCTTCTAAAGGACCATAAAAATCTAAGGAGATTTGCGCGCAAGGTATCGACGGTGTATTGCTGATTAATACCGGAAATCGAGTTTTCACGCGCACTAGTTTGTTGCTTTGGCACGTGGCGCAGCGCGCGACGAATTGTCTTACGTCGGGTCTCATATTGCGCCAATAAAAATTATTTGCTATTTTGCTGTAGGTTTTATTCATCCCGCGGTGTCCCCCTATTACTGTCTCATGGTATTCCGTAATCAATTTGAATCTTTCCAGTATGGAGATACTGGTAGGTTGTTTTTGTACAATACCGCAACTACGCTTTTGCCCATGAACATATTGTCGAACTGGTCGATGAAATTTTCCCACTCGGCTAGCGTGAGGATGGCTAGATCGCGGATTATTGCGAAACTCTTTAGCTGTTTAGCTGCCACGACGTTTTTCAGCGTGCGTAAACATTTTTTTACGTCGGCGCGCATTGGCCTCGCATCTATGTGCTCTTTCACGTACACCCCGATTAATTGTATCCCCCTAGCTTCCGTTACATTTATTTCCCCTATTTTGAACGCTCTATTGGTTAGTTCATCGGGATTTAGATAACCCCGCTCGGTAAGGGCTTCCTGTACCTCGGTTGTCAAGAAGTTGTTGGCCGAGATCAGATAAACCAGATTTTCCCTGTACCTAAACAGATGCTCATTTAGTGATTGCAGGGGTACGAAAGGCGGTGGCTCTTGGCCTTCCAGTATGGCCCATGGCGGTTTTTCTCGGGGCGGCGGCGCATTTGCGACCACATATCGCTTCAGGTTGTCGTTTTTTAATGCAGCTTGGGTTGCTGCATTACCGCCGTCGGCTGTTTCATTGCTATTGGTACTAGCTTGCACTGGTGTCGCAGGGTTTGAAGGGCATTCCCGGTCTTGTGACCGGTTAGCGCCGCCTGAGTTTCCGCTAGCTGGTAAGCTTGCTCTGTCCCAGGACTAGTGCCTCTTTCTTCAAAAACTGGCACTTTTTTGGCTCTACCGTTAGGTTTGCTCCTAACAGTCTTTTGAGTACTCTGCGTAGGCGAATTTTGTGCTGGTCGAGGGTTTCACTGAACACCATGAAGTCGTCGAGGTAGATCTCGACTTCCTCACCCTGAAGGCCGGCCATAGCTAGTGACATTGTCTTCGTAAAGGTTATGGTTGCCTCCTTCAACCCCATGGCCATCCTCTCGTACTGGAGTAGCTGGTTTCCATGCTTGCCGTCGGGTGCATAGAAAGCGGTTAGGTGTGCTGAATCAGGATGCATTTCAATCTGGTGGTATCCTTGCTTGCGATCCATTACCGTGATATAGTTTGCCGAAGCCAAATGCTCTAAAATATCGCTTGTAAAGGGTAGGGGGTGGCAACTACCCTCTGTTTCGTCATTCAACCTAAATTTCTTGTTTTCTTGGGCGTCTGGCTTTTTTGATACTATTCAGAGCGAAGATTAGTAATTTGAGTTGGAAGGAATCACTATTTTCTGGGCCCGTAGCTTGTCGAGCTCCCTTATCATGTGTTCCTTTAGGGCTGGAGGAAATCTGAATCTATGGTTACGTATCGGTTTGTTCGACTTCAAGACGATTTTATGTTTGATTAAGTGTGTCGCGGGTAGTGGCTCGCCTTCGAGTCCGAAAACTCCCGCGTATTCCTGCACTATCTCTCTTATATAACCTATTTCCTTCTCATTGCAGCCCTCTAAGTCTGCCAGCTCCATAATTTTGTTTACCCTATCTTCTCTGGCTTGTATGTCTGCTTGCAATTTTTCGTTTAAATTGCGCACCTCTTTGTATTTTTCAAACATGCCGAAAATTCTGTAGCCTTCTCAGCTGAGCCGTCCCCATCGGCTTGGTATAGCGGGTTCTCTGCAATTGTTTCACAAAGCTGTAGGTCAACTACTGGGCTGGCAATCGTTATTTCGTTTTCGCTTAAATTTATGCATTCTGCATAAACCCGGCCGTTAATATTTTCGGCAACGAAATTTCCAAAAAGCAGATCTGGGTGTAGATCCATTAGCGGGACCCATCCTACTTCCACGTTGTTATCCCTGACACGAGCACTAATCACCATTTTTACTCTCGGCGGCACTGTCACTTTTTCGTCCGATTGGAAGGGTACGAATAAGCCATTGAGCTTTAAGCTCTGGGTTGCTGCATCGACACAGCCTTGATGCTGATCGATAATGTCCCAGCCGATTATTCCCGCATTTTCTATGGGGAATTCGTTCGGTACTACTTGAACGTTGCATAGCAGCCCTTGCAGTCTGATTGCTGCTTGGCCTAAAGTGAGCGAAGTGCCGGGAGTTACTCCTTGGATTTCGATTATTTTTTGCGTATCGATCGGGTAACAGGGTGCGAGGTGTCCGATTTTTACAACGGATACGTCTGCTCCGGAATCAGCGTAAAACTTGCCTTGCCTCTCTTTTAGTTGAGGGCAATCCAATAGAACGATTGGCGGTTGCCGTCCCGCGGTAAGGAATTTGATATTTTCTGAATCAAGAGGCTTTTCGATTTTCGGCTTTCTTTCTCGACGCTCGGCGCTTGGGTTTTGCGGCGAGCGTGCTTCTAGTTTTTTTGCTGCTGATCGTTAGCGTACTTGCCGGCGATGTTATCGTCCTCTCGGCTGCAGTCACGATTATCCTGGTGATTTGTTTTGTTGCTCCGGGCATTTTTACTTTTTTTTCGTAATTGCTGTTGTTGAAAAATGTTTTATTATGGCGGTTCGCGCTATTGTTATAATTTTTATTCGCGTTGCCGCTATTATTTTTGAACGGGTTTTGAACAAAACTTCTCTTTATGTGGTCGATTACTCTTCTACATTCTTCAGTCGCATGCCCGTCGCGCTCGCAATACAGGCAGTATGCGTCGCGTGGAGGTGGTTTGGTATTAATGTTTCTATTATTGCCATAGCTGCTATTACGCTTGTTGCCGTAACCATCATATTGTTTAAAGTTTGTACACTGTTGTTCTGGCTCCGGTGTTTCTTCTATCACCACGCGTCGCACCTGCGCTGGGGTTAGTTCTGCTGCCGCAGGTGGCTTGGCAGCAGCTCGGCGCGCGCACTGTCTGCCTTCGAACTCGAGCTCGATCCTTATCGCTTCGCCGAGAGTGTGGGGTCTCTCGCCACGTACCTGATGATCGAGCGCGGTTTCCAAACCAACTAAATATTGCTGCAGCACGTCGTCGTCTGCAAAGCGTCTTCTGGCCTTTCTATCAAAACTTGAGAGGCTTGGTGCCGACTCGATCACTGTCAAGTATCGATTATGCAACTTTTGCATTCGCACCCCATAGTCGCCTGCAGGTTCTCCCGGGTTTTGTTTCAATGTTTCCATACTGCATTGTCAAATCCTCTAACAGCTGTTCGGCTCGAGTATAACTGGTTAGTCTCGATGTATAACCGTCAGCTGCTTTACCACTCAATTTGGTTGCCAGGCCTATCAGTAGTAGATTTTCCTTATTCCTACCGACATCGCCTAGCACTGCGCGCACCGACTGACAAAACAAATTTAATCTGTCTGGATTACCGTCAAAATTTGGTATAATGTTCAGCGCCTGATTTACTGACATTCTTTTGCTGCCGTGCCTGAGGCTTGTGCTGTGGTTCTGATGCTCGGAATAGTATTTGTCGTCCTCGTCCGAATCGCCTTCACTGTCCGACGGCTCGCGGTCGCTGCTTCTCGGGCGCTTGCGCCTGCGCGGCTCGCGACCGCTCCGTTTAGGAGGCTCGTAGTCGCGTCGCCCGACGTACTCATGCGGATACCCTGAGTCTTGTTCGCGGCGATATATTGCTCGAGATCGCGCATAACGGTCTCTATCGGTGCGGTGCCTTGCGTCGGCGTCCCGCGCGGGACTGGCTGTGTGTTTGAAGACGACCGCGGGGGCTGCGCCTGATACGTACCTTCAGTTTGTAGTTGCGTGTCTTGAGTTTGTAGTTGCGTGCCTTGAGTTTGTAGTTGCGTGCCTTGAGTTTGTAGTTGCGTGCCTTGAGTTTGTAGTTGCGTGCCTTGAGTTTGTAGTTGCGTGCCTTGAGTTTGTAGTTGCGTGCCTTGAGTTTGTAGTTGCGTGCCTTGAGTTTGTAGTTGCGTGCCTTGAGTTTGTAGTTGCGTGCCCGCCTAATCGCTGCATTCGGCGCATGCTGCTCCGACCACTGTATACGCTGTTTGCGCTGGTATGGCTGTCACTGATATCCGGGCTTTCGCCACGGTGCATCTTTCGCGACAATGCCTCTTTGCTTGCATTTTTGCTTATGTCCGTGATAATTTTTTGTAAGCTTTCTAATAATTTTTCGCTTCAGAAGAGCTTCTCGTAGAGCTGGCCGATCTGCACGCACTGCATCGGCTTCCCGCTCGTTTGTGTTCGGTTGGCGGTTTTGATTTATTTGCCGTGTACTCATACGGCGCCTGCCACTCGCGATTCAAATGTTGACTCGCGCCGATGTATCCGAGCTTTGCAGCGTTAGCAGTGGACGGTTCGCACCCGCCGTTCTTCCATACTATCTGCTTTATATCTAGAGGCCCGCGTAGCACTTTTCGTTTATGGCCCAGCGTTCCGGAGTGGCCAAGTTTACGCGCAGGGGATCGTCTGCCTCCGTAACTCGTGTGGTTATCGCCGTCTCGGTGTTAAGTTTTACGCAGTTGAGCCTCTTAATTAAATCTTCCGCGTTCATATCTTTCAATTCTTCGCTCATTTTTGCGAAGCCAGCCGCTTCTGATAGCGCGGGACTGACGTGATTGCGCCTCTAATCTGCCGTTACGCTTGCCTTCGCAATTTCATCCTCGCTTGCGACTTTGCTGTGGCACAGCAGAAGGTTTTTCCGCGCCTTTTCCCGATTAACCTGGCTGTCGCTATCGGAGCTTTCACTATCGGAGCTGCTTCGTTCTAATTCGCCAGTACTGCGATACACTGCCCTGCGTGCCCTTGGACCTAATTTTGCAAATTTCGACATTACCTCCTTTAAATTTTTATTTTGTTGCGGGTCGAGCGCTGAATCGCTGTCGTTCCCTGTTGCTTCGCGCGTTTTCTTGCGCGCTCCTACTCTCAACGCATCGCTCGCTTTATCGAATAATCCCGGAGGAGCCATAATTTTTCGTTATTTTTTTTTTTAATTTTCAAATATAAATAAAATTCATTTTAAAAAAAAAATGTCAATATTTTTCAAAAATTCAATTTTAAAAACTTCAATATTTTCAAAATTTTCCCAATTTTAAATTTATGAAAAATTCAATATTTTAAAAGTCTCCAAATTTTAAATTTAAATAAAATTACAATTTTAAAAACTTCAATATTTTTAAAATTTTCCCAATTTTAAATTTAAATAAAATTACGATTTTAAAAATTTCAATATTCTAAAATTTTCCAAATTTCAAATTTAAATAACATTAAATATTCCTCGTTTATTTTTAAAATTTTTTAAATGTTAAAAATTTCCAGCTTTTTTGATTTTTAAAATTTTTGAATTTTCTATTTTATTTATTACTAGAATTTTGCTTGTAGTTGTACACTCCGGTCGAGGATTTCTTTTCGCTCACGCGCTTATTTTTCGGCACTCCCGATTCACGGAGTTTCGTAGCACTTGATGCGTATCGCGATTTTAGTCTCGGCGTTTCGATTTTACTCGCCAGCTATTTTCTATATTAATTAATTTGAAAATTCTAATAAAAGGGGGAATTTTGCTAAAGCTAAAGTTAGAAAATAGTAAAGACTTACAGTGTCACTATCGCAATCTGCACAGTTTGTGCCCGCATTGTGATAGTTGCGTGACGGTGGCTACTGTAGGCTGCGTTGGTGATGTCGCGCGAAGGCGGCTACTCCGTACTGCTGCGGCTGCTCCTGGGCTGCGGCTGTCTCACGCGTCGGCGGCTGGTCCGCGCCGACGACTGAATTGCGCGTGGAGGCTGCTGGACTAGCCTCGTTGGCCCAGGTGGGCTTAGGTGGCCCCGATGGGCTTCGTTGGCCCCAATGGGCTTCGTTGGCCCCGATGAGCTTTGTTGGTCCATGGTGCGCTGCAGCTTCTCGCTAGAAGCGATGGTGAGATTCCGAATATTTTTGAAGCTGCAGTTTTTCGTACTTATCTTGTGTGGCACCGTTTGATGGTAGCCGTTGGCGACTTGGAGTTTACTGGTAGATTTTGTAACTACTTGAAATCGCGCTGCTGTGCTGGGTGACTGATTAGATTTTTCAGCCACTTGCTCGAACGCGCACTCCCTATTGTCTCTTTTCACTTTTGATACGCGCGGGTTCACTTGGGGTGCTGGACGCGAGGTACAACCAGCGAGATCCAAGCCCGCAAGGGATGCCAGAATGTGACGAACAGGAATGGGTGAGGGGGCCAAGGAGAAGACAGTCGTTGGGGTCTGCTCTTTATTAGGCTAAGGAGCACCTGCCAGCTTGGTGGTCGCCGGGAATCTAGCTGCCCGCTCGCTGCAGTCGCATCGCGACCGTTGCGAGCGGTCCCATGCGCAAAAGGTGCAAGCCCTGCACTTTTGCGTGAGGGAACGCTGGAGCAGCGACGAGCAGAGCTGACTGCGCGTCTCGCGCGCATCCGCTCTGCGATACGGAGCTACCGCGAGGAGCTCTAAGCTCGTCCGTGACAATCTTAAATTTTTTATAAATATTTTCCATCATATGTTTCCAAAATATCGCCGTTTAAAAAAGTGACGTTTTCGAGTATATCGCAAGAATGCATTTTCAAATGCATTTACACTGAAGCGATCATATTATTTATACATACTAAATTAATTTACCTAATTGATATCAGAATAACGTAAAATAGAAAAAGCATTGTAAAATAAAAACATGTTACGCAGTTGTGACTAGCATGAACAAAGTTTAAACCTGAAAAATGGATTCTGAGCTTATTTCCTACATTTTGTCGCAATTTTTGAGAATCGAGGAAGAAAGTTATTTTTCTCCTCTAAATGAATATGTTTTCACATTTTTTACACAGACGCTCGAAATGCGCGATTTTCTACGCTTTTAGGCGTGAAAAAATGCTATTTCATGTCTGAGTTGAAAAAAATAATTTATGGCCATCTCAAGGAAAATTGCCACTTTTTGACCTGAATAGCGAGACCAAAATTACACTTTTTGCCCGCAAATCACTTTTTTCCGCAAATGCGGGAAATAAGTGACTTCACTAGAAACTAGTCCAAATTCCTTTATTTCATCAAGTTCTACCAATAACCCTGATTTTCGATTGTCTTTTAACAATATTGTCTTTTAACAGGCCGTTTGTCCCGCTTTCTATCAAGTCAAAAAGTGGTCACAGTTGAGATGGACAAAGTACTGTATGTAACTCGAGAAAAAAGTCGAGTTCTTAAAAAATGTTGTATCGAGACATGTAGATAATTTTAATCTCTTTCAAATGCATTAATACTGAAGTGATCATATTATTCATACATACTAAATTAATTTACCTAATTGATTTCAGAATAAAGTAAAATAGAAAAAGCATTGTAAAACAAAAATAATTTATGCACTTGTGACTAGCATGAACAAAGGATAAACCTGAAAAAACGGGTTCTGAGCTTATTTCCTACATTTTGTCGCAAATTTTGAGAAGCGTGGAAGAAAGTTATTTTTCCCCGCTAAATGAATAAATTTTCACACTTTCTACACACACGCTCGAAATGCGTACACACATACATACATACATACATACATGCATACATTCATACATATAGACATATATGAGTCAGATCAGCTAAAATGAACAAATCAGTGCGCACCAAGTTCTCAGTTTTCTCTGCCGATTTTTAAACCGACTTCGAAAAAGGAGGAGGTTTTGAATTCGACCTGTATATATATTTCTTCTATGTTTATGTGCGCATTACTTCGAAACTACTGGACCAATTTAAATGAACTTTTTTAATAATGAAAGAGGATGATATACACACACACACACACATATATACACGCATAAACAGTCACACGCACATAGGTTTACTGCAGTTTCTTAAGTCTTTTTTGAAAAAATCCGCTCGAATAAGTGCGTCTTTTTAGGGCTTTATTTTCGAAAATGGTTCTTTTTTTTAATTTTTTTTATACCCTTTTAGTTGTACCAGTCAAATTTCATTTTATTTATCCAAATCCAAAAGTTTATTCAAATTAGTTCAGTAGTTTCGGAATAATCGGCGGATGAACAAAACAAAATTCCAGTGCTGACCTAGTACTGGCTCGATACTGGCCCAGTTATATAATCGGACCATCATGGGACCATCCAGTTTCATAAAAAAAAAGTTTATCCAAATCGGTTTACTAGTTTCGGAATAATCGGCGGACGAACATAACAAAACGCCAGTACAAACTGAGTACTTGCTCGATAATCGTGCAGTGATGCAATGGGACATCTATGGGATCATCCTCTTTCATTCAAAAAAAAGTTTATCCAAATAAGTTCAGTAGTTTCAGAGTAATCGGCGAACAGAGTCGGCAGCGCCCGTAACTTACGGAAAAAATATTTAACTATGAACTAAATTACTGGTCAGCTACTAGATCAATCCTTAGTAATTTGGAATGGGACTACCATGAGATCATCCTCTTTCATTAATAAAAAAGTTCATTTGAATTGGTCCAGTAGTTTCGAAGTAATGCGCGCACAAACATAGAATATAGTGTGAGTATATATACATATATATATATATATATATATATATATATATATATATATATATATATATATATACACACACATACACATACACACACACACACACACACACACACACACACAGAGAGCACCACAGACACACACACACACACACACACACACACACACACACACACACAAACACACACACACACACACACACACAAATACACATGCACACGCATTAATACACATACACACAAACACATATGCACACGCATACACACAAACACATATGCACACGCATACACACATACGTACACTATACACACACACATCCGTACGGATATTTTCTTAAAATAATGTATTTTGATTCCAAATGGCCCAAAACATATTTCTAACATGTTTTTCAGAAAACTTTCTTTTTTACTACCACAAAGCTTCCTTTAAGAGGGAGCAATAAATTAATTTCTGGGTTGGATCGCGATAAGTGAAGTCGGACTACGATGCACTTGGCCTGTATCGTAGACATTAGCTCCGTGTGTGAGCACGATACCCGCACACTGGCGACCTGGCTTCGAGTCCCCACCCCAAAAATCAATTTTCATATACAAAAACGTTAAAATAAAAAAGTAAGTCCTTAACCCAACTACCTCAGGCACAGAAATTTCTTAATAGTAAAACGTTGGAGTAAAACGTTATACTCTACTAGTAAACGTTATCGGTTCATGAAAAAAGAAAATTCTTTTTTCGAGTTTAACTCAGACTGGCCCCGTTAAGTACCCCATAATAACAATTTATTGAATTTGCCAAACTACTTCCAAACAGTATCAAACACTCTGTCAATACTGAAGAAATACCAATTTACATAATTAACCTGGTCTTTGCTATAACCTACTGAGATGATACCTAATGTCCTAAAACTCGATAAATGTCCCTTTCTTTTCACGTACCCAACAATAAGAATTTATTGCTCCTTACTAACCACTTCTTAACGATAGACAACGCTCTGCAAATACTAAAAGAGCATCCAATAACCTAAGCAAATTGGGTTTAATAGCTATAAACAACTGAGATGATACTTAATGTCCTAAGACTCAATAAAAGTTATTATTTTCTAGTTTATCCAGCAATAAGGATTTATTTATAAACCATTATTCTAATCCGGGGATAAATAAGGGAAATCTGACAAATTCCTGAAAATTATGTTTAAATATTGTATCTCTTAATACAAACGGTGTTTTTTTTATAAAACTTCTACAAGTTTACAGGGTTTTATCTTCAGATTATAGCAAAATATATAACCTAAAGCCCAATCGACATTCCCGACCTGGGAAGAATCAAGAAACCTAAGAAATGCCTTAAAGTTATTTTTAAAAAATTGTACCTCTTGATACAAACTGTCTTTTTTCATCAAAATTTCGCGAGCTTATAAGTTTTTTTCAGTACTCGATTACAGGAAACATAATAATCGTATACACCATCTACTGCCTCTTGGGAAAGATCAGGCAACCTGAAAAATTCCTGAAAATTATGTTTAAAAAATTATATTTCTTGATACAAACCATCTTTTTTCATAGAACTTTCGCGAGCCTATAGGTTTTTATCTCTATATTACAGGAAAAATTATAAGCAAATGCACAATCAACTTTTCTGATCCGGAAAAATTACGAAAACTGAAAAATGCTTTAAAATTATTTTTAAAATATCACCTTTCTTGATATAAAAGGTTTTCTTACACGAAACTTTCGCGAGTTCTTTTATGAAGCATTTAGGTAACATTATATCAAGAAATATAATATTTTAAACATAATTTTCAGGCTTTTCTTAGTTTCCCTTAATTTTCCCAGGTCAGTAAAGTTAAGTGAGCATTGGATTCTAATTTTTCCTGTAATCTAGATATAACAACCTGTGAATTTGCAAAGGTTTTATAAAAAAAGACGGTTGTATCAAGAGATATAATATTTGAAACATAATTTTCAGACACTTCTCATGTTTCCTTATTTTTCCCAGGTCAGAAAAGTTGGTTGGGCATTTAAATATAATTTTTCCTGTAATCAAGAGATAAAAATCCTGTGAGTTCGCCAATGTTTTATAAAAATGACGGTTTGTATATTTAGATATAATATTTTAACATAATTTACAGGCATTTTTTAGGCTTCCTGATCTTTCCTGGTCAGGGAAGTCTAGTTCGCATTAGATTATAATTTTTCATACAATCTAGATATACGAGCCTGTAAGCTTGCGAAAGATTTATAAAATACGAGTAAGACGGTTTGCATCAAGAGATATAATATTTTAAACATAATTTTGAGGCATTTCTCAGGTTTCCAGATTTTTCCTAGTTCAGGAAAATCGATTCGGCATTTGCTTATAATTTTTTCTCTAATCTAGAGATAAAAAGCTGTAAGCTTGCGAAAGTTACATTAAAAAATACAGTCTGAATTTAGATATATAATTTTTTAAACACAATTTTCAGGCATATCTGAGGTTTCCCGATTTTTCCCAGGTCAGGATAGTTTATTGGTCATTTGCTTATTATTTTTCCTATAATCTAGAGATTGAAATACGTAAGCTGGCGAAAGTTTTATGAAGTAAGACGGTTTGTATGAAAAGATATAATGCTCTAAACATGAGTTTTAGACGTTTCTCAAATTTCCTGATGTTCCTAGTTCAAGGAAATCGATTAGGCGTTTGCTTATAATTTTTCATGTAATCAAGAGATAAAAACATGTAAGCTCACGTATGTATTATGAAAAAATACCGTTTGTATCGCGAGAGATATAATTTTCAGGAATCCTTCAGGTTATCCCGATTATTTTTCAGGTTAGGATAATGATTTTAACATTTGATCACAATTTTTCTATAGTCTAGAGATAAAAAACTGTATGCTCGCGAAAGCTGCATGAAAAAAGATCTTTCATACGAAGAAATATTTTATTTTAAAAATGATTTTGCCATTTCAGCCCACTGTGTGTCGTTGTGACCAAATAAGCTTTAAAAAAAATTCATACCCCTAACTCGACCTGGATTCCCTTCTAACAGAGGTTGGAAGAGAGTGAATATGCAAAAAGAAATTCTATCTCGGCCTAATCAAGCTCTTCGAATATATAACTTCACACATATGTTCGTTATGGTAGAATACACTAATAAAAAAATGTAAGCACCTAAATCGACTCAGAACGCCTTCAAACAAGACTAACAATGGAGGCAATATTGGAAACAAATCTAAAACGGCCTGATAAAACTCTTTAAATCTTTAACTTTACACATATTGCACCCCCAGAACAAGACTATGACAACTCAAAATACTGTGTTTTTATAAAATTAAGGTAGTAACGTAAATTTTTCATAAAATTTTTTCCCCAATCTTGTTTGAAGGGGCTCCGAGTCGAGCTATAACTTGAAATTTTTTCCTCTGACGCATGTGACCACAACGTACATATTGCTCATCCAGAACAGGAGTACGGAAACTCGAATTTCTTCAACTTTATTTTTGTATACATACGACTCTTACGAAAATAAAAGTACTTTATACTCTTCAACAATTGGTTTAAAATGGTTGAGAAAACTGTAATAGAATAATAAAATTCATGGAAAAAAGTTAACTTCACGATAAAAATTTAAATTTATGAAAAAAATTACGTTATTGCTTGGTTTTATAAAGACATACAGTACCATGCAAAAGCTCTTGTATGCTTTATGAAAGTCTTTGATCTAATACATTAATTTTAAATTACTATATTTCTTTCTAATTCATATCTCAAAAAAGGTCTGCTATTTTTATCATGGATGGTTTGTCCAAAGATATTTTTTTACTAAAATTAAAAACTATAGGTAATAATCTTTACCGATATTCTAAAGCATTACTAATCATTAAATATTAATTATTAATATAAAGAATTACTTACAAAGGATTAAAATTTAAGAATAGTAATTAATATGAAGAATTTCAGAAAATACTTTTGGGACTAATGGATACACAAATTTATACAGATTTACAAATATCTTAAAACAACTATGTGATTAATTAATAATGGGATATACCAATTTTGTGACAAACAGTAGTAACAAATGCTTTAACATTGATGATGAACAATTGGTGATTCTATGAATAATTTTACCAGTGATTATGATTTACAATTATTCCCTATTAATTACAAATAATCATTCTAAGTTTTCTACACCACCCAAGAGGTACTGTTATAAGCACATTGAT
Source organism: Gastracanthus pulcherrimus (assembly GCA_949152435.1). Classification (NCBI taxonomy): domain Eukaryota; kingdom Metazoa; phylum Arthropoda; class Insecta; order Hymenoptera; family Pteromalidae; genus Gastracanthus; species Gastracanthus pulcherrimus. The sequence goes on along the minus strand of OX424573.1, from coordinate 81,865,164 downwards.
AATCAAAGTTGATATTTGATATTTTCTAAAATTTATTGAACTGCTACTGAAGCTGCTTACCGAACGCATCCATAGTCCTTATACGAATTTTTGCTACATGCATGACTAGCGCTCCACATATTTTACCTATTTTGGTGGCGAATCTCATACTATTAACTTGCTTAAATATGTATATATATATATATATATATATATATATATATATATATATATATATATATATATATATATATATGTGTGTGTGTGTGTGTGTGTGCGTGTGTGTGTGTGTACACGCTTGCACCTACGTTATGCGCGGCTAGTACTTGGATGGGTGACCGCCAGGGAACCCCGGGACTAGTACAAATACACTGACCCACCAAAGCGGATTTCATCCTGATACAAGTTTTCTCCACTCCACAGGGATAACCCCAGACAAATGCAGGATGTGATTAGGTAGAATAATATAAAGGTATCAAAAATAACTATGAGACACTTGCTATGATAAGAGGCTGCATAACATACAAAAATAATTTACCTTATCGATTTAAGAGAATCGTAAAACAAAAACAAGACTCTTTAAGATTGGAGAGCTGGAGACTCTTTAAGATTGCGCTCACAGCATGTATCATCAAGATGTTCTAACAAATTGGTGTCGACGAGGATGACTTTAATTTACAGCGTATCATTTGAAGAGAATTGGACTCTGAGAATTTTCGAGCTTGGTGGCTCATAACAGGGACGTATGGTACTGTTTCCGCTCCGATTCTCGCATTACGAGTACTCATTCAGCTGGCTAAGGATGAAAATGCTGTCCTTCTTACCCAGCTAATGAAGATGGTAATAACTAGTTTGAATTTTTCGGAAGTCGTTCATTTTGGTTGGTCGGACTCGGAGGTGGTCCTAGCATGGTTGAGCAGGCATCCCGATGGACACCGTTTGTAGCGCATCGGGTATCTAAAGCCTAAACCGACTTGCCGCACATGCGTTGGACGTACGTCAACGCTAAAGTAAACCGGGCAGATTTAGCTACTCGCGGATCTTCACCTGTGGACCTTTGTGACTCTTCTGTTTGGTGGCAGGGACCATTCTGACTGATGAAGCATGAAGAACACTGGCCTTGTCACACGGGAGATCCGGATTCTGACCCAATTGCTTGTCACACAGCAATCATCGGTGAGAAGTACCTGGGACGTGAATTGTAGCAGTCATAATTTGAGTCGTCAATGGATGAGTCAATAATTCAAAGGTATCCAAGCTTATCCAGGCTTTTACGAATAGTTGCACTATGTTTCAGATTCAGGTATAAAACGAGCCACGCAGAGAAGTTTATCAGATGGGCTGAAATTTCAAGGGCACTTAATACAGTCGTAAGGATTTCGCAGCAATGTCATTATTTCAAGGAGATTTCTTTGCTATCAAATGGTATAGAAATTGCTGCTTAATCTGGGTTAAGCCATCTGAGACTATTCTTAGACGAGACTGGATTACTACGAGTTGGAGGAAGACTACATGCATCACACTTATCCTACAACGAGTAAGATCCACTAATTATCTATTATACGTCTTTTTTAGCAACGTTGTATGCTAGAGATGCTCATGAACGTACACTGCACGGCGAACCATTGGTGATGAAGAGCTGCTTATTGAGAAGGTTTTGAATTACGCATCCGAGTGTGATTATTTGACGAATCTAATGAAAATGCGAGCAACATATTGGGAAATACGCTGCATCAGCTTTACTTTGCTGAGACAGAGTATTTGGCTCGAATTGTTCGACGTGTGATTGTGTGCCAAGAATGACCGAGCCAGGAGGATCCGAACGCTCTCGGGTGGGTTCGTGTGTCGCTTCGGCGTCAGTAGACGGCTTCGCGCATGGGCTGCTCTCGCGCACGCGCGAAGAAAGGAGTGAGTATGAGCGAGATGAGCAGGTTGGATTGCACCATCTACGCGATACATATTCTGACACTCATCGTAACAACCATCGAGCATTTGTAACGTAGCAGCACACGCCAAATATCTAAATAATATACTAATATATACATTGGAAACATTCGGAGTATGCTCTTTTCTCTTTTTCCTTACTCCGTTATCAAATATAGTCCGCTCATTTGCTCTGTTATCCTCGAGATTATACTCAATTATAAGTGTTTAAAACTTACGAGTGTCGTATATGATTCTTTTTAATTCTACGGTGAATCGATATACGCGCTCAGATCTAGCTCTCTTAGATGCTGAGATAGCGTGATTAAAATTTTCAATTATTTTATATAGCGTTTAAGAACTTTTGCTTGGTACTGAATTATTTCGAGTTGTCATAGTCTTGCTCTGAGGCTGCGATATGTGTTAAAATGTTAAGGAATTTTATTTGGCTTTTTTAGAGTTTTTTCTAATATTCACCCCCGTCCAACACTTTGAAGAGGTTACGAGTCGAGATTGGGATTTTCTTTTGTTAGTGTATTTTGCCACAACGAAGATATGTGTACAGCTATAAATTCGACGAGGTTTATTAGGCCTATTTAAATTATTCGTCTGATTTTCACATTCTTCTAACCCTTGTTTGAAGGAGTTCGGTGTTGAGCTAGGGGTAAATTTTTGTTTCTCCTGCATTTTGTCACAAGGAAGTGATGTGTAGAGTTATAAATTCGAAGAGTTTAATTAGGCAGAGTTAGAGTTTCTTTTAACATGGTGCTGAGCTTTTTTAATGGTTATGAATTTCTTTTCATGGTCGCTTTACTTCTTATTTTACACGTATCTGTCGAAATAAAATACAAAATCAAATAATTTTTATTTTGTCAGATTCTGAAGTTAAATACTTTTTTTATCAGATTATAACGTTTGAAATTTTAAACGCATACAAATATTCGGTAGTCATCTTAACAAGAGAGTAGTCTTGTCGAATACCATCTTGAGAATCCATTGCATATAAATATTATGCGTATAAGGATATGAGAAATACTGACTTTATTCCTACATTACCGGTCGTTCACCATTATAATTTTTCCTCTGTAATAAATAAATAAACATCGCTAAAATCGCAGCGCTACGCTTTTCGCATAAGGCACTCGCAAGTCTTTAACCAATGATCATATAAGTATTAATACCACATAAGGAGAGAAAAATTCGACAACAAATAAATACGTTAAAGCTAAATACATGTTTCATATTAGAACAAGAAAAGTATGTTCCCGGTATATTTTGTTTTATCTCACTGTTTTCACATTTACGGGACATACTAAACCTATTCGGAAAACTCTTGAAAGAATTGTTTAAATTTTATAACAAAATTGTTGACATCTTTGGGAGTCATAATAAAAGCTCTTTAACTAAGAGTTACGGCATGATGACATGCATTTTTTTATGTTTTATTTGTTTCATGCAGAAATATGTTTGTATTTCTTACTAAGGTAGATCATGTTATGTTTCTATACTTGAGAATAGTAGTATATTGTGTACCAAGGGTGAGAAATAGGCTTTTACCGATCGTGTGCGTTTCATGTACAAATCGAAGGCGAACAAGCACGAGCCGAAGGTGAGTACGTTTTGCGAGTCGGGGACGAGTACTGCAAACACACAAAGGCGGAAGAAGCCTCTCGCCCATGTTGCACATTGTATTTCGCGGTGTTTCGTGACTATCAAGCGGAACCAAATGTGGCCGTTTTTTGACACGGTGCAACTACCACCTTGTTCAACTAAGACATGAAGATGTGTATACCTACACGTACATTGATTTATATACATATACACATACACGCATACACACACATACATATACACACATAGAAATATACATATATGCACATATAGAGATAGCTATTATTGCATATTAAAGTTTTTCAAGTAAAATATAGATAAGATAATTTCATTAATTGTATTTATTGTTTATTTGAAATAGAATTTAAATTCTATCGCGCGCACTTACGAACGCGCACGCGCATTCATATGTAAAATATATGTACAAATAAGTTGAAAATTGATTATTGAAGCCATTCTTACATTTATTGAGGAGGTTCCTTTTCGCTCGCTCAAGCGGGCTGTAAAGTAACTTTTTCGTCGCCGGTCGGAAAACGGCTACTTCTTGTCCGCTTTATAGTCACGAATGAGCGCGAAAATCGTGTATGTGTTACAAAATAGTACAGATAGTACTGTATGCTCATTTCAACTGTGGCCACATTTTGACTAGAAAAGTGGGACTAATGGACTGTTAAAAGACAATGTTGTTAAAAGAAAATCTAAAATCAGGGTTATTGGTAGAACTTGATGAAATAAAGGAATTTGGACTAGTATCTAGTGAAGTCACTTTTTTCCCGCAAATGCGGGAAAAAAGTTTAATTTTGGTCTCGCTTTTCAGGGAAAAAATAGGCCAATTTCGTTCAGATGGACATAAACTCAATTATTAATGGCCCACGATAACTGGCGTATAACTATATGAATGTTGCCAAAATTTTTAGGAAAGGTAGCCTCGCTGATAACACATCACTTTCTTTGAACATTCTAAAACATTAGAGTTCAAACCTTCAAACGTTGAAAATCAAAGTTTTAAATACATCTGAAAAACGTTGGTAAAACGTCTCAATGTCCACAGATTCGTTTCACATAAAACGTTATAAAACCGTTTTTGAATCGTGTGAAACAGGTTTGAAAATGGTTTGAAAAAATACGTTATGTGTTGTCAGAGCTTTGAGTATCTATTTGGATCCATGGCAAAAAAAAATCCGCTAGTCGGCAGTAGGTGCCACGAACAATAAAATGACGTTCATTCACATATGCACGATGCTATATGCGCTGTCGATGAGAGTCGTTATTCGTGATGTCGTACAGGGTCGGTAAAGTGCTTTACTGTTTATCCAGCAAGAATAACAAAAATAAAAAGACACACGGATACGCGCATGCACAGCACACATGGTACCCCGCATGCGTAAGTGTACACCATTTTACGTTTGCGGCTCGTGCTGCTGCCTACCGGATTTTTTGCGATGAATTCTAATTGGCTACGTTCTTTGCCCATATTATAAACAATTGTGCAAGGATTTTTCGTATGCAGAGGTTTAGAGTAAAGCCGAGTGGGAATAAAACTGAATCATCGAACTACATTAATAACTTTTCCGACAAATGAGAACAATTAACTAAGTTTAAGGAAGCTAAGTGACAATACAGCGATTCTTATTTGCAACAATTAATTCGCTTTGGCAAAAACTCGAGGAAGGGTCAGGAGAATGTTATGATAAGTACTTACGAATTTTTTGGATGTATATTGACACATGCTACCATGAGTTAAGCCAGAAAGAATGGCGATTTATTAATATTTCAAATTTTGCGAAATATCAGTGTTTTATTTATCATTCATGATAATCAAGCCAATTTGGTAAAATCTCAAAAAATGGACGCGAAATTGTGATGATAAGTAATTAAATTTTTTTTGGACATGTTTTGACCCACGCTACCATGAGTTATGCCAAAAGGAACGGCGTTATATTAATTTTTCCAATTTTGACAAATATCACAGATTTACTTTTCATTTGCGCTAATCAAGTCGATATGGTAGAAACTCGAGGAAGGGTCTGGAGAATGTTATGATAAGTACCTACTTGTCAAGTTTTTGAACATGTTTAGACCAATCATACTATGGGTTATGCCAAAAGGAATAGTATTTTTTGGCCTATTCTTTCAATTTAGCTATCGTTTACGGACAGACTTTCGAAGGGGAGCTTTTAAGCATGTCTATTCGGTGAAAAGCGTTTTTAGTGATATGGAATAACATATCAAATTATACGCAAATGAATTTTTGGTCAAATCCAGAAGGCATTCGCCCACTACAGCTATTATTCTGCATACCATAAAGTATACGCCATACATATGAAATATAGAGCCTCATATAGAGCCTCTTTACGAGGATAGGGCAAGTACCTAAAAATGTACAACTATTGCTATATAGCTTAACATTTACAGCCCTGTTCTCTTTAACAGCTAAAATTTAAATCTTCTAAAATATTAATTGGATACTCGTAGAATTTGTTTATCAAAAATATTTATTTATTACGGAGAAAAAAATATAAATGTGAATAGCCGGTAGGGTAGGAATATTTATTATTTAAACCGTTCATTTATTATTATTGTTGTATAAAGTAAAAGTATCAGATCTCCGACACGTCCCAACGTTTCAGTTACTATTGATCATTAATATTTACTAGCTTTAATTGATACTCTGGCCAATAAATTTTAAACTTTTTGTAAACATTATACAAGTTTAATGTTGTAATATACTTTTCTGCAAAAAGCGCACACTTACTCCGCATTTAGCTTAAAAATTATAATACCTATATAGTATCTTAAATAATATACAAATAATTTCTGAAATATTGATACAGATAGGATGTTATGAATAGCTATGTAATATTTCAGCAAAATATTGAAGAAATTGCGGTGCGGATTTTCAAAATATTAAAGAAACTGCGACTCGTATTCGGAATCTTCCATTTATTATCTTAATTTCTTTATAAATTTCAATTGTGCATAAGTTTTGACCAGAACGTCCTTAGAAGTGCTCCGGAAAAAAAATAATTCCGGTTCAGTTTGGGAGTAGTTCCGGTAACATACACATAGCTTTCAGTCCACTCTTACACTACGCACAGTCATAGACTCCCACCCCCATGGCATCATCCATAGAAAGCAAAAAACAGTCGGTTGCGTCGATTTTCAGTGTAGAAACTATTCACAAGGTAGACTTTTATAATATTAATTAATAATGTAACCACTTCAAATATTTATACGTTTATCTATAGGGAAGAGTCGTACACAATGGATAATATTAATTTATTATCAAATTGAATAATTAAAGCAATAAAATAGTTCGGAATTAATAAATTCTGTGTAAATAGTATAACATTAAATAATTTCAGACATATAGTAAGAGACAAAAATAAGCTTTTTACATAGTTCAATAAATTTTTTCCGACTAAGCGCTTTATTCTGACATTAAAAAAGCAAAAAAATTTTATAAGCGTATAACCATTTTAAAATAGTAGTTTAAATACAATTATTTATCTCAGGTTGGCCCCAAGAACGAAAGGGACTTTTATCGAATAGTAGGGCATTAGGTGTCATCACAATCGGTGATAGCTATAAAAACGCTGCCAACTGCTTTGTTACTATGCTTTCTCAAAGAAAATTTAATTAAAGTTATTATATAAATAAGGAAGAGCTGCGAAGCATTGTCCATAATGGTTATTTTACTGTCAAACTATTTTCATTTAGTGACTTGTACCCCACTGAAAAATTAATATTTTCTAATCAATATATTATCCTATATATCGTATATTCGGGTGTCTTACGTCAGCGATGTGTCATTGATTCTAAAATCGTTTATTTATAAAATCAAATGAAATCTATATCTATAAAATATTAAATTAGTCTATTTTTTCTTTCACTGCAAAAAAATGCGGAAGACACAAACAAAAACGAATAATTTTTTAAAATCACTCATTAAATTATGCCATTATTGAATCAATTTAAAAAATGACTAATAATTATTCAGTCAATAAATATTTTTAACGTTACATTATCTTTCCAATTTTTGCATTTTATCATGTAATATAATACGTAAAGTTGACTAGAAGTGTAATGTGCAAAAAAATGTGGAAGACAGAAACAAAAACGCATAATTTTTTAAAATCACTCATTAAATTATGCCATTATTGAATCAATTTAAAAAATGACTAATAATTATTCAGTGAATAAATATTTTAATATTACATTATCTTTCCAATTTTTGCATTTTATCATGTAATATAATACGTAAAGTTGACTAGATAGTATAGTAAATCTCATGTATAATAATACTTAATATCTACAAAAAAGCAAAGCGATGAAGCTTAGAGATGTAGTGATATAAAGGGTGAAATAGTATTGTTTAAAATGAATAATCTCTAATATCTCAAAAGATTATGAACCAATTCAGCTCAAATATATTCAGCCAAAAACCTGACACCTAACAAATATTCTCTGAAATTTTCGAGGCATTACATCAAGTATTACTCAAGTTATCGTTGTAAAAAAAATGATTTTCTTTCACTTATTATTTTTTTTTCTCAGAAAATAAAACGTCTTATTACCTAACAATTTACAGGAATATATTTGTATATGAAACAAGTATTCAGTAAAAATCTCACTGACTCTTATCGTATAGTTTTTGAGTAATAAATGTTTCAAAATAAAATTTGTCACACCGTGTAACAACTGAAAAACGACTCATATAAAATTATTTCAGCCCGACAATGAAGGATTTTAAGAGTACTTTATTTCATAAAAAATTGGTTTCCGAAAAACCACCCCTGCATTGAAAACAATTCAATAAACGATATTTGAAAATTCTTAAATTTTTAAAAATGGCTATAAACAAATTTACTCGAGTATTTTAGCTGAAACTTTCAAGTGTGCACCGAGTATTCACAGCAAACATCTGTGTAAAGCTTGCAATAGTTATACCGCAACTCGAATGAATGGTGCTATTTCAAATTATATAACATTAATTCGCTGTTACTTTCCACGTAGTATTTTTCATGACAGAAAAATTAATTCGAATCAGACACAATTTACTTTTAAGTTGATATAGCTTTTGTATACTTGCCCATGATTTATGAAAGCATCTTAAACATCTAAAATGTCTGAGTCTATGGTAAAGAATTCTTTTCCAATAGTTCATGTTGACAGATGTATTAATCCATTCAATGTTAATGGACATAAAGGTACAAGTCTTCACAAAGTTTCAAAACAATTTTTGTTAGATTATCCAGATGCACCTGAAACAGCTATGATTCGTTCATCTTGTAGAAAGTCGTATTCTTCTGTAAATTTTAATTTATCTAATAACTCTCTAAATGAGCAGAGGCAGGAAGAAAATAAAAGACCACAAAATAAAAGAGTCCGTCTATCGAGAGAAGCTGAAATAGAACAAATGTTGGATGGATTGAAAAGTAAATTATCTTCTCTACTTCCAAATGATCCATTGATAGTTTCTATTTTAACAATAGCGCCAGAATGCTGGACTTTACGCGATATTCAATCGAACTTTGCGTGATATTAATAGTCGAGTTATGCCGAATAAAAAAGATGTAGTTAAAATTAACGAAAATGTTGAAATTTCGTATGTTCCAAAAAGATTGCTACTATGTGATATCATAGTATTATTAGAGAAAAGACATTTTAAAGAAGAATGCCAACAATTTCCTATCGGCTTTAGAAAATTTGCAAAGCTACGTCCAAAATGGTGTGTTTTGGCCGGTGAAAGAGGTACGCATAGCGTGTGTGTATGTGTAATACACCAAAACTTCAAGGCCATGCTTGAAGCATCCAATTTTATGGTTCTCACGAAGGAATCTGGCGATCCAATCAATGGTTATACCGATTGCTTTCGGTTAATCTTATGTACAAAGCAGAATCCTGCTTGTTTTTTAGAAAGTTGTCAAAAATGTGGTAATTTTTTAAGATTTGAAGAATATGTATTTTCTGTACCATACGAAAATAAGATTGAAGAATTAATTTTCAGTGTCTGGCAGTCAACAGATAAATGTACTTTAAATAAAGAATGTCGTTCGCTGGATGATTTTATTTCCGAATTGTCTTCAAGGTCAAGAAAACTTATACCACATCATTTTATCGTAAAAAACAATCAAAACATATACAAGATCTGAAAAACAATTTACATGAGAAGGAAGGGCTTCTGAAAATGGATTATTCTGAAAATTTTGCTTACGTAGTTCAGAATGCTGCTCAACAATATCATTTTAACAATGCTCAGTGTACAATACATGTTGCAGTGCTATATTACAGAGAAGATAATAAAATAAGGCATTGTAGTTTTATAGCACTTTCTGAATGTACTACTCATGATACGTCAGCAGTTTATATTTTACAAGTAAAAATTATTTCTGAAATAAACAAAAGATTTCCGAAAATGAATAAGATTATATACGTCACAGATGGTGCAAAGTAGCACTGTAAAAACAGATATCAAATGATAAACTTGGTAAATCATGAGTTAGATTTTCAAATAACAGCAGAGTGGCATTTTCATGCTACTGCCCATGGAAAGGGTTCATGTGACGGAGTAGGGGCCGTGTTAAAAAGAGAAGCTACTCGTACCAGCTTGCAGGCCAAAGCTACGGACGCGATTTTAAATTCAAAACAACTTTATGACTGGCGAGACAAAAGTTCCAAACAATAACATTCTTTCACTATTCCCACAAAAGATTATGAAAAAACATCAAGATCACTAAAGAAAAGATTCTCAACTGCACCATCTGTTACAAAACTTTCAGAAGAACACGCGTTTTTAGTTTCTTTCGACAAAAAAATTATTGTGTTTAGATACTCTAATGCACCAATCCATTATCAATAATAGAATATTAATAATTGAATTTTAAAAATTTTAATCAAAATAATACAAATATACAAAAAATGACAATAATTAAAAAATTAAAAACTGTAAAAAATTAGAAATTACAACAAAAAAAGTAATGCGGGCTTTGTAATAAAGACAGTCTCAACCCTGTAAAACGCATAGAGCGTTCATAGGAATCAATAAAAAAGTTCCATGATAACTATATATCAGTAAGCAGTTATTTTAATTGAATATACTTGAGTAGAAGTAAACAAATAAAATTTAGCTTCGTGTTAATATTCCGCGACTCAAAATTCATAAAAATAGTCTCCGTCGATAATGTTCCTCAATAGACTTACGTTTTCTACCGCATAGAACAGCAATTTTGGGGCGTTTTTTGAGGTTAGGGATAAACGCTTAAGGTATCGATAAAAAAGAGGGTCAGATTCGTGTTCAACAGCTCAAGATACATAAAAATACGCTCTGTCAATAATTTTTTTCACGTAGATCACAGGACCTACCTCTCAAACGCGTGAAACGGCAATTTTGGGGTGTTTTTTAGGTTAGGGACGAACGCTTGAGGTATCGGTAAAAAAGAGTGTCGGATTCGTGTTCAGCAGCTCAAAATACATGAAAATACGCTCTGTCAATAATTTTCCTCACGTAGATCATATGACCTACATCTCAACCGCGTGAAACAGCAATTTTGGCCAAAAGGTGCATTTTAATAATCATTTTAACATTATTTCATGTTATTTTGATCTTTTTTATATAAATGTCGCATTATTGCCATTTTGCTATTATGGCTGTCACTTTTCTACTAAAAAATGCTATCTTCATGATTATTGGTGTAATTGTTCGAGTGATCAAACCCACTTTTTTTAAGGATTGTAAGTTCTAAACTGAGTTTAATTAATGAAAAGGGGAATTAAAACGTTTTGGAACAATTTTTTATGAAAATTTCAGGAAACTTGATAAAAATTCATTTGTTGCTATTTTTTAAAGATATTTAATTTCGTTGAATAAATAGAGGTTGAAATTTGCTAAAAAATGTAAAACATGACCACATGCTAATATTTAGCCTTTATCAACTTCGAGCTAAGGGTTTCAAAATATCTGAGGAAATACCACATACATTCTAGCGTGGCAGCGCAGTGAGGAAATGGCAGTGGGGGAACTGTAGCGGCGGCGACGGCGGCGGTGCGGTGGCCCGCGCACGAGATAACTGATTTTCAGGCTTCAAATCTGTTCAACCTTAATTATCTCGACACTAGAATAACGAAAATGGATGAATTTTTTTTATTATAGGGTACCGAGTTGAACTGATCACGAATTTGTGATCTTATTTTTAAAAAGCATTATTGGACCGTCGAAAAATGCTGTTTTTCAATTTATCTGTTTTCCCGTTTTTTATGTCTCAGGCGTGAAATATGTCGTAAAAATGTATATATTAATAAAGTAAGTGTGAGTGTATTTATCTGTGTGTGTGATGAGTGTACGTATCTGCTTAATTGTTTTTAAATTGTGACATGATGGATGTACGGGTAAGCAAGAATGAGTGAGTCTCCAGAGATTGTTATGAAAACTGTGATATTTATTGACATACTGTGATATTAGATAATGACAAATTGTAAAACAATCATATGTATATACTGACGACCTGTGATAGCGATCAACGATTTTAATGTAATGACGAAATAACAATTCATGTAATGTATTTTTGCCAAATGACAAAATAAATCGTATATTTATCTCTCTCTCTCTCTCTCTCTCTCTCTCTCTCTCTCTCTCTCTCTCTCTCTCTCTCTCTAACTCTCTCTCTCTCTCTCGAACGGTTCGCTTTCTCTCTCTTTACCCGGTCTGGCCGTGCGCACGTGCAGTGGCACGCGCACACATGTATTAACTATCGATCACAATATAGTTATTTTACACGAATTATACTGAGCCGTCGTTGACTATATCTACCCCAGATTATGCATGTTCTAAAATGGTATTAATATATCGCGGGTCTTTAGTGGTTAAAACCCCGTTATATTTGACGCCCTCTGGAAAAACTCACTGAGTCGTGGGGATGATTTTTCGAGCACGCCAAACATATATAAAAGCAGGTCTAGGCCAACGCACGCGTGGTCATTGTTTATGTTCGGTGCGCGAGAGAAAAAGCAACGCTTTTAATTGTAAGAATTGTTAGATCGAGTATTGCAAAATGGCAAAGTGCCTTTAGGTTGTACCAATCTAATAAAACATAAGATTGATGTTGGCCACCCACACACACTATTGATGAAGTTTAACACGTGTTGTGCTTTACTAGCTGTACGTTGACATCAGCTGAAAAGAATTACTCACCAACCGAGCGAGAGTGTCTGGCAGTACTGTGGGCCATACGAAACTTCCGATCTTATGTAGAAGGTTATCACTTCAAAGTCAATACAGACCATCCTAGTCTGAAATGGTTACAAAATATTCAGAACCCCACAGGATGCTTGGTACACTGGGCTCTTGAAATGCTTGCCTATAACTTTGAGGTTGAGTATAGGGAAGGCAATGAAAACGGTACGAGGATGAGTCTGAGGTACCAGTTTCTTCCGTCAGTTGCCAAGAGGAGGATGCTAGTGATGCCTGGTATCTGACGATGAAAGCGAAAGTTCGCGCCAATCCTACAGAGCATCCATATTGGAAAATAGTTGGCAACAGACTGTATTATTATCCATCAGATCCTTCGATCTATGATCTTTTAGAGGACAGGATGATTGGAAGCTAGTCCTATCAAAAGTAAAGCGGATGCAAGTTTTACATGAAGGGCATGACGAGCCTACAGCTGGACATTTGAGACACGCAAAAACATACGAGTGTATCGCATTGTTGTATTATTGGTCGTCAATTTATAAGGACATAGCAAACTATGTGCGTTGCTGTGCAGTGTGCCAGTAATGCAAAGCTGTTCAACTAGCATCTGCTGGACTATTAGTTAAAGATATTATGGGCTCTAACTCTCGTACACCGCGTGGTCATGAATACCTATTAGTATTCATGGACCTTTTCACGCACTGAGTGGAGAGTATCCCCATTCGCAAGGCAAATGCGAAAACGATTAAATAGGAACTCAGAAATAACATCTTCATACGCTTCAGAGTGCCAGGGACGTTCCACTCTGATAATGGAATTTAAAAACAAGATAGTAGAGCAAATCCTATAGCAAATCCTATAGAGCGAGTAAACCGCACCTTAAAGACCATGATCATGTCGCACATAGAGAAGACCCATAGTACTTGAAATTTCGAGCGCATGAACAAACTGCATGAAATGCGAGATTTATCAGCCGAAAATTCAACGAAAGCGCAAGAACGCTAAGCTAAATATTATAATAGTAAGCGGCGAGATGTGCAATGTGCTGTTGGATAGAAAGTATTGCGGTAAAGTCGCATTATTTTATATGCGCCACAAAAAATTACTGCTAAAAGAGCCCCAAAATATACTGGGCCATACGTCATTTCCGAATAACAAGATCACAACACTTACCAATTAACTAACCAATTCGTAAACAACGTAAAGCAAATCTATGTAAAAGATTTGTGACCGTATTTTGATGACGACGCCATGCCTTCCGACTCTGAACATGACGCTGTAGAAGAAATTTCGAAGGACGGCGGAGGACCCAGCGACCTCCAGCTTCGGACAAACGAGTCGCGAGCAAACGATGTGCCTTTAATAGATAGAAAGCACGGCAGGCTGCGTCCAACGCGTATAGTAGTCAAGCGTAAAGCTAGGGTTGTCAGTAATCGTGTAGGTAAACGACCAACTAGAGTACGCAATGTAAGCGTTGAGCATGACGTAGAACCTAAAGAAATCGCGAAAGATAAACGTAAAAGAGGTCGAGGGAGACCAAAGGGGTCCAGAAAACCCCCTGCGCCTCGTTGCAACGTATGTCCTCGTCGCAAGCGGTCTAAAACGGTAAAAGCCAAAAATGAGTTATAATGCGTACTGGAACGCTTGTTACATTGCAGAATCAACCCGCTGGTAAACGTTGTTCGGAGTTTAATATTATTATTAAGAGATTTACAGATTATCTATATTACTCTTTTCATATTGTCGCTGCCTCTCTTTCGAACGATATACCGCACGAAATTCGTTCTTACTTTTGTCGACCTTGCTTTAACCCTTTAACGTCCAAATGTGCTGAGTATTTACCTTTAGTTCAGCGGTTTATTTTCTTACGAAAACAAAATATTTCCTATATTGAAAGTACCAATCTTACGGTTTCGGGTTCGTTCTTTTGAATGGCGTTGAGGAAATTTGCACAAAGTTTCTACAAGATTTTTACAAAAATTTTAACAATTAAAATTTGTCTAAAAAAAATATTAAAAAAATCTATTTAGAGGTTATGTTTTTCTTCTTCTGAAATTTTCTCTATGAAAACGTACTTCTATTATCGTAAAAACTATTGAAAGAATGTTCCCGATATCTGTACTTTTAATTCAACATGGCGGTACCAAAATAGTGACCAATATGAAATGAATTTCCTTAAAATTTCATAATTTTTAATGACTGACTGTTAAACTGTTTTCTCAATGGCTTCACAAAAACACTTCAATACATTTTTCTGAGTTATGTAAATAAAATTTAGTCTTGTCCAACATCACGAATGCTATATGGTCGCCGATGATACTGGAAACTGGTGAATAAACGCGGACACATACCCTGTACGCTTATAGCGCTCACTTTCAGACACGATTCTATAAGTACATATACATGATGAATTACGCCTAAAATGATGAATGTCCCGTGCAGGAATTTCAGAGACCGTCCCCGCGACTAGCCCCGATCCTGACCTGATTTTTAGACCAACGGAAGTCAGCTCCGATTCAGACCCAATTTCCCGTCTTTGCCTCCTATTGAGCAGGACTCACGGATTCCCTGCCTGAATCCTATCTGATATTCTACGGTCTGCGCTTTTTTATTTTGAGGTTATGATTCTTGCATAAAACAGAGGATTTCAAAGTGGGGGATAACACGTCGGAATCTAATCAATATTTCTTATTATCTACTAAGTACTATTGACGTAACACGTCGGCAATGTAGATCTCTATATTGAAATTATCACTTTCTTTATTAACACTGAAGTATTTTTTTATTAATGTTTTCATGTTCATATACTATTATTATTGTTTTAAAAGTAATATGACAATAGAGCAAGTGAACCAATTACTGTGCCCTGTGATATAATAATATTAATATAATTGATATTCAAATGTCTTATTTCACCGAGTTACTATATGACGTTTTTTTTACAAAGTTCATAATTATTATATAGGGAAATTTGTAAGCGTGAATAGCCGTTAAGGTAGGAATTCCGTGAATAATTCACATCTCCTTATTCATTTTTCAACTATAAATAAAGCATTCACACTTGTAAATTTTTTAAATACCGACACATTTATACTAAAAATTATTAAGTGATCTTCGACTATTGATGTCCTTGTCTAAGCAAGTTTTCGACAGTCAGAATTAGGTAGATTTCAAATCACCAAATGTTATCTACATTCTAAAATCAGTAATTGTTTTTGACTCAAAATATTTATTAATATTTATTCCCCCGAACGAAAAGGGAAAAGCTTAGTTTTATGTTAATCAAATGATAATTATTAAAAATAAAGAAATAAATAAATAGCAAAGAATCTGAGTGGGACACTAAGAATATACTGTTGGTAACTGGCGTCATTTTAAATGAAATTTAAGAACTTATTGGTAAATTTTAAATTAATTGAAAAATTAAATTTTCTTTCAATTTTCATAAAATTTTATTGTTAACTGTTTTAGAAAAATAAATTAATAAATAAAAAATATTTAACTATTCCTTGTATATTTTTTAAACTGATTTTCTCCTACAATAATTAATAAAAGACCTTTAAAATTTAACTTAAGAGTTGTGGTATGAATTTGAAGTTCAATAACGAGAGAAAATTATACAACTAAAAAGCCGATAAGGTAGGAATTGGGTTAGTACTTTACATGTTTTTGATAAATATCACTCTCATTTTATCAATATAAAAGAGAAGAAAAGATTGAAAATATATACAAAAAATTGCATCGGTAAGTTAGGAATCGTGTCAGTATTTCTTATCTCCTTGATAGCTATTCCATATTTTAATTATACAAATCTTTTCGTAAATAGAATGGTATAAAAGACATTAAGGGGATGACGGATACCGGCATCATTTCATGAGCATAGGTACATTCAAACTTGCGCGCATCGTTCAGCTAATATTATTTAAAATGTGTTCTATGGAAAATGTATAGTATCTGTAGAACGAAGCGCGTTGGGCAAGCACTTTATGTATATCTTCCAATTTCTCTAAAAAATCAATATTACATTAGATTCTTATATAAAATTTTACGAAGAATCGATTTTCATTAGTAATTTTTCGTGGTCTTAAAAATTTACGGTCAATAATTTAGAATGATATTTGCAAAAATGAACATATTTTCAAAAATAAGAAGTTTCTATTAATTTTAATAAATACTTGTGCTGTAAAAAAATCAGCGAAAAGGAAAGATAAATGAGATTCGTAAATAATTATAATTTAAAAGATGAACTTTAGATGGTTGAAGAAAAGCGAGTTTTAGAATCATTGAATCTAAAACGCTTAAAATTCAGACTGTTAGGGAAAACCCAGTATTATAAATACTTAGAACTAAACTATTTACATTTCAGTCAGGTAATTAAAATCTTGCACCATAGACAAGGAAAGATAAATAAGATCCGTAAATAATTATAATTTAAAAGATGAACTTTAGATAGTTGAAAAAAAGCGAGTTTTAGAATCATTGAATCTAAAAAGCTTAAAATTCAACCCGTTAGAAAACCCAGTATTATGGATACTTAGAACTAAACTATTTACATCTCAGACAGGTAATTAATTTAAACTTAAAAGCTTAAACTATTGAAAGGCGCCAGACAGGAAGAAATTAAAACAACACACTTAAACGTTAGACCATATAATAGAATTATAAATTACGTTAATAAGTACATGCTACTTTATCTAAACTTTTTTTAATGGCGTGGTGGAATCGTAAAATCGGTTTTTAATTATATTGTAATACTATTGTTACTATTACTAAATATCTATACCACGCGTTGGGTAGGTACAGGTAAGGAAATGTACAAGAATAACGGTTTACTTTGAAGAAGCAAAAACTTGGTTTATTGGGCACTTAAGTACACGTGAGGTTACAGTAGAATGCAAGTCTGGACGGCGTGAGCGTCAGAAGAAGTCTGAGTGCGCGAGCGTGGGCACGCCGCACTCACGAGCATGTGCGCAGGGCGCTGGCGTGGTGCCAGTATAAAAGAGAGTGGCGGGGTCACTTGATACGGAGCCACATGATGAGGTGCACCAAGGGCTAGTGTATTTTACTATAATTCCAACACTCCCTCCCGATAGTTCTTGGAACAGCACCTTATCTCAGCTCGTCTCGTGTCAACCTACATTTCTGAAACATACAGGGTACATATATTAATGGTTAAGTAATAGCTTACTTAGTTTATTATGGGTTTCAGAGGGTAAAGGCTTTGTAAAAATATCTGCTCTTTGCTTGAAGATATCCAATTTATTTCTACTAATTTTCTTTCTACACATTGCTTTACGTAGTTCTCATGAACTTCTGTCATATGGCGTAACTTATTACTGCCTTCCATCATTGTGCATGCTACGGCTGCTTTGTTATTGCACCGTAGCAGGTACACCTCAAGTACATGCTTAAGGCTATAGATTCTCTGCATGCTTCACTCAGTGCTACATATTCTGATTAGCACGTGGACAATGCAACATATGGTTGTTTGTGAGTTTGCCAAGCGATTGTATCTTCATACAGCAATACTGCGTTACCACTAGTCATTAGTGAGTCCGAGTACGCTTCCGAGTATGCTTCCATTGCCTCTGCTTGACCTGTATATTTCAGTTTCCAGTTTTTAGAGTATTCTAAATACCTGAAAACTCGTGTTACCATTTTCCTAAGTACATGAGAAATCCTACAACTTCTCTGTGCTTGCGTTGATTTACCATTTGGTTGTTTTGCTTCTCGTTTTCTCGCATTTTCCTTTCTCTATTCAAGATTTGGCTTGTTACCATTGGCGTGCTTTGTCCTTTAGCTTGGGAGTAACCAAATTTCTGTTGCAATTTCAGTATGAATTTGCATTGATCTAGAGTTGTAACCTTGTTCTTTTTATCTCTATTTATTGTTAGTCCCAAGAACTCTTTTGGTTCTCCTAGCAATTTCATGTCGAACTTCTTGCTGAGTTGTGCTTGTATGGATAACATTCTTTTCTCGTTATTGCCTGCTAATAATATATCATTTATATAAAGTAACATAATAATGAGTACTTGAACTTCTATCAGTATAAACAGATACGGATCTCTGTTGCTGGCAGAGAAGCCGAGTTCCTTGACTTGTTCTGGAAAATGGTTATTCCAGTTTTTGGGGCTTGTTTTTAGTCCATACCGCGACTTCTCGAGCTTTCAAACTTTCTGTTTCTTCTGGCAGTTTGGCACACTGTAACCGTCAGGAAATTCCATGCGTATTTCTCTTTTAATCAGACTGTACAGGAAGGCTGCTTTCACATCTAATTACCACATTATCAGTCCAAGTTTCTTTGCCACTGAAATGACTGCTCTTACCAGTGACAGACGTGACACTGGTGCATATGTTTCACACAAGTCATACAAATTTATGTCCTTGAAACCTCTGATTATAATTCTTGCTTTATAACTTACTTCTCCGTTTATGCTTACTTTTCGTTTAAACACCCATCTCGAATCAAGGATATTTGTCTTTTCTTTAAATCAAATTAACCGCATTATTACAATGAATTTGATTATTCATACCTTCCATTTTCTGTCGTCGCTTGCCCTGCTGATTGTTTCGCCGCTTATTTGGCTCCATACAATCGGCCGCAATATGCCCAAACTCGTTGCAGTTGAAGCATTTGATCTTTTTGTGCTTACAATCAGCCTTCAGGTGTTCTGTGCTTCCGCAACGCTCACAGCGTTTGCGGCCAGGACTCCTTTCTCCCGAACTAGCACGACGGTCTTTCGACCGATCTCGAAACCTCTCGGGCTCGTTGAACATCGCAGAGCTGCCCTCTGGCTTAGTCCTACTCGCATCAATCTGAATAATAAAATCTTTTAATTGATTGTAGCTGTAATTGTGCCTGATCCATGTACTGCTATATTTTCAGCAGTTACAAGTTCCGGAAATACATGTAATACTGCATTATACAATAAACTTTTCTTTTCTCCATCGGAGACTTGTTTGTTGGCTTCAATGCTTTCGTACTCTCTTAAGAGGTTTTCAAACTTAAAGCAGAATTCAAATGCTGTTACTTTGTCCTTGTTCATCTTAGCATTGAACAGACGTTTTTGAGTAGTGAGTGGATTAATCCTGTATTCGTTGTGCTTTATTTCTTTTAACTTTTGCAACAACTCTACAGGATCTTTAACGTTTATTGTATACAAGTGATACTTTTCGTCTATTCTATTCAGAATAATTTCTCTTACAATATTTTTATCATGCAGCAGTTCCTCGTGAGGTATGCAGCAGCTAGCTTGTTCATCAAACAGATAGAACAATTTTCTAGATCGTAATTCTGAAAAAAGTAAATCTTCAAATGGTGCAAACTCAGAGCCTGCTTTGAGTCTGTACGATCGTGTTATGTTTGACTGCTTTGCTCTGCTGTCACTGGAACTACTGTGTTGATTCGTACTGCATGCTTCTCTGCAGCTGAAATTCTGTAAGAGATTATTAGTAGAGAACAATTTATTATTTTTATCACTTACAACTTCAGTTTTAACATTCATCAAGTGCGAGAGACTCAACCCTAACCACTTGGCTGACTCAAGCCTCCAATCCTCATAGGGCCTGTCCTTGTAACAGTTGTCGGCTGGACCAAACAGACTGGTTGGCCCTGTGTCCGCGTTCCAGTCTTCATCATCCGACTTTCCAGCAAGGTCTTTGTCTTAAGGGTGGATGAGGCCCTCGCAGCTGGTGGAGGTTCATCCTGCTCCATGGACTCAACGTCGTCGGCCTGGTTGACATCTTCCTCCCTTTGACTGCTGTTCTGCTCGAATGAAAAAGACACGTCCAACCTAACATTGTCGATCACACGGGGACCTCTGTGTGCCCGCAGAGGCTCCTTCCGATCTCCAGCAGCATTGGGTCGGGTAGACGGCTCAAGCCTTGTGTTTTTAACCGCCTCTGTCAACAACTCCATGTCATTGTGCATTGAGCTGCTAAGAGTGGAAATGGCATGAGTGCTCTTGACTGTGCACCCCATGAGTGCCTCACACTGTTTTTCAGTGCAGCCAGCATCTTAGACTGGGTGACTGCGTTTTCGTTTATCTTTGTAGTCAACGTGTTCAGATGTGACTGCACATTTACGTTGGTGGCACCTAACGCACTGTCAACGCCGCTGTGGATTGTTGGCTCCCTCAACACGGCCACCGTCGTTGGTTAGATGGCCAGAGCCTGCAACAAGTGCCCTGCCTCCTCCATTTTCAGCAGATTTTTATCTTAAACATGAACATAAACATTAGTCTGATATGTTGAGGGTTAACCAGTGCTACCAGACACTAAGACTTTGTGCACAAGTCTCGTGCCAATAGCAGGTAGCAGGCGATCTCACTAAGAGCTCAGCCTGCCACCCTAGTCTCTTTCAGTCGAGTATGTGATAACACTGTCTCGCTTACAGAGACCCACAGGGCTTGGCGTTAGGCTAGCAAGCTTGTATGGTCCGGTTTTTTTTCTTTAACACTGCATTGATTAGAAATGCCGTGGTGCATGGCCATGCGACGTGTACGTGGTAAACCCCACAAGCTTGAACAGACTTTACTTTACTTGTCTTAAATCGTTATAAATTTTCTATTCAGAATAGTTATACAACTGTTAATTTACTTTATATATATATATATATATATATATATATATATATATATATATATATATATATATATATATATATATATATATACATACATACATACATATATATATACATACACATACATAAATACATATGTTTACACCATACCAAGCAAGAATTTAGCCTCTTGTCCCAAATACACCCAGACGTCTCCTTCATATAACTTCAAATACAGCGTCTTTTCGGGGTATCCTTGCGTGAGTTGATACTTAAAACATTCGTTTTTTTTTTAATTAATGTTTAGTATATGATTCACACGTAGTATAATTGAATCATAAACATGTTGTCATATAACCTCAAAATCACGTATAACTTTATGTCATATTTTCAGTACAAGCGCGGCGCGTGAATAGACACACACAGCGCACGAGATGCCGGCCGCACTATAGCGCAAGCCGTATAGATGCGTACGTGTCTCCCGTGTACATGGTTGCTGGCTCGAGCGCCAAGCGCGCCGCGTGCGTCTCGGTTCTCAAGCAAGCCTTGGTCGTGTATAGTCTCACGACGCTACCTAGCGCCTCCCGACTACAGAGAGTATACAGAGTGCAGAGCTCTTTCTCCCTGTCTCTCCCTCCCTCCGCTTCCACGCCCGTCCGCGTGCATAAGCGCAAGTAAGAGAGACAGCCCATCTGCCGTTCTCCCTCCGCTTCCTGCCTCGACCTGTTCGGCTCGAGAGAGACGGACAACCGACGTTTTCCCTCCCCGCTTTTACCTCAAGCCGTGCACGTATATATACACACATATATATATATATATATATATATATATATATATATATATATATATATATATATATTTTTTTTTTTTTTTTCCTCTTTCAATTCTTGAAACTAGAATCATGTTCGCGCGCTTTCCTGTTAAGAAATGCGTTTTTACTTTTTCTTTTCATACTTTAATTCACGAATCCAGAATTTCATTCGCTCACTTTCTGCTTATTAATATGCTTCGAATTTTAGTACAAATTCATGCAATCTTTTAAGTTTCTTATCTTTTTACTTTCATTAACTTTGCGTGTTTTTTATTGATGTATATACTTGAATTTTATAAATCACGAATTACATTAAACGACCGTCTATTCAAAATTTTGAATTATCTTACTTTTTATTTACTTATTGTAAAATGTACTTACACAGTTTATCCTCCGGCTTCTGCCACTTATACACGGATGACACAGTCGTCTCGTGCTGAGCGTCCTTCCGTGTATACATCTTAGCCGTGTAAGATAACCTCCCCAATATCGAGACTCTTCGTGGCTGACCTTTGCGTGTTTCGAGACGAACTTATTTGCCCCAAACGGTGCTCCTTCCTTTTCTTTATCCACCGAACACCTTACTTTGTAGAACGATATTACCGCGTCCCGCGCGAACCCTCGCCTAGACCTATCATTTGCACAGTGGAAACGTGATGAGGCCCGTAACCTGTTATTATAACTGAATATCTGCACCTCGCGTTGGGTAAGTATAGGTAAGGAAATGTACAAAAGCAACGGTTTACTTTGAAGAAACAAGAACGTGGTTTATTGGGCAGTTAAGGGATTATTCTGGCTTAGACGCTCGAAAAAAAGGCTGTTTTGTGAATTTTTTCTGACTTTATTATCAAAGATATTAATATAAAACTTGTTAGGCTTATCAAATACATTCTTAAAGTACAAAAAAAATGTTTTTTTTTATTTTTAACAGTTTTTGTGTGATATAATCAGAGCCCAATGTAACGCCTCAAAACGTAGGTAGTTCGCTGGCGGGTGTGATATCTTCATATCAGTACACCAAAAAAAAATTCAAAGAGTTTTAGATTAAGTCTAATAGTGGCTATCCAGCATACTAGAATTATAAATATTTATTGAAAAAAAAAACGAGATGGCGTCGAAAATAATAATAATAAAAAAAAGTGTTTTTTTTTCACTGTTTTTTTGCAAGAAAAGCATGGTAAAAAACATCTTTCGAGCAACTCGGTCCTGGTTAAATCGTCTTATATTGGCTTTAAAACTTCTTGTACATCGGAAGAAAGAGCAGGTTTATGTTTGTAAATAGTTTTATTCTCCTTGGCTTTTAGGTATTTACACCATTTAACAGAACAGTACGAGTGCTGTGCATTTTCGTCAGTCGAAATTTTGTGATAGTAACCAGCCAAAATTTCAGTCTTTATATTCTCGATTGAATCTTTGTTTCTTTGAACAGCTAAACTCTAGTTAGTTGATAGTTCTTTCATCACCTTTATAGTTAGCCTTTGAGTTTTTTCATTGGGGACTTTTTTTGCAGGAGTGTTTTTAGAAGACTTTTTCGCTACAGTTTTTTTTGTAGGTTTTTTCACTGGAGTTTTTTTGTTTTCAGCTTGTTTTAGAGCCTTCTTCTTTTCAATAAGTGCTTTACTTGCTTCATTAGCACGTTTAAAAATTCATTTTGCAACGTGCAAAGCGCACTCTAACTTTTTACAGTGAAATTCTCACCATACGGAAAAACGCTAAGCAGCATCTTGAACGTCTTCGAGTCGCCGTCCCCAATGTAAACCCGTACTTTACGGCAAACTTTTTTAGTGATCTTACTGGCACTACCATCGTGGTTTGCATTGCAGTTTTCTCGATGTTTTTCATATTAAGCCAAATACTCCACTTCATGCTCTCTCCCTTTCCATTTTTCACAACCTTTACAGTAGCTAGATCTTACTGCAATGTCTATAACTTTTCCAGAGTACTTGAATGTGAGAGAAAGTATTCCGATCAATGAAGAAAAACCCCTTTTCGACCAAGAGCCATCACCGGGAACACTCAAAATATCTTCTGGTTCTCCTCTCTTTTTATTTTCAAGTTTTTCTTCAGCGAGAGCTCTGAGTTGCACTAGATTGAAAACTGCCTCGACAGCAATCAAGATGGTATCAACAATACCATTATAAGCAGATATACTTAAACCTTTGCCTAGATCCATGAGATTGCAAAACATGTTTATACCGTGAACACCAACTCCAAGCAAACGCATAACAAATACTAAACGGCGATTTACTTGATAGCCCGTCCCAATCATTGGGCACGAGTCAATAAATTTTTCTCGGCATCCACAAGTTATAAGCAGTTTAAAACCTAATCCTCGCTAACTGTATTTATTAAACAAAACGTTCCCGTCACAAACTTTACACTTCAAATAACTTGACAGCATAGAAAACACAAGAAAAGAATTTATAATACAGTAACCAGCAATTTGCTCGATAGGTACATCGAAAGTCGCGTCTTCAGTTTTTCTCAATTTTTCAGCTGATTTGCTGGTTGACTACGAATCAATTGCGTTAGTATGTCTATTACCTTGAAATTTACGCTTTTTACCGGGTTTGCCGGGACGTTTGTTACTGAATTTAGACGATTTTTGATCCATAGTAAAATATCAAACACGTGCTGTTACTCGTTCAAAGTCAAAGACGAGACTGCTGGTCGCTCAAAAGCGAAGCAAAAACATCTCGTACAAGGTACATACAGCCAAACATTTAAAAATCTTTATCTGAAGAATACTTCTACACATGCTCCATTCTAAGAAAAACATCAAAGCGTAGGATACATGACTCCCAAGCAGCTGCTTGATGGTACAAAGGGGGATTAGTCGAAAGGTGGGTCGAGCGCGCGTGCTCAGGTAGTAAAGATAACGGTGCACAAGTGTAAAAATAACATAGTTAGAGTGCTCGGATCGTTCTAAAATTTTTACACAATACTCCTACATACATCTACTTTCGAAAATGCACAAAATAAATTCGAATTTTTGAAAGTGATAAACCAGAATGATCTCTTAAGTACACGTGAGGTTATAGTAGGAGGCAAGTCTGGACGGCGTGAGCGTCAGAAGAAGTCTGAGCGCACGACCGTGGGCACGCTGCACTCGCGAGCATGTGCGCAGACCACTGGCGTCGTGACAGTATAAAAGAGAGTGGCGGAATCACTTGATACGGGGACACATGATGAGGTGCCCCAAGGACTAGCGTATTTTATCATAATTCCTACAACTATTTACGTACTATCCAAATCCGTGTAACCAAAGGCGACGCCCGGTACTACACATTTATGGTATATATAGATACAAATTTAAATACGGGTCGGGCGTCGGTTTTGGCTGCGCTGACCCAAATGATTAAACAGTAATTCAATATATACATATATATATATATATATATGGGGCATTCTTTTTGGATGAGAGACCCCATGCTCTCCAAAATTCATTTCATCCTAAAAAATCGTGCTAGGGTGCAAATGAAAGCTTAGAACCTATACTTTTTTTTACTAAGTGGCATATGTTTGAAATTTTCGTTATTCTAACCTCTGTAGCCGCAACAGCACGAAGACATTATAGCGAGCAAGCAGTTCTCGAGTTTGCGACGAAAGTACCCCTCGTCGTAATTATTAGTTAAAGTTAAATAAAATCGATTCTCTGGAAATTCGCTGTGCGTTCAATACGAACGCAAAGCGAACGGATGGAGCATGAAAGAGAGACGGAGAGAAGGGAAGTGGGGCGGCTAGCGCACGGTAGGCAGTAGCCGCCGCGGAACGAACAGCGTTCGGACGGCGCGCGGCGGGGGAAATCTGCGGCGGCGCGCACTAGCCAGCACTGACCGGCGGCGCTCTCGCAGCGGTCACGGTGGGGAGAGAGAGCGAAAAGCGGAGATCGGCAGTCTACTCGCGGGCGCTGAGCGAGTGAGTTGGTGCCCCAGCACGCTCGATCGCGCTTACGAGTAGAGGAGTCCGTGGCTGCGTACACGACTCACGCCGGCATATCCAGGCTCCTGAGGTGCAGGCGGATAAGTATCGGTACATCTACTGAAGGATATCGCAGCGAGGCGCACCACGGTTGAGGTCCACCGGTAGATGAACCGGTAAGAAAATCGCACCCGACCCGTGAGCTGAGGCGCTCTTCAGCCACAAGCCCGTTCGTCCGAAAGTCCGAATTTTAGCATAGGGAAACCTCCGGCCAGACTTACGGGTGCCCCCGTGTCTGGTGCACTGGAGAACCTTCCATGGTGATCCTTGAAAGGTACTCCAGTGTGACGGAGACAAAACACTAATAAGACGGGCGCTCCCGGATTATTAGTAAATACTAGAAGCGGCCTCATGGAGGCGCGCCTCCACGAGTGCAGAGGTTAAATATATATATATTGTAAGCAATTAGATTAATGTTCTATGTACGCGTTAAATAGGTTATAAGTATTAGGTAATTTAACTAATGTATTTTGGTTTCCGCCTGTCTTTATGTTATAGATTAAAGGAGATCGCGGTAATCAAGCCAGACAAGGAACGGTTTCCGCGTGTAACCCTATTAAGTTTAATTAGAT
The DNA here is from genome assembly GCA_949152435.1 of Gastracanthus pulcherrimus. Lineage (NCBI taxonomy): Eukaryota > Metazoa > Arthropoda > Insecta > Hymenoptera > Pteromalidae > Gastracanthus > Gastracanthus pulcherrimus. The sequence continues at coordinate 81,838,534 of OX424573.1, read as the reverse complement.
TGATTATTAAATTTGTTGTAAATACTTTGTTGGATTTTTGCGATAAATAAATCTCGTATTATAATTTCATTAATATAAAAATCTCTATTTATTTAATTCATAATAATCTCAAATCTAACCCCCATCCGAACCCTGGTGGAGCTCTTGAGTATCCGGCGGGGGCTCTTTTGTTACAAGTTTCAACCCTCTGAACACGAATTTCAACTTATTTATAGTTTGTCACTTAACCATTCCTACATAACTTCAAAAAATACCCCGAAACCACAGTTTTACGTAATTCCCAATCGCAGATGTCATAAAAATTCAAAAACAACACTTGTTCTTATGTATTTTTTTCCGCTGAACACGTATCTGTAATTATTTTCGGTTCATGACTAAAGCATTCCTACATAACCTCCAAAAACATCCCAAAATAGTAGTTATACGTAGTTTCTAATCGCAGATGATATGAGAAAATTGAGAACAACGCCTATTTTTATGCATTTAATTGCGCAGAGCACGTATCTGTACTTATTTCTGATTTATCACTAAAGCATTCCTACGTAACCTCTAAAAACCCCCCAAAACAGCAGTTTTACGTGGTTTCCAGTCGCAGATTTTATAGAAAAATTAGGAACGACGTCTATTTTCATGTATTTTGTTTCGCCGAACAGGAATCTGTACTCATTTCTAATTCGTCACTGAAGCGTTCTTAATTAACCGCAACAAAAAAAACTAAAACGACAGTTTTAAGTAGCTGATTTAAAACAGGAATGTAAAATACATTATCTATTTTATTTTGTCTAATATATATTAAATAAATAATAAGATTTTAAATCAATGACATCAAAGACCCCCTTATACCAAATTTGGTCTAAATCGGTTGATATTCAAAAAATTCGTCCGTCATCTCGGATCCACCATTTTGAATTTTGCAAACCTGACCTAGGGTCCGTAATCAGCGACCTCAAAAACCCCCGTATACCAAGTTTGGTGTAAATCGGTTGATTTTAAAAAAATTCGTTCGCCATCTTAGATCCGCCATCTTGAATTTTGCAAACCTGATATTGGGTTCGTAATCAGCGACCTTAAAAACCCCCGTATACCAAATTTGGTGTAAATAGGTTGATTTTCAAACTTGTGTAGTATCACATTGTTTTAATTTTTCCTTTCAACTCATGATATAATATTTACTTCAAATTATCGTCGCCAGGTGGTACATAACTAAACACAACAGAGTTGTTTTAGGAAGATGATAAATACAAGACTCGAAATTCGCTTTACTGTATCTGGTTACTGCAACTATTTATATAATTTGTTTTCGGTGCTTACTTCCATCTCAGTTTCTTAACAGTTCTTTTTAGGATAGTTGGAGAGCGAATTCATCGGCATTTTTTTCAGGGCTACTCTTAAGACTTATTTTCAGAATAACTCTTAACAGTTATTTTCAGAATCACTCTCAACAGTTCTTCTAGAGCTTCATTGAACATTTTTTCAGGCCGTTACGGGCATTTTTTTTAAACAGTCATTTTTAGAACTATTCCTCAAAAACAGCTCTTTTTAGAGCTAACACTCACAAACAGTACTTTTGAGTACTAGTACTCACAAACAGCTCTTTTTAGAGCTAACACTCACAAACAGTACTTTTCAGTACTAGTACTTACAAACAGTTCTTTGCCAGAATAGTACTTACTAACAATTCTTTTCAGAACTAATAGCCACAAGCAGTTCGTCTCGTAAGCGAAATATTTTTTTCCAGTAGTCACTCAATCTTAGCTTGTCGTTTCCGATATGTCATAATCAAACTTGGTGCATGGTGATAGATGCTGCAACCCCTATAACGATTTAGGTGTTTCTGGTCACAAGGGGAAAGATTTGAGATTTATCTCTAAACCTCTGAAATGAAAGTTTCCCTCTTTTCCTACAAGTGCTAAAATTTGTTGGGAATGCGGGCACCGTCATAGTAATGATATTAAGAGTATAGATTCTAAGTCATCTCAAAATGTACTGGACGATAGTTAAATTGATATTGATATGAGTTCTTCGATTGATATAGGTATTGATTCCTCTAATCCTGATATTGCTCCACCACTTTTAACTGTTGTTCGGTCAAAAGGGGAAATTGAATTGGAAGAAATGCTAAATGTATTAAATGGAAAATTTGCAAGCTCATCAACTAAGGATCCACAAAAGTTGAGTATCCTGACAATTGCTCCACAAACATGGTCTGTAAATAAAATTGCAAATGAATTCGGATGCAGCTGGCAGCTAGCCCAGAAGTCTAAAGAAATTAGAGCTTTAAAAGTTATTCTAGGAACTACTATTGCAAAATCAGGTCGGGAATTGCCCGAAGATGTTGTAAGAAAAGTTATTGATTTTTACGAAGATGATGCGAATAGCAGAATAATTCCTGACAATAAAGATGTTATTTCGGTGAAAAGATTAGAAGGTCGTTGTTTGATGCAGAAGCGCCTTATATTAATGGATTTGAAAACACTTTATATAATATACAAAGAAAATCAACTGACTCTACTTTAAGCTTCAGAAAATTTGCTCAGCTTTGTCCAAAACATTGTGTTCTTCCAGGTGCCAGTGGAACACATTGCGTTTGTGTTTGCACGATTCATAAGAATTGTGAATTATTATTGGATGCAATTAACATAAAAAAATCTCACTAAAGATTCAACAAATCCAATAAGTGACTAAAGATTGTCTACAGGCAATTACTTGTATCCATCCCAACGATCAGTGTCTTTTAGGCAACTGTAGAAGATGTCCAAGTGTTCTAAGTTTATTGCAATTCCTACAACAATTATTGGAAGAAAAAGCTATTCATTAAGTGCAATTCAGTGCCTAGACTGGGACACATCGATCGACGTTATTAACGCAAATTCTTTCTACAGATGATTTCATTAATGAATTAGGCGATAAATTAGTTCTTTTAAAACCTCATAACTTCATAGCAAAACAACAGTCTCAGTTCTTCGAAGATAAGAATCTTGATGAAGGTGTAGTGCTAGCTTTGATAGACTTCTCTGAAAATTACAAATACGAAGTTCAGGGGGCGTCTCAGGATTTTCACTTTAACAACACTCAATGTACCGTGTTTCCTGTGGTATACTACTACAAACAAAATTCGGTAATTCAACACAAATCTCTAGTTTTCTTATCAGACAGCACATAGCACGACACAGCAGCTGTTTATACAGCGTAGAAAATGCTAGGATAATGGAGAAGATTATTCTGTAAAATTTTTGAGTCATTTTATTTTTCTATACTTCTTTCCCCAGATTATGAGGACTTTTATTTTTTCTAGATATTGGAGGTTATATTTTTTTCAATAAATTTTTTATGTCGCATTTCTTGGGTATTACACGGTAATTTTTTTATCAATAAACACTTATTTTTTTATCAATAAACGCTTATTTTTTTGCCATATTGATGAATATTTTAAATTTGAAAAGAATTAATAAGATTCAACGAATGGTTTTTGTTTTATAACGTTATTTAATTTTTTTATGATATTTTATTTTTCACAAAAATATTTTGATCGTTGATTTCTTGCGTAATACGCGGTAATTTCTTACAAACATAAGCTTATTATTATGTTTTTTGACAAAGATTTAAAATCAAGAAGAAATTTTAAGTTATATTGATCCGTTTCTGTTTTATAACGTTTTATCATTTTTACGATAATCATTTTTTCTTTAATTTTTAATCGGTTTTCTTGAGTATTATGCGGTATTTATTGGACATTCATAGCTGTTCTTTTTATTTTTTTATGAATATTTGATATAAAAAAAACCAGATTAAGATTCATTGTTTCGTTTTTGTTTTATACAATTTATTAATTTTTATGATATTTTTGTAATTAATGAATAAATCGGTTGTACATAATAAAATTAAAAAAATTACGAAAAAATTTTATTTCCAAAAGTAGTATACACTTATTATATTCATAAATAGCACTTAATCAATAATTATAGTGCTGCAAAATGTATAATTGTCAATTGAAAAAAATATAACTTGATATGCAAAAACTTTTTGAATATTTACATTATTTAAATATTTTTTCATAATCTATGCTATACTTTTGCATAGGTTCAAAAAATGCTTTATTTATTTCAGACCATAAAGTGAGTGTAAACATAGTTAAATATATTAACTTATGTTCATTCATAATTGAAAAAGTTTTTGTATTTTTTAAAATTTATTTTGTGTACTGGGTTTACAGAAAGAACTTTCTTTGAAAACCCTTGTTTTTTATCACAAAAATTTATTATATAGTTTCAAAATAAGAGAAGACTTAAGAGCACTTATTACTTAATCGATATATTTTTTATGTTCTCTTTTCCAATACAATTTGTACGGAATTCAATTTATTTGAGTTAATATTTGGGTTCATAGTTAACATAAGGTTGTATATAACTAAGAAATTCAGGATTCAGTGTCAGAAGTGGAGAATTATATTCCAAAGACTTATGCGGTGTGAGGTTATAGATGTACACAGCCGCTTTCAACGCTAAGTCCCAGGAATTTGCTGGCAGTCGTGAGTCAAACATGAGTGCTCTCACTATTTTCTGAATTGTTTGATTGTATCTTTCTTGCAAACCGTTCAGTTGTGGAGTGTATGGACAGACCGTTCTGAGTTCTGCTCCGTATTTTTGTAATACTCGGAGAGTCTTATCGCTTGTGAATTCAGTTCCTTGATCACAGTCCAGATAGCAGAACTTGTGATCTTCACCACAAGTATTTCTTTACAAAATCGTCAATGCACTCTGAATAATGCAAACCGCGAATAATTGTCTATGACTGCTACTATGAATCTACATTTTTTCGGATGAGTCATGGAAGTTATCGGACCCATCGTATCTGTACTTACCCTTCGCAAGGGTTTCTGGCTTTATCCCTATCGTTATCAAACTTTAACTTGTTCATTTTAGCTATTTTACAAATTTCGCAGTCTATCAAACAATTACCATGATCTGAGCTTTTGTAATTTTGAATGTCTGGACAAATGTTAATTAATCGTTTCAATTTATCATGAGATGTGCGGCCTAACCTCATATGCCATAGATTCATTGTGTTTTTAACATCTTCCATATTTTCTGAATTATCCGGGTGATTTTGATCGGCGTATCTAACTCTTTTAACTGACTTATCCAGGTTTTTATTTACTATTAAAAATGCCTCCTTTTTAGCTTCTACTAGATTGTCTTTAGTCGTTCTTAATTCTACTATCCAGAATGGATCTTTAAAGAGTCCTTCTATTATAGCTTTATTAGTGACTTTATCAAATATATTTACTATCTTATTATCCAGGTAAACACCTAAACCTTGATCAGTAAATTTCTTTAATGATAGTAAGTTTCTACTCAGATCTTTCGCGTAAATTATTCTTTCGAGTTCAATTATTTCACCGTTACTTAATTCAACTTTGACGTTCCCTTGAGCTTGAGATTCTAATCGTGCCTTTTTATCTTTGTTTGCGCATCCTATAAAACCTTTTATTTTATTATCTAATTTTTTAAAGATAATTCGTGAATTTGTCAAATGTTCTGTGGCACCCGAATCCAGAATGAATTTGTCAAATGTTCTGTGGCACCCGAATCCAGAATGAATTTATCAAAATCGTAATTACACATACTACCATAATTTTTTTCAATCAAATTAACCGCATTGTTACAATGTATTCGACCAATCATACCTTCCATTTTCTTGGGTATCGGCGACCGGAATCGACGTGGTCCCGGACTCCTTTATCTCGACCTCTTACGTTTCGGTGAGCATGACTCAGTTTTCCTAGACTTCCTTCTTGGCGAGTCCCCACGACCATTTTCATGTCGCCACTTGCCTGCCTGGCCAACTTTTCTCTTATTGGGCTCCTTGCAGTCCGCTGCAATGTGCCCAAACTCATTGCAGTTAAAGCATTTGACCTTTTTGTGCTTGCAGGCGTTCTTCAGGTGGTCCGTGCTGACACATCTATCGCATCGTTTTCTCTCGGGGTTCTTATCCTCCGAGCTTGGCTGTCGCTCTCGCGAGCGATCACGGAACCTCCTTGGCTCGCTGAACAAAACGGACGTCTCTTTCGATTTTGTCCTACTTGCATCAATCTGTAAAATGAAATCTTTTAGTTGATTATAATTATATTTCTTGCCTGAGCCATGTACAGCTATATTTTCAGCTGTAACAAGTTCCGGAAAGACATGCAACACTGGATTGTATAAAAGGCTTTTCTTCTCTTCATCGGAGACTTGTCTGATATCTTCGATGCATTCATACTCTCTTAAGAGATTTTCAATCTTTAAACATAACTCGAACGCTGTTTCTTTATCCTTGTTCATCTTTGCGTTAAACAGACGTTTTTGAGCTGTATGTGGATTAATCCTGTATTCGTTACGTTTTATTTCTTTTAATTTTTTCAATAACTCCACAGGATCTTTTATGTTCATTGTATACAAATGATACTTTTAGTCTATTCTATTGAGAATAATTTCTCTTACAATGTTTTTATCATGCAGCAGTTCCTCATTGGATACACAGCAGCTGGCCTCTTTATCGAATAGATAAAACAGTTTTCTGGATCGCAGTTCTGAAAAAAGAAAATCTTCAAAAGGTGCAAACTCAGAGCTTGTTCTGAGTCTGTACGACCGTGTTATATTTGACTGCTTGGCTCTGCTATCACTGGAACTGCTGCTTTGAAGCGCGTTAGACGCCTCTCTCCAACTGCAATTCTGTAGAAGACTGTTAGTAGAGAACAATGTATTATTTTTGTCACTTACAATTTTTGTCTTATTATTTAATAAGCGCGAGGGACTCAACCCCAGTCGCTTCGTCGCCTCAATCCTCCAATCCTCATACGGCATCTCCTTGTAGCAGTCTGCTGCGGAATCGAACAGACCAGCAGGCCCTGTGCCTGCGTCCCAGTTATCCTCGTCGTCCGATTTCGCAGCTGGACTGTGCCTTGGCCGTGGATTGAGCGTAGAAGAAGCTGCGGCCGCCGGCAGTGGCTCGTCCTGATCCATCGACTCCATGTCATCAGTCCCTTCGACCAGCGCCTCCCTTTGACCGGTTGATTTCTCAAATGAGAATGGTACGTCCAGCCTCACATTTCCAATCACACCCTCGTTGAGTTGGTGCTTTTAACAGTGCAACCAATTAACGTTTCCACGCTGTTTTTCAATGCATTCATCAAACTGGATTGCGTGTTTGAATTCTCATTAAACTTGGCAGTGAGCGAACTCAGCTGTGCTTGTAAATCAGCGTTGGTGGCACCTAACGCACTGCTCTCACCACTTTGGCTTGTAGGTCTCCTCAACACTGCCACGTTAGCTTGCGAGTTGGCCAGAGCCTGAAGTAAGCGCCCTGCCTCCTCCATTTTCAACAGATTCTTATCTGAAACATAAACATAACCGTTAGTCTGTTGTGTTGAGGGAGAACCAGTGCTACTGAACACTAAGGCTTTGTGCACAAGTCCCGTGTCAGTAACTGAACAGTGGGCGATCTTACGAAAAGCTCAGCCCACCACCCTAGTCCCTTTCAGTCGAGTGTGTGATAACACTATCTCACTTACAGAGACCCACAGGGCTAGGAGTTAGGCAAGCAAGCTTGTGTGGTCCGGTTTTTTTTTTAAATGCATTTTTTTATAGAAATGCCGTGGTGCATGACCATGCTACATGTTCGTGGTAAACCCCACAAGCTTCCACAGAATTTGCTTAACTTGACTTTAAATCGTTATTAAATTGACTTAAACAATTTTATATAAATACATATATAATCATCTATGCACATTCATTTTCATTAAATACATGCGTTTACTTCATACGAAGCAAGAACTTATCATCTTGTCCCATGTAAACCCAGACGTCTTCTTCATACAGTTTTACGTACAACGTCTTGTTGGGGCACTCTTTAGCCAGATCGTAATAGCTTATAATCTTAAGCTTTAATGCATCGAAATCGGGTCCCAATTGGCCTGTATTGTACAATCTATATTAGTGTACACATTCAACCATCTGAGTTAATGTCGTTGCATAAACAAGACTTTCATTCTATAACGTTAACACGTGTGGCTTTATGTCATGTGCTCAGTAGCAGAGACATCAAGTACGCTGCGGTCACAACACGCGAGCATGCAAGCACGGCGCGTGCACAGACTCACACAGCACACGAGATGCCGGCCGCACTATAGCGCAGGCCGTATAGGTGCAGTCGTTTCCCCCGTGTGCACGACCGCTGGCTCGAGCGCCAAGCGCGCCGCATGCGTCTCGGCTCTCAAGCAAGCCTTATGGTGGTGTATCGTCGCACGACGATACCCAGCGCCTCCCAACTTCAGGGAGCATAGAGAGTATAGAGTTCTCTCTGTCTCTCTCACCCTCCGTTTCCTGTTCCAACCTGTTCGGTGGAAGAGAGACGGACAACTAACGCTTTCGTTAAAGTCATGCACGTGCATATATATATATATATATGTGTATATATATATATATATATATATATATATATATATATATATATATATATATATATATATATATATATATATATGAATGAACATGAAAAAGTCGGAAAAGAAAAAGCATTTCTGAACAAGAAAGCGCGCGAACGCAATTCTGGTTCCGAGAATTGAAACTAGGGGACTGTACATATATATATATATATATATATATATATATATATATATATATATATATATGTACAGTCCCTTAACATATATGTATAATATATATATATATATATATATATATATATATGTACAGTCCCCTAGTTTCAATTCTCGGAACCAGAATTGCGTTCGCGCGCTTTCTTGTTCAGAAATGCTTTTTCTTTTCCGACTTTTTCATGTTCATTCATATATATATATATATATATATATATATATATATATATATACACCCCTTACTTCAGTTCTCAGAAATAAACTCGCGTTCACGCGCTTTCTTGATAGGAAATTTTTTTTTTTTTTTTTTTTAATCTTTTCTTAACTCAACGTGTTTTAATCGTATTTAACTTGAAGTTATCGGAATCGCGTTTTACATTAAGCAACCGCACTTTTCACTTATGTTTTATAACTTATCCTCCGGCTTTTGCCACCTGTACACAGACGACGTCGTCAGGTCTTGTTGATCGTCTTTTCTTGTGTACATTTCTACCTGGTAGGATTTTTCTGCACAATTGGAAAATCTCTCGTGACTGATTTTGGTTCGAAGAGTGAAGCACCCGTTGCACTGCTTACCGTTGCTTCTCCTCCCCTTTCCTCTCGGCCGAACACAAAACACTCAGCAAACCGTAACCGCGTCCCGCGTGAGCCCTCTCTTCAACCTATCTTTCGCGCAGTAGAAGCGTGCTGAGGCCCGTAACCTATTATTAATATTACAATCTACTGCACTGCGCGTTGGATAGGTTGATCAAAAAGAAACTAAACACAGAGACGATAATTATGGTGTTAACAGAAACGTGGCTTTATTGAGAGAGAGATACTTGCAAGAACCCGTGGTAAGGGGTTAAAAAGGCTTAAATTCAATAATGTAGATTAGTGAATTTTCGGGGGTTTATAAAGACCACTTAAGGGGTCTACTAGATGGAAAAATCACATATAATATAGATATTTAAGATATAAAAACTTGCATCAAATTAGATTCAATTAAAATATTTTTGCCATCTCTAAAATTAATAATTATTTTTTACAGAATTTAACTCAAGCTTGAACCCTTGAAAATACATAATTTTACATTTTCTTTTACTTATCTTAACTTTAAAAAAACTGTAAATTTTTTCTAATCTAAATTTCATTTAAAATTAAATAATTTTATTTTATAATGAATAAAAGAAACTTCAGCTAACCTTGTTGCGCGCATATTATAAATCCGTGTGACGATCCTGACATTTTTTTTAATACATTATAGTTTCAAAATACCCCCTGAATGTTGTATTGGAAAAAAGAACATAGAAAATATATCGATTAAGTAAAAAGTTCTCTGAAATCTTCTCTTATTTTGAAACCGTTTAATAAATTTTTGTGATAAAAAACAAGGGTTTTCAAAGAAAGTTCTTTCTGTAAACCCACTACACAAAATCAATTTTAAAAAATACAAAAACTTTTTCAATTATGAATGAACATAAGTTAATATATTTAACTATGTTTACACTCACTTTATGGTCTGAAATAAATAAAGCATTTTTTGAACCTATGCAAAAGTATAGCATAGATTATGAAAAAATATTTAAATAATGTAAATACTTAAAAAGTTTTTGCATATCAAGTTATATTTTTTTCAATTGACAATTATACATTTTGCAGCACTATAATTATTGATTAACTGCTATTTATGAATATAATAAGTGTATACTACTTTTGGAAATAAAATTTTTTCGTAATTTTTTTAATTTTATTATGTACAACCGATTTATTCATTAATTACAAAAATATCATAAAAATTAATAAATTGTATAAAACAAAAACGAAACAATGAATCTTAATCTGTTTTTTTTTTATATCAAATATTCATAAAAAAATAAAAAGAACAGCTATGAATGTCCAATAAATACCGCATAATACTCAAGAAAACCGATTAAAAATTAAAGAAAAAATGATTATCGTAAAAATGATAAAACGTTATAAAACAGAAACGGATCAATATAACTTAAAATTTCTTCTTGATTCTAAATCTTTGTCAAAAAACATAATAATAAGCTTATGTTGGTAAGAAATTACCGCGTATTACGCAAGAAATCAGCGATCAAAAATTTTGTGAAAAATAAAATATCATAAAAAATTAAATAACGTTATAAAACAAAAACCATTCGTTGAATCTTATTAATTCTTTTCAAATTTAAAATATTCATCAATATGGCAAAAAAATAAGCGTTTATTGATAAAAAATTACCGTGTAATACCCAAGAAATGCGACATAAAAAATTTATTGAAAAAAATATAACCTCCAATATCTAGAAAAAATAAAAGTCCTCATAATCTGGGCAAAGAAGTATAGAAAAATAAAATGACTCAAAAATTTTACAGAATAATCTTCTCCATTATCCTAATCACCTTAAAATTTTTAAAATATTTTTCGTCATTATTTCAGAGAAATCACTTTTTGAACAAGAAATGACGTCTCCGTGTACAACAAAAGAAAGGAAACACCTTATCCAAAATTTCGGATGGTAAAGGATAGGTAATTTATGCTCATTCAAATGTATTTTCACTGGATGCTTGGTATTATTTGTAACATTCGTAAAAACCTAAAATACTAAAACCTAAAAATCGAAACACCACTAAAAAACAATTGCAGCATCAACAATTGCAACAACAGCGATTACAGCAACAGTAATTGCAGTAACAACAAGAGCAACAGCAACAGCTGCAGAAACTGTTCTACCAGCAGCAATTTCTTCAGCAGCAGTTCCAGCAGCCACTGCTGTATCAGCAGCAACCGGAACTACCCAGCAGTGCGCCCGCACGAACGATTCGCAGCCGACGCAATGCGCGCAAGCCCTACCGTGCAGCGCAGGTGAAAACAGCGAAGTCGGAGGCCGCTATGAGAGTTTCACTCTAACCTCCCCAGCAGGGCTGCCTTTTGAAGTGCCACTGAACTTCATGCCCGTATTCAACGAGTCAAGGAAGCGGATCAATATGCTCAAAGAACAAATTGCCGAGTTGACGTGTCTAGTTAGGCAGTCAATAATACAAGGAAATACAGCGCCTACAATCGCATCTAGTACACGAATACACAGCTCACAAAATCGCGCAATTGGACATACGCAAAGGCCACTTGATTTAAGACGAAATCCGCGTGTCACATTCCGGGGCACCTTCGATATTGTGCCAGCTGATCCTCCAACGAGCATCCCACTACACGCTCAACAGCAGAGACAGCAGCAGCATATGCCACCGCCTACCAGCGCTTGGGATGAGGGGGGGGGGGGGGGGGCGGCGGCAGAGTGACCCCGTTTCCCGAGCAACAGTGTATATAACCTCCAATATCTAGAATATGTTCACTCGATCGAAAGTGCAGGCAGATCCCCGGCAATCGCACACAGAGCATCGACAACTTCATTACAAGAGTTGATGAATGCCGTGCTCTCGGAGACTTGTCAGATGCTGAGTTACTCTCAGCTCTGCCTGAGCTGTTGAAAGGAGTAGCTGCGACTTGGTATCGCAACAACAAAGAGCAGTGGGTCATATGGCCTCAATTCTACGAAGACACGCGCTTCCGGTACGGCAGAGGCAGAGGTCATCAGCAAGAGTTGATTGTTGAGGCATATGCGCGCTCGCAGGGAGAGTTCGAGCCTCGAGGGTATGCGTAAGCATGATATAATACCCAGTGTTAGTGCGCAGATCGATCTGATTTACCACAAAATGCTGCGTACACTGAAGGTCGCAGTGAGTCGAGCTGATGTGAGCTCGATTCACGCGTTGCTCAAATTGGCTGCAGAGGTAGAGTCGGAGAAACAGTGGATGTAATCATGAAGACCTCAACCCCCTGCAGAAACCACTGTATTGCCTGAGCTGGTATATCACGCACCAAAAACGGCTCGGGGGACGATGACAACCATATCGGCTGTAGACACACAAGCCCAATTCGACGATCCTCTTCATGTTGCTGCAATTGTTGGCCGTATAATCGACGAAAAATTAGCGGCTATTCAAACGCGGCAGGCAACGGCGAATTCGAGAGCTGTAGCAGCCTCTGAGGGAGCAAAATCTCAGAAAAATAAGAAATTCGCCAAGAATAAGGCAACGGAAAAGCCCCAGCCAAGCAAGCAGCCGACGACTTCAAGGTGGGAGATGCGCTACTTTGTGTGTGGGGATCCCATTTAGCGGGCATGGCAGTGCCAAAATCGAACAGAAAACGACAGTAGGGGTCAGTAGTTGAGGTCGCTGTTACCCTTGCTTCCCCGATAACGGCCACTGAAAATGCACACGCGAGGAGAGAGAACCCCAAGGTGATGCAGATGCACAGGGACGAGAGTGCTGCAGCGGCAACTGATATCACCATGAATGACTAAGCCGCCTACATCGGAGCCGGCGGAGATAACTTCTACGCTGATCTCCGTGGCAGAATGCAAACAGCTGATCATTAGCGGCGAGAGTGAAGCCGCCAATACCGCACGGATTCCGTCATTCGATGAAATCATCAGTGCTGACTAATCGTACGCCTAGTCATACCTTCATGATATCATCATTGTCACAGAAATGTTCAAGCAGCACCTCGAGATCCTGAAAGTCGTGCTTGAGCGGCTCAAGCGGTCAGTATTATGGTTAATCGTGAGAAGAGTCTCTTCTGTCGAGATCATGAAGGATTCAAGCCCAACCCCGAGAAGGACGCGCGTATAGTGGAGGATCTAGCGCCTAAGAATTTGAATTCATGATACAAACTGACGCGTCGAGCACGGGCTTGGGCGCTGTGCTGGTTCAACAAGTCGACTGAGAGGGAATGCATCGCAGTGATATAGGCGATTAAGGTGTTCAAGTCGTATGTAGAAGACCTCGAAAAATATACGTTCATTATGACACCTAGAATCGTGCACTCTTTAAAGTTCCTTTAATAATTATGGTGTTGAAAAGGATAATTTATTATGACGCGAAGGATTACCATTTTGAAGTTTTACATTAGTATACATAAAGATATTATCAAGTATTTATAGTGAAAAAATTAACAAAATAAATGCTTCTGAAAGAAAATATTTTTATGAACGAATAATATTATTTTTTACTTAGGGGTTTAAAAGTGGCTTGTCCCATTAACAGATTATCTTTGTTATTATTACTATTATTCATCTTCTTATTATTATTATTGTTATTACTGTATTATTATTCTTATTTTTTTTTTTTTTTTTTTAACTCGCAAAAATCATCATGGACACCATCTCCTGAGCTCCTGCACTCTGGGGTGGTAGTGTGGGACTCCACTGGCGCGCTGTCCATCCTCAACTGATGTCCGTGCTCAATGCCGGATTACAGCCGAGGCGGGCTCGCCGCCGTGTCCTACCCACTAAAAACGAGTGTGCCGCGAACGCCCCCCACCCGGTACCGCTTTCGCATTACTTCGAGTGGGGGGCCGCCAGTCTTTTTCTTCTTTCGTCCTCAGTCAGTCCTGCCAAGTTTCGTTTGTCTTGTCTTTTCGTCAGCCTGGCCCGTCGGCCAAGCATCCGTCTTCCCGTTTCGCGCGGAGGACCTTTTCGATATACAATGCTACCGCGTCCCACTTGTCTTTGCTCTCCAACATCGTTGCAATAATATTGGCGGGCGCTGTCGGCCCCGTAATGGTCTCCAGTCTTCGTCGTTCTTCGGTCCAGTGCGGGCACACGAAAAACGTGTGTTCCGCGTCGTCTTTGTTGTGCCCGCAGTAAGTACACGCCGGCGTTCTAACCTTCCCCATTCTGTGTAAGTATTGTCTGAAGTATCCGTGCCCAGACAAGAACTGGGTGAGGTAAAAACTCACCTCCCCGAATTGCCTGCCCAGCCACGGAGCCAGTTCCGGTATTAGTTCGTAGGTCCATCGTGCCTGTTGCTGTCGACGTGGTTGTGGTCGTTGCCTCTCACCCAGCCATTCGTCCTGCCACGCCGTCATTGTCCGTTCCCGTTCTTCTGTCGCTGCGCGGGCCCTCCCGAACTCGTGGCTCCGCTCGTATATCCGCTTTCGCTCTTGCGCAAGCAGATATACGGGGATAACTCCGGCGATAACGAATATCGCTGCCCTTGAAACCGTTCTGTATGCGCTTGCTATTCGAAGTGCTCCCTTGCGCTGCACCGCCGCTATGCACTTTCTATACTTTTCCTTGCTCATGGCATCGGCCCAGACCTCCGCTCCGTAGAGGAGAATGAAGTTCGTGGTTGACATGAGCAGTCTGCGCGTTGCAGGTCGTGGCCCGCGCACGTTGGCCATGAGCCTGCTTAATTCGGCTACCCGTTTCGCCGCCCTATTCGCCGTGATTCGGAGGTGAAGAGCGAAGGTCAGCTTATTGTCTAGGGTCACCCCCAGATACTTAGCCGCCGGACGCGTCCTCACCACCGCGTTATTATTCTTATTAATATTATTATTTATATAATAATAAATTTTATTTTGCGTTTATGAAATTTTAGCTAAGGAGTAATGTTTGACAGGGTCGTAGAGCCCCCACGTGTCAAATTATATAAATTGTATGCATCATTATTATATCACTGTTATATTTATTTCTTTATACATGTTTTACTTATTTTCTTAAAAAAATTCTACGTAGTACAAAGTAATTTCCTGTATTCATACCACAACTGATGTATTGAAAACAAACCAACCCCAAACCTGAAGAAATTTGGTCGACAGGAGAACTCAGAATCCCGTGAGCAGTGGATTAGGAGTAGATAGGGGAATAATTCCTATAAGTTATAAAAAAATAAAATTTTTTTGCTTCCTCAAAGAGGAAGCTTTGAGATATTCAAAAAAAGGTTTTGCTAAAAACATGTTAGAAATATGTTTTAAGACTTAAGAAATCAAAATACACTATTTTTAGAAAGTGTCTGTATGGATGTGTGTGTGTGTGTGTGGGTGTGTGTGTGTATGGACGTGGATCAGCATTACACTGCATATACACGGTGAGGTTTTATGATTCAAGGCTCATTTTTTTTAGTTTTCTTAAAGGAAGGCGGCAAAAAAATTTTTTTTTATTTTTCGATGTTTTTTTATTTTTATACCGGTTTTTAGATTTTTGGGCTTTAGATTCTCGGGATTTTTAATACATTAGAAATAATATCGTCCATCCATCGAAAATGCATTTGAGAATAAAATTACCTAACTTTTCCGACCTGAAAGTTTGGATAATGTGATTTTTTGCTTTGTTATATACGAAATCGCCGTTCTTTGTTTAAACGTTTATATATCGGGAACATATGACAGAAAATGTTTGAAAAAAAATCCAGATGATTAGGAACCATGGAGATTATTATATAATAACATTTTTGAGTCTTGACCAGTTTCTATTGTGTAACAAAACACATTTTGAAAAGAAATCAATTTTCTTTCTCCCACGATAACTGAAGTAAATCGGCAGCATTTTATCTGAAACTTTCCAAAAATGTAGCTTTTTACTTCCTCGTGATATGTATGTTTTTACAGATCATGAGATCTTTTATTTTCTAACATATTGAGTTTATGTGTTTTTAAAAGTTTTTTAAAGGTGTATATCGTAAGTGTTCTTGATTTCTATATTATTTATTATTTAAATAAATAGATATTTATATTTTATTCAATTTATTATTTTTCCACCGAGGTACCTAATAAATTAAAGAAATAGGGAAATTGGAAAGATAATATAAAAGAAATACTATTAGAATTTTATGTTAAGCAAGTCGAATGTCTTGCATTTATTTATTATCACAGTTTCACACCAAAAAACAATTTGCGCTCACTCATATATTTTCTAGTAGTAATAAGTAAACTAGCGAATATATAAATTAGCTGTCCAAATCGTCTTAGAAGAACGAGAGTAGTGAGATTCTGCACGCTAGGCGACCCTGTGCTGACTGCCGATTTGCACATCGACACCCAGCCCGCAAATTCGACAGCGGTAGCAACCGCGCCGCTGGCGTCGCTAAGCAACGCAGTTCCCACTCTTCTCACTCTCTCTATCATTCTCAACTCACATGGATGTAGGCACACATCCCTACTCCCCGCGATTATTCTTTGTGCGAATATTCGCTTCGCGCCGATCAGTCTCATGCGCAAACGCGATTTTCAATTCATTTATTCATCATCACTTTATTTATTATTTTCATTCATTCTTTGCATATATCAATAATAAAATAGTACACAAAAGTATTCTAATAAATAAACAATTAAATTAAAACAAAATTCATACCATCTCAATATGGACCATTACATAGTCCCTCTAGATAAATTTATATTTTTTCACTTTGTGA
The DNA here is from genome assembly GCA_949152435.1 of Gastracanthus pulcherrimus. Taxonomy (NCBI): domain Eukaryota; kingdom Metazoa; phylum Arthropoda; class Insecta; order Hymenoptera; family Pteromalidae; genus Gastracanthus; species Gastracanthus pulcherrimus. Next base: position 81,821,661 of record OX424573.1, on the reverse strand, counting down.
AGGAAATAGAAATGTATTTAGCTTTCGAAACGTTTATACATTATTTTATATAAAAAGTAATTTGCTTAAGTATACTCATTTATAATATTTCAACTTAATGTCTTTTGTAAAATGTCTTTTCATTGTATTCCATTATTAATATTATATTTCTATATATATACTTTACACCATTCTCACTTTATGCACTATAATTGCTTAGATTAACACTTTACATTATTAATTCATTTTAGAAACGTTTTTAATAAATCGCGCACTTTTCACTAACTTACCTGTACTAACACTGCACCAATAATTCATTTGATCACCTCCATGATGTCAGCTGTAGCTTGGATCCACTAATAAGCCGTTGTCTCCATCTTCTGTTGTAGATCTCGTAGGCTAATAATTTATTCCTACTGGAATTCTCTACAATTGATGTAACAAAACTGCACATGCTAAGCAAAATGTAACTCACGTAGACAAAACTGCGCGTGCCTCGTCATTTCTTGTTTTTGAAATTGGTCTTGTTTAAAGGTCTGATTCCATAATTTTCTTTCTTCCAAGAATATTTCTCAACTTTCATAATTTTATCGTCATAATTAGGTGTAACATTCTGATTCTCTGGCTCAATATTTTGATTTTTAATTTCTTCTTGGAAAAACACTTTTGATGTTGAATTTTGCAAATCTTCATTTCCCTGTAACTATTGAATTATTTTACTTTTGATGCACGACTTTCAATAATTTGAAAAGCTTTTGACTTTTGCCCAAGGAGTTCTTCATTAATTTGGGATTCACACTGGAATTTTTTCCATTTAGTGTGTCCTTAATTAATTTAGTAGACATCGAGGATTCACAAGCATTTTCGTTTTTCTGTGCCTCTGTCCCAAATATTGGTATCAGTTTGCTTTGATTTTCCTCTATTTTCGGGGCAGAGTCTGACCTTAAAATACTGCATTGTGCATTTTATAATTCAATTTCATCTTGTTGTGTCTTCATACTATTAATTTGAGTTTGTATATATAAAATACTTAGATTTAATAAATCTTTGCTATAGCAAAGATAAAACGTTGTAATTATTTATTTGAATACATACATATCGTACCATTTTTCATAAAGTTTAATTGAATAACTTTAATTGTATGTATTTTATTAAATTTTTCAAACGATATTTCTATGCAAAGGATTTTGAGTTTTAAAATCATTTTACATTTTCTTTAATTGCTTATTTATTTATAAGTGCAGTTTCGGAGTTTCTCCTCAATTTTCCTGCCTCGTGATCACTTATTTTCTAATGAATAACTACCTCCCTGGGATTTACACTTATCTATAAAAAGATTTTGGTAACGGTTCAATACGGTTTGTGTCATATTTCAGTACACAATCCGCCTCCACCTCGCTCCATTTGTTGATAATTTTATTAAAAACAACATATTTGATTGTTTGAATATAAAAATGCTGAAACTCATTTTAACTCAAAATTTACTCTGCATGTAAAATCATTTGCCAATTCAAATTTAGCAAACCATTAAAGAATATTGTTTCTAACATTCTTTATAAAATTTTATAACAAAAATCATGAATTACGATAACCACATAATCATTATCAATATTTCAGAAGAAATCAATTTGAATTTTATTCTCGAAATAAAATATATGATACTATACTATTTGCTTATTATAAACGTTCAATTTATTATAAATATTATTATATAATAAATATCTTTATTTATTCATTCATTTTCTTTCAGCTGTTAAATGTTTTGTTTTGACAATATAAATACTGAATGGAAAACGGTGTAACATCATAACAAATTCATTAAATGTGATAAGTATCAAAGTGTAATTACTAATCTGAGAATTTAAAAGATTTGAGTTCTTTGCGTCTACTTTTATTTATCTCGTTTTATATACATATACTCTTATAAATTTATTGAATCAACATACATGCAAAGTAGGGGTGGTAGTGTACATAGGTGTTGTAATTTAGGTAAGTATATAAGCGCGGTAAATTCATTTAAGTGAACGTTTATTTCTACATCCTCCCATAAACGTGAATCTCCTTTCTTCTGTAGTTGTTTAAAGCCTAGATGTTTTATGCAATATTCGTGAACTGGATAAGTGATATTTTTGGTGAGTATATCAGCGGTCATTTCCTGTGTTGGAATATAATGTACTTCAATCTCTCCTTTTTCACACATTTCTCTAATGTAGTGATAGCATATACTGATGTATTTGGTTCTTGAGTGATAAATTCGGTCTTTTTCATAGTTCACCTGCATCTTGGTTATCACAGTATAAGATTATCGGTTGACTATTGTCAAACTATAGCTGAGAATCATTTAGGATACTTTTCAAATAGGAAGTTTATTTGGCTACTTCGGATAAAGTTACATATTCCGCCTCCGTCGTTGAAAGAGATACACTCTTTTGTTTGCGTGACTTCCACGTGACTGCTGCACCAGCGAGTTTGAATACGAAGCCGCTACATGCGATTCTGTCACTCGTATCTCCGCCCCAATCGGCATCGACATACGCATATAAATTCTTATTCTGTTTTGATATAATAGGCTATAATTGCGTGTTCCGCTCAAATACCTTAGTACTATTTTTGCTGCCGCCCAATGTATAAGTCTGGGGTCTTAATTGAACCTTCTTAATTTACTTACGACGTATGCAATATTTGGTCGAGTGCCGGTTGACATGTACAAGAGCAATCCGATTAAACGTTGATAAATTGTTCGGCTTACTTCAGGTTGTGAGGTAAATTTAACCAGATTTGGTTTGGTTCCAAGGGGGTTCGAGTTGTTTTAGCAGCTTGCATTTTAAATCTAGATACATCTTTTATACATTTTTTATGTTTTATTTCTAGCTGTGACAATATCGTCAACATAAATTGCACCGATTAATATGCCACTATTGTTTTTCATAAAATATATACACTTATCAATATTTGATTCCCATAATCTTAGCCTTTTTAATACTTTGTCTAATTTTAGGTTCCATTGCATGCCGGCCTGATTTAATCTATACAATGCGTTTGTTAATTTATATACATAATTCTCGAAACCTTCTATAATAAAACCTTCGGGCTGCAGCATGAAGGTGTCTTCTTCTAAATCTCCATTCATATATGCCATCATTACATCTAAGTGATGTACGGTTAATTTGTGTTCAGCGGCTAAGGTGAGTAGCAAGCGTATAGTTTGGAGTCGAGCTACCAGATCGTAAGTTTCACGGTAGTCGACACCGTGCTGTTGAGCGTAACCCTTGGTCACTAAACGTGCTTTGCGCCTTTGCACCGTACCATCCAGGTTGTACTTTATCTTGAGCACCAAACGAGCATTTCTTCATTCTTCTCGGTTTTCTCCTGTGAAAGCTTCTTTTAACGTTGGTTCCAATGGATCAATGACGGCTATGTTAGCAAAGTCTATATTTGTCGGTTTCAGATTATATACATTTGTAGGCCTTCCAGGCCTGCCGCTTCTTACAGTTTAGGGTTTACCAGGCCTTCTTTGTGACCTGGTAGATATAGGTGTATTTTTAATATCTTCTTCCGTTTTCATTTTCAGTGTCATCTTCTTTCTTTTCTTGAGGTTCCTTTTCGTTTTCTGTTTCATCATCTTCTTCCCATGAGTCATCATTATTCTCGCACTTATTTTCAGGGTCAAACAAGTTTAATTCAATGTATGGTTTTTCAAGTTCCGTCTTATTATTTTTTGTGTCGTTTATTTCATTTACAAACCGTACATCTCTGCTTTTTATAATTTTTCGCGTTTCAGTATTCCAGAGCCTGTATGCCTCCGATTTTTCACAGTAATCTACCAACATGCATTCAATTGTTTTTTTTTTAATTTACCTTTGGTTGCTGTTTTATCTAGCGCATAAACTTTGCAACCGAATGTTCGGTTCACACTCTGTTTCACACCATGCCAAATTTCATACGGTATTGCATTTTCTAGATTTCTCGTAGGGTAACGATTTATTAAGTAAGCTATCGTGTTTATAGCCTCGTCCCAAAATCTAACTAGCAGATTTTCTTTAATCAACATGCAGCGTGCCATGTCCATCAAGGTACGGTTCATGCGTTCCGCAACGCCGTTTTGTTGCGGCGTATGCGATACTGTGAATTCGCGCTTGATTCCTAACTGCTCCAGTTGATCTGTAAAATTTTTACCCATATATTCCAGCGTAGCTTTAAACGCATAAAATTACTTTTTAATTTTATTATTTGAGTAATGACATACTTTCTTTTGTCAAACTTAACGTACACAATCCAGTGACGTATCTGCAAAAAAGAAGCGCGAAGTTTGACAGAAGGAATGCAATTTCGAAATAGAGACGCGCATCAGTTATAAAATGGACGATATGAAACCGCATCGTAAGCGTTTCATAATCGTTTGTAATCGACATACTTGCGGTACTATATGTCTTTTAGAAATAATGTTTTGTAAAATATTATATATTTTTTAATCAATAAGAAAGACTATATAAAAGTAAATGAGCGCGTGATTAAGGCAGTTCGTTCGTAAGGCCTACAGTGGGCCGTCTCGCGGCTCGATCAAATACACAGTTAAAAACATAAATCTTTATAAAACTTATAGAACATCCATTAAAATTTATATCTATACTTTATCCAACTTTCAATAAAAATACGGTCAATCAATTTTACAAACCGACAAACTTATATTAGCAAATTCTTAAGTACACTATAAATCAATTACTTCGCGACTCCATTATTACAAGCTATAATAAATTGTGCTAATTAAAAAATAAATGAAAGTTTTATTTGTGAATACGTGAATTCATAAAGATTATTTATTCAATCAACCTTCAATTTGACTATCCACCAGGAAGAAGTTCATAGATCCAGCAGTAGACCAAGGTAAGAACATTCTCAAAAATCTATAAAAATATAAACAGGTATCTGGTTGTGAGAGGACCAGTTTTCATGGTAGAGTCTACCACTAGATTCATTCCTACATGTTTTGAATTCTCATATTTTTGGGAGTTCAGGACATAACATTATTATATTATTATATACGTACGCTTTCTGCTTATCAAATAATAGTTTATTATCATTGTCGACTATTTTTGAAACAGAGATTAGGTTAGTTTTGAGGTCTAGTACACACAGTATTTTTTCTAGCCTTACGGTTTCTTCTTACTGTTCACAAGTAATATTTATAACAACAGTACCTTTTCCCATGTCAGGTGTGCATTTATCTGTAGCTAACTTTACATTTGATGATCAGCTGGCTCTATGTCTCGAAAGTCAGCTGCTTCGTTGCACATCTGCGACGTAGCTCCCCGCTGTCAATACACCAGTCCTTGTTTGTTACTTCTTGATGTTCTACAATCCTTTATATGACATAATTCTGTCGTGCTCGTTGCTAGGATGATGTCTGATCGGGCCATGAGATCATTTTTATCCCATCCCTGTTGTGGGTCTCAGCGTTACATCACTCGCATAACTCCAGCAATAATTTTTAATAAATATGGCTTACATTTGAATTTTCCATGTGTATTATATAATTAATGGAAGAAAATGTGAATTTTAATTTTTTTTTGTTCTTAGAAATTTGATATGGTAATTTTGAGTGACCAGAAGCTTGCGCACAGAAAAGTAAAGGTGCTGGTAAATTATCTAAGAGATATTATAGCGTAGGGCAATATTTTATGGTGAAATGTATTAAGATAGTATATATACACGTATGGGACTTGTTATTTACAAAATTATTAACTGTATATTTCTTGTTCTTCAGTTAAAAATAATATTTAAATTTCTATACCGATTATGACCCCTTAATAACCATGGTCATTTTATATGACTGGATCAAGATTTGCTGGATCAAGATTTTGAGTTTTTTTACGGAAAAATTGAAGGTATTACCAAGTATTTATAGTGAAAAAGAATCATAATGATAGCTTTTGAACGGAAGAGTTTTGATGAACTCATACAAATAAGTTTTGTTTTTGGGTTCAAAGGTGGTGTACCCCCTCACAGTTACGTAATATAAGATAATTATAATATTGTTGCTGAAAATAATTAAAAAAAAAAAACAAACGAGAGAAAATGTGCATAAGTCACCGATTCTGAACCATAGTGGCACGTTTTATTACACTTTTACACATTTTTAGACATATATGGACATTTTCTCACTTTTTTACATATTTAAAGTAAAAAATATGAAAATATTCCTATCAGATAAATAAATTTTGTGCACAAATATGAATAAATGTGAGAAAATGTGAGAAAAAGTAAGAAAATGTTAATAAATGTGAGAAAGTGTAGATAAATGTGAAAAAGTATGAATTAATGTACAAACCGGATCTATTGTTTACAGTTTATATATTTTCTATTTTTATGAGACGCGTAATAAAACGGGAAAAAATACTTTCAGCGAGAGAACCAATAAGAGGATAAGCGATAACAAAACGTATTCTAGGATGAAAGTGTAAATAAAGGTCCAGACAATCTGCTAGAAATGCGACGTAATTGCAAAGACAATGCATGAATGTTACAGTAATTTATATTTTAATAAATGTTTAAACAATAATACCAATGTCCATAAGGGGATAGATACACCTTTAAATTTTAAATTAATTGATAATACATTTTAAGGGGTCTACCCTAATTAGACGCGCAAAAAAATGACTATTTTCACGATTTTTTTTCATTGTTTTAAATTAGAAATATTAATATGTGAAGTATAAGGCTTGATAAATACAATCTTGAAATACATGAAAAAAATTTTTTTTTATTAATTTTTTTGTTTTTTATCGTATAAAAATGGAGGCCAAAAAAATATCCAAAAAAAAGATGAGTGCGCCCTGTTGATGAAATCTCCGGAGTGGATTATCTGAAACAAAAAAAAAAGTTTTAGATTCAGTAAGGTAATGACTATGTCGCATATCATACGATTTTTGATTTTTTCAAAATTGGCAAAATGGCAGCCATATTTGGAAAAGTAACGAAAAATCACCTTTTTTTCATCAGTTTCTTTTTTTAAAACCAAGTTAAACTCAAAATTTCAAAAATCGTATGATATGCGACATAGCTATCATCATAAAGAATATGTGGTAAAAATTTGGTAAGGATTGATGCAGTAGTTTCCGAGATTTTTTCAACAAGCCGTACAAAAATGTCATTTCCAGAAAAACGCGTTCAAAGTTTTTTTTAACGAAAAAACGTGAAAATTTCTTACCTACGCTTAATCAGCGATGCCTGCACCGTACATTATGCCTTCAGTTTCTTCATAATGTACCGTCTCATCCAAAATAGCCTTCCTTCGATTAATTCTGGCCTCCTTAGAGGCATCTCCACTGCGGCGGTTTGCAACTCGTACGCGCGTTAGATCTCGCTCAGCTACGAACTGCTCGGCGATATTCCCGATTTTGACGCCCATCACATCCAATATTTTCAATATTGGCTTCAATCCTTCATTGAAAATACACGCAGCTGTTTGACACGCGATTTCAATAGTTTTTTTCCCACTAAAGATGTGTTTAGGAACCATCGACCAGACGCAGTTGTTGAAAGATTCGTTGTTATTTTGCGTCTTTCCGCCGAGGCACCTTTCAAGAAGTTCTTGTTTTGTCAAATCCTCGTAGATTGGTTTGAGAACTTCTTGAACATCTTCAGCGAGAGCATGAGGATGTTTAAATTATCGAACGGTGTTGTTTTCCACAGCTTTCTTATATTTACACCAGGATTCAGAACAGTATGAATGCTGTGGCTTGCTGTCGGTTGAAATCTTATGATAAAATCCTGCCCAGATCTCCCTGCGCATTTCTTTCACGGAATCAGGATGCCGTTGAATTGCTAAACCGTAATTTTTCGACAGTTCTTTCATTAATTTTATCGTTAAATCTTGAGTTTTAACAACAGGAACTTTTTTTACGCTGGTTTTTCTTTTTTAAGTGACAACTTTTTTTGCTGGAGTTTTTTTCTCGTCCTTCTTTGCAGCTTTTTTTGCTGGAGTTTTTTCCTCGTCCTTCTTTGCAGCTTTTCTTGCCTGAATAAGATTTTTTTTAGCTTCACTAGCACGTTTGAAAATTCTTTTTGCGACGTGTAACGCACACTCTAACTTTTTAACGATCACTCCTTCACCATACGGGTGTGTATCGAGCAGTATTTTGAAAGTCTTCGTGTCACCGTCGCCGATGTAAAAACCATAATGCACAGAAAATTTTTAGAGAGATTCCAAAAGATTTGACATATACCGTCGACTTCCATTTTTCTACTACCTGAGTGATTAGCACTGCAATTTTTTTGGTGCACTTCGTACCATGCTGCATATTCAATCGTGTCCTCTGTTCCTTTTCTTCTTTCTCATCCTTTGCAGTAGCTTGATTTGATAACGACGTTCGCAACTTTTTTATTGTGTTTATATATCAAAGAAACTATGCCAACAAGAGAAGAAAATCCTCTTTTTTGCCAGGAACCGTCTCCTGAAACGGTTAAAATATCTTCGGGTTCTCCATGCTGAGCATTTAGGAGTTTTTCTTCTCTAACAGCCTTTAGCATCACTATATCGAAAACACTTTTCACAGCGATAGAGACCGAATAGATAATATGATAATAAACGGAGGAACTCATTCCAGATCCAAGTTCCATTAGGCCAATAAACATGTTTATACCACTCCATCCAATACCAATCAATCGCATAACAAACACAAGGCGACGGTTGACTTCGTATCCAGTCGCAATCATCGGACACGAATTAATATATTTTTCTCCACACTCACAAGTAACACAAATTTTAAAACCGAGTCCTCGCTGTCCATACTTAGTAAATGTAACATCGTTATTACACACTTTACATTTCAAAAACTGTTGTAACGAAGAAAAAACCAGGTAAAAATGTATGATGCTGTACCCTAACGATTGATCTACAGGCACGTCGAAACTCGTATCTTTCGACTTGTTCAACTTCTCTGCAGATGCACTAGCATGACTTGTGTTTGCCTCATGGGCATTTGGAAGAACTCCATGAAATTTACGTTTTTTCGCTTTCGAACCTGGACGTCTCCAGTTTTGTTTTTGATGGATAGTTTTCTTGTCCATCTCGGCAATCACGAGCACAGATGTTTACGCTTACAGATTTCAAACACGACTAATATAGGTTGCTACTTGCTTGAAATTCAAATATACAGGTATCTTTCGAAAAATAAGGGGTCACGAATGAATAGATTTGAGTAGGGATAGTATATACACGAAAGGTTTCATCTGCTCACGTAAACAAAGGCAGGTAGACGATACCGCTCCGAATGGTCACTATTAGCGCGCTCAGGTAACTAAGTAAAAGTCCCTCAAAAGTACACTTAGATTGCTCGAATCTTTATGAAAATTTAATATGATACTTTCAAATATCTATACTTTCGAAAAATGGAATAAAAAGAAATCGATTTTTTGAAAATTGCAATTAGGGTAGACCCCTTAAGGTAAAACTAAGACACTCATTATATATTGCCAGTTTTTTTTCGGTAAATTTGAACACTTTATCAAAATATAACTAAAAAATCATTTTTTTTTCTTATTTTGAATGTTGTTAGGCCCCTTTGATGACTACCGCAAGGTTTAGAAAGTTAGTGTGCTCGGATTGACGCTTTCTAGATTTTATTACATTCAAAATATATGTAGTTATAGCATAAGTGTGGGAATTTGTATCTAAGAATTATGGACTAAAGTTATAGTTTATTTAAGCCATATTTCATAATAAAATTTTAAAAAATCGAAAAATTTTCTCTTCAATAGACACAACTTACGATACAACTTACGATATAACTTGGGTCAATAATTTTTATATACAAATTCCCACAATCATACCATAACTACATATATTTTGAACATAATGAAACCTTGAAAGCGTCAATTCGATCACATTCGCTCTTTAAACCTTGAGGTAGCCCAATAAATATAGAGGTATTCATTAAAACCAATCAAATTGACCTAATGATCTTCAAAAAAATAAAAAAGATTTTTTAGTTATATTTTGATAAAATGTTCAGACTTACCGTAAAAAAATCAGGTAATATATGATGAGAGACTCATTTTTACCTTGAAATATATTATCATTTAACTTAAAAATTAAAGGTGTACAAGTCCCCATAAGGATGGGGCCTAGCCGAGAATCTATTTTCTGTTCATTAACACTAAACGTTTTGAAAATTTAGCAGCATATATTATATACAATAACTAAGAAAAAGAGCACAGAAGAACCTCAAAAGCCCCCTTAAAAGCTGAAATATACCTAAAAAATCGTTAAAAATGGTCAAAAATATAAAGATTTTCATAATAGTCTAAACGATGAAGGATTCGATGTTGACAATTTCCCTTGGATATTTCAATTATAATATACATAATAAAGAAATATGTCGTGTGGAACTACTGTAGAAGAATAATAACAAAAGTTACACATATTAGATCGTGCGGCATTTAAAAAAGCCCATATTTTCAGTATTTTTCATTAATTTTAATGTACAAATGTTCATATTATTTCTAAAATATATTCATTTATAAAACTGTACCATAAATTTGTTGGTATTGTTCTAAAGAAAAACAACAAATAATTCAAATGGATGCGTTGAATATTTCATCGCCTGGAACACTTTAAAGTCTGATCGGTAATAAAAATATTAATTTGAATACAATCAGTGTTTCGTAAATCATATATATATATATATATATATATATATATATATATATACATACGTATATATTGTTACATACGTAGAATAATATATATGATCAATATATATATTGTAAATATATATAGAATCGATATACAGCCAAATTTTAAAATAGATTTTTTATTAATTTTTTATAATTCTCGAGTAGGCCACATCGTTAAGCCCTACTAACCCCAGAGTAGCAATTTATAATTAAAAAAATGTTTAAGCAAGAATACAATAACCCTTAAGTCCCATTATCTTTAGAGTAGCAAATTATAATTGAAATAATGTTTGAACAAAAATACCAAAACCTTTAAATCCTGTTAATTCATAGACAACTATTTATAATTTAAAAAATGTTTAAATAATTAAATTTAAAAAAAAATTGAAGAAATTATCGCTCGTATTAAGATTCCATCTAATTTGACTCTATGGGTCTCTTCGAGCACATTTTTCTCTTATGATTTTATGGGAGAGAGTTTTAAAATAGAAAATATATTTAATTTTCGAAAATGAGGTTTTTAAAAGTAATGTAAAATTAAATGTGTTTCGTCTTGTACTGAGAGACTGAGAATGGTACAAAATCAGGATACAAAATGTATTCGCACAGACTGATAAAGTACAATTAGATGTAATCTTCATAGTTAATACGAGCGATAAATTCTTCAATTATACTAAATGTAGAATAGCATTGGGTCTGAATTTGCCAATCAATTTGTATATTTTTTTCTCTTTGCCGATAGATGGGAACCAATATGTTGTACCCTGTAGTGAGTCTTACCATTAATTTACATATATACCCTTCAAAAAGAAAATTTATAATATCGTGTCGAAAATACTGCTATTTACATATTTTTTCTGCTGAGCTCAATAAGCAGTACAGGGCGAAACACATTTAATTTTACATTCTTTTTTAAAAACCCTTTTTTTTAATTTAATATATATTGTATATATTAAAACACTCTCCCTGTTCGGGCAATTTAGACTTAGGGCCTAATATTTCATATTTTCTCTTGCACTGTGATAATATTTTTCTACCCAGATCTGAAACACTCGCTCGCTGATTTCTTGCGAGAAAGGACACATGGGCGCGCTCTCTCTAACTTGCTTCCTTCCTGATTTCGGCTGAGCTCGCTCTCTTCCAGCCTGAACGCGACTAGGTCACCTCGGAGCGTTCATGCGCATCGTGGTGTCTGTTTTCACAACTAAGTTCACCGTTTTCTAACACTCTTTTAATACCTTACACATGTAAACATGTAAATAGATATTTTTAAGACCAACAAATACTTCGTTTATTATATTGATTTAAACATTAAAATCAGGGTAAACCTATTTACTTTCCCTCAGACTCCGCATCCCTTTACCCGCCACACGTGTTCAGGGCTATCGTTTCAGTGCTATATAGCTGCCTATTCGCTCGACGCTATTACCGCGCTTAATATAAGCAATTTTAAGCTACTTTAAAATTTTTGTAGTTTGGACGGATAGCGTGCGAATATTTGGTCCTTCGGAGCCGGTTATGCACGTGTTAGTGTGCTGTGAATACAGCGGAATGGAGTCTTGTGTGAACTTTACTAATTTAAGTGCAGTACAATGATTCTTAAGTGAACTTCACTTAAGTGCAAAAAGAAACGAATACGGAAAAGAAGTTTGTGCCTAAAGGCAGTCGATACTTCACTGAGAAAAGTGACTATTTCTCGAATTTTATAGTGCCTGTTCGTGAGTGCATTAAATAAAGTGCACAAAAACTCTGCAGCATCGTGCAAGCATGTCGAGGTCGAAATTCGTTCGAAATTTCACAATTTGAATTTCGATTCGACTTTGACCTTTTGGCGTCTTGATAACGATATCGCGATGCACGTTTAAACTTGAGTACTGCATGGAGAAAGAGAAAAAGCTTTCTCTCTATCTTACTTTTTAAGTGACATACTGTGCTACGCTCTGGAGTTACCGGTTGAGCGCTGCGCATATTGACGGAACGAGCACATGGCCGCGTCGTCTCCATCTCGCTTGCACTCTCCGGTCGCCAGTTCTAATGTCACGCCGCTACTCATGTGAGTGCTCCGACTCTCTCTCTCTCTCTCTCTCTCTCTCTCTCTCTCTCTCTCTCTCTCTCTCTCTCTCTCTCTGGTTCAAGCGCTCCGACTTGCTCTTTTTCCACAGCTGCTGCCTCGCTGCTTATTCCATAGCAACGCTACTGCTGCTGCTGCTTTGAAGCTTGGAGTTCCGGCAGTCTACTGCTTGTTGGACGTACCTCTACCCAACGGCTCCGACTTCAAAGGCAGATTGCACGTGAAGTACAGAAGGATAGCAGGAGAGTCTATAGGTTTTTCAGAAAGTAAATAATAATTTTTTGCTTGAAGTTAAATACCCTATCATACGAGTTAGATGTATTCTAAGAGTTATTGATATGTAAAATATATTTATAATGAATATTTTTCTAAAACTATGGTGAGTTTATTCAATAAAGCAACTATATGTTTCTTCAACTTTAATTTTATCCTAGCGCACACCAAAGTAATGAATCTGGCTAAAATTTTTGGAAAATATTCTTCAAAGTATTTAGAATAAAAGTGTTTATTTTATTTTTTAAATTATTTTGAATAACTTTATTATTAAAAGCCATTACACGTAAAATTATTGTAAAACTATTGTTTTTTTAAGCAAAATCATACATTAATAATGTTTTATTTTTTAAAAATTAATAATAAATTTTAGAGACCAACAAAATGCAACCTTTCTTTGTATATGCTTTACAGAGCATATCCTAAAAATTTCATCCGGGTTCAAAAGTTAGGTTTCGGTCAGGATGACTTTCCTCGTAACCCTATTTTTATTCAAATTTAACACATTTCCTGTGATAACTCTAAATCTAAGAGAAGTGAATGGCTGAAAATTTGTATATACCTTCATAATATTAGTACAAATATGATATGTATGTATCAATACATAAAAATCAAAACAGTAGAAAATTTTGATTTCACTAGAGAGACACCTAAAGAACATTCACCGGATAATTGAATTTCTTTAAAATCTCTTGAAACTTTTATCATATGTTATTTAGGTGTGTTTTATATGAGGTTGAAATTTTTACCCCCCCTCCCCCCCCCCCCCTTGTGGTATCCAAAATCAGTTTTTAACATGGGAGCCCTATCTTGAGCTCTCACAAAACGGACATTTTTGTTTATTGTAAAGCAGGTTTTCTTTACAACGTTTTAAAAAACTAGTATGTAATGTAAAATACGTATAGAAGTAATACATAAAAAGTTGGGCATAGCAAGCGGTACATTTTTTATAGATATAACTATCTAAAGTTGTGCTCCAATGTTATTAGTATAACTACGAGTATATCATGGTACAAAATATGCAAAAGTTAATACCGTACTTCGGTTTTTGGTGCGATTTTATAAATTTTATATTCTCTACTTATATATTAATACTTTCCATTATAAACTGAACGGTTTCAATTATAAATATTTCCATTTAATAATAAATCTTCTGAAAATTAATCTTCTAAGCTTACTGTCAACCGGTCAACGTCCTTAAGAGATATGATCCCTATAAATTACAATAAAATAATTTTTTTTTATAATTTATTCTTGAATTATAGGACGTTTCCTACTAAAAAATTATATTTAGGCAACCAATGAAGTCAAATAAAAAAGTTATAGATTTTAAATTATCATTTTATTTGTACTGCGATTTCAAAATTCGCGCGAGTTTCCCATGAACTCTTACAGTATAAACTACAGTATATCATATATAACGTTATCTATTTTACCGACGCAGTCAATTCCAAGCTTATACTTCTAAACTAGCTAAACTTCTAGCTGTTAAATGTTTTGTTTTAACAGTATAAAGAGGGAATGTAAAACGATGTATTGTCATAACAAATTCATTGAATGAGATATGTATCAAAGTGTAATTACTAATCTGAGAATTTAAAAGATTTGAGTTCTTTGTCTCTACTTTTATTTTCAGAAAAACCACCAACATAAATAAATTCTAAGAGTAAATAATACCTGCTTCCTAGACAAATTTTACGTAGAACATTTTACTCAGGAAATTACAAACCTCTGAAAGGTTAGTCTTAAATTGTTGTATATACGAATTATTCACACTTTTAATAGCTTTGTAGTTTTGAATAATACTTTGTATAGCTATATATCACTTCCTCATAGAGGAAGCTTTATCATAGTAAAAGAAAGTTTTGCTAAAAATTTTGTTAGAAACATGCTTTGCGACTTAAGAAATCAAAATACACTATTTTTACAAAATGTTTGTACGGATGTATGCGCATATGTATGTGTATATGCGTGCGCGCGTTCTTGCGTGCGTGTTGGCATGCGTATGGGTGTGGGTGTGTGTGTGTGTGTGCGTGCGCGCGTTCTTGCGTGCGTGTTTGCATGCGTGTGGGTGTGGGTGTGTGTGTGCTTGTGTGTGTGTGTGGGTGTGTGTGCTTGTGTATAAGATAAGATAAAACTTTATTCTTAGGCAAGCAAAGAAAATTAATACATATTATTACATAGGTGTGCGTAAAATACGTCACATAATAAACAATACAATACATATATCAGTTTTGAAATAGTATAATTTAGAGGTTACATGTCAGTCTTCGTTCTCTATCACCACAAATGCTTGTCAATGTGCAATAAAAGATAAAATTTAGGTATATACATATATACATAGATAAAAAATAAATAAATAGATAAATAAATAACAACATAGAATTAAATAAATTAAATAAACACTTAAATAAATAAATAAATAAATAAATAAATAAATAAATAAAATAAGAATAAATGTGTATATATATATATATATATATATATATATATAAAATAAAATAATATAATAATGTAAGAATGTTAAAAATATTACACGTGTGTAAACGGCACATTATTATCACAGACAGAGAATCGATAATTAAAAACTGAGTCACGAAAGGCACGGAACCCTAGGTTCGAGCGGACTGACACCATGGATCTGCATTAGGTGCTGTTTGATCTTTTTTTTAAATAATGCAACTGAATGATTGCACCTAATGCTGTGGGGAATCGAGTTCCAGAGTCGTGCCCCGTGCACTCTGAGGGAATACAGGCCAGCGTTTGTGTACGACCATGGAACTGAGAACTCTCTCACATCCTCCCTACGAGACATGCATTTTTGGAAAAGGGCCGCAAGGTACGACGGTTGCCCCATACGCACTGCTTTATACATTAGTACCGCAGCAAAATACGCCCTCCTCCCCTCCAAATTCAGCCAGCCAAGTCGGTCTCTATAGGGCGTGATGTGCTCATCCCGTCTAGCACCACATATATACCGCACACAGGAGTTCTACAACCTTTGGAGCCTGGATTTAAGTTCATCTGTCATGTCTAGGTAGACCAACGAGCAGTAGTCAAGATGAGTGACCGCTAATGCGCTCGCCAGATGTACGCGCAATTCCTCAGTGGTGCTGGACCGAAATTATCGAAGCCCATATAATGCCCGATTTACCTTTCTACTGACCGCATCAACTTGCAGTTTCCATGTTAATTTAGAGTCCATAACAATACTAAGGTTAGTCACCGTGTCGGAGAAGGGAATCACCACCCCATCCCACACCTCAATGGCTGGGAGATTCAATTCTTTAATTTTACACATATTAGCATCACACCCAAAAATATTTGCTTTAACCTTCCCAACATTGAGGCGCAAACCGTTGGTACTAGCTCACTCCGACACGGCGTGCACGACCGCCGACAATCGCCGCAGACCCTCATCAAGATCAGCCCTGGTCACCCGCGTATAGGCTTAAAGATCATCGGCATACAGGAGATGGTTCACGTCTCCCGATATGATATCACGGAGATCATTTACATATATGCTGAACAGTAGGGGGCCCAATACGGAGCCTTGCGGTACCCCAAGATTGGTTGTGAGCCAATCTGATGCTCCGTTAGATTTTGTAACCACTTTCTGGTTACGCCCAGTAATATATGAGAGGAACCAGCGTACTACCACTCTAGATATGCCAAGTCTAAATAGCTTTTTCATCAACTTAGAGGGAGATATAGTGTCGAAGGCTTTACTGAAGTCAAACATTAAGAGTATGGTGAGAAGTTATTTCTTACTTACTCTGCTGGAATCAATTCCACTCTTAATGTCATCCACAAGTTTCAACAGGGCTGTTTCTGTGCTGCTATAGGGCTTGAAACCTGTTTGCAGTGAATTAAGTAGTTTCAACACCAAAAACTCGGTCACTTGCTCATGCACAATCTTTTCAAGTACCTTTGAGAGGAAGTTGAGGATAGCAATGGGCCGGAAATCCGAGACTGAAGATGGAACGCTCGTCTTTTTTAACGGCACCAGTTGCGCTCCCTTCCAACTCTCAGAAAAGACTCCCTGAGAAAGTGACGAGTTGAAGATGACAACGAGATATTCTGCAATGTGTGGAAGGGCCTTAGCAACTACACTCTGCGGAATGTCGTCTTCGCCTTTAGATTGACAGGAAAAGTGCGCCACTGCTAGCACAACGTCCGGAACAGTAATATTTTTGAAGGTGAAGCCTTCGTCACTCACCGAAGCGAGGATACTTTGTAAGTCCTCTTGGGACTCAGTACAGGAGACAGACACAGCCGCAAAGTAAGTATTTAGTTCCCCCGCTGTAAAATCGTGCAGATCTTCCTTGGATTTAGGTAGAAGCCCTAGGCTCCGCAGTTCCTTCCATGTATGTGTGCGGGTGTGTGTTCGTGTATGTTTGGTCATGGATATCTCGAGTAATCCACGGTAAAATGTAATGTTCTAGGGTTAATTTTGAAATAGCATAAGTAACCTATCTCGTACCGTCCGAAATTTTGGATAAGGCGTTTCCTTTTTTTTGTTATACTCGGAAACTTCTTATTTTGTTTGAATGGTGATTCCTCGGAAACATATGACGGGAAATTTAGAAGAAATTTAAGATGATTTAGAATATGGAGAAGAATCTGTAGGAAATTTTTTAAGTCTTAACCCTTTTCTTTTGTCGAGAAAAAATAATTCTCTAAAAAAATCAATTTTCTTTTTCGACAATAACTGAAGTAAACCAGAAGTTTTATCAAAACTTTACAAAAAGGTCGATTTTCACTATCTCATGACCCGTATGTTTCTTCAGATCTTTTATTTTCTAAGATATTGAGGTTATGTGTCCTTTGAAATTTTTTTGATCGCTTGTACCTCAAGAACGGCGCGGTCATTATTTATCAAATGGGCTCATTTTTTCATTTTTAAATGAACATTCAAATTTCGAAGAATTTTCAAAATTCATAGACTTGCTAATCACATATAAAAAATTTTCGATTTTTCGTTTTTGAGTTTAAAATTTTCGGATTTTTTGACATGTTAGAACTTTTTTTGATCGTTAGTACCTCGAGAAACGATGCAGTCATTTTTTATCAAATGAGCTCATTTTTTAATTTTTAAATGAATATTAAAATTTCAAAAGAATTATCAAAATTCATGGACTTACTAATCACATATAAAAATTTTTTGATTTTTCGATTTTGAGTTTTAAATTTTCGGATTTTACGATTTTGAGTTTTAAATTTTCGGATGTTTTGACATGTTAGAACTATTACGATCAATTTAATGTAATGTGTATTAAAAAGAATATAAAATTACATATCTTCTAAAACAGCAAATTTTGGATATGCTCTTACTCTTATTTTGTTATATACGAAAACATAATTTTTAGTTTAAACGGTTACATTTCGGAGAGATATAATAATTTCAAATTAATTTATAAGCACAAAGAATTTCATGTTGAAACAATTAATTCTTTCAAGTTATATGAGTGTAGAATGATATATTATATGTCAAATCAGTTATTTAAGTGAATAAAAAAGATACGGATGTGAATAAGATATGCTATTTAAATATATTAGTATCTAAATACACTTTAAGTTTAACCCGCTCTTATTCAACTTTGTATTTTCAGATCCTGCGCGCAGCCTCCTGACCAGCCGAATCAATAAAAATTGTCTCCAAGCGCTCAAATTAATCGCGATTCATCCAGCTAGTAAATAAAGCTATTTAGAGTACCCTAAATTATGATTAAATGAATGGAAAAGTAAGTGAATTTACCAATTTTTTGTTGTTTTCAGAGATGGTAAATGATTTCTGGAAATTGTGCAATTAAAAAATGAACAATCTCTACAGTTTGATTCACTAGCTGGATAAATTCCAAGTAATGTAAGCCCTAAGAGGCCTAATTTCATAAGTCTGGGGGACCAGGAAGCTGGGCGCAGAAAAATGAAAGTCCTGGCCAATTATCTAGGAGATATCATATCGAAGAGGATTTTTTGAAGGTGAAATGTGTTGAAACGCTATATGTACTTGTAAGAAATTTTATTTAGAAAATTACTGACCGTGCACATGTTTTTTTCTTTTTTCATCAGAAAATCCAGTTTAAAACTCTGTAGGGATCATACCCTCATAATGAAGGACTAAAAAAATTTTTTACTGAATTTTCTTAATCATTGTAATTGTAAGAATGTTTTGAAACCTTTTAGATGTAAAAACTTGATGTTTGAACAAAGTTATATACATTTAAGTAAAAAAATTACATTAAATATCATACAAAATTGAAACTTAAAACGTATATCCGCACAACTAATTTTCCTAACTTTAAAAGTGGCTTGCGCTTGAAGTTTTCAGAAATATTTTTGAAACTTTTATAGAATTTACATTAATATATGTAGAACATAAGCTGATAATTACATTTCATTTGTTTTCTTCTTATCTCATTTTATCCATTAGTCATTATTGAAAAACGTGATTTTTTAAGCATTTTCATAGGTCAATTGAAAACTGAATTATTTTAAGGAAGTTGAAGACGATTTTTTAAATTTTATCAACAGTTTCTTTTGTTAGCCAAACAAGGAACTGACTCAATTTCTTGTCAGACCTTTTTCTCAAAATGCTATGCGCAAGTAACATTTTCAAAAACTGGTCATTTTCAATCAAAAAATCGTATTTTATCAATAACTCTGAAAATAATTGATATGATTAAGTCGAGGATCAATTTTATGTTCATTAACACTAAACCTTTTGGAAATTTAGTAGCATACATTCTATACAAAACCTAAGAAAAATAGCCCAGAAAGTCCTGAACCGTCCCCATAAAAGCTGAGATATAGCCCAGAAAGTCTTGAAAACTCCCCATAAAAGTTGAGATATACCTCAAAATTCGTTAAAAATGAGCAATAAAATGAAGATGTTCAAAATAGTCCAGGCGATGAAGGATTCGATCGTGACAATTTTTCTTTGATATCTCAATTATAATATGCGTAATAAAGAGATTTGTAGTACGTAATTGCTTTAGAAGAATGATAACAAAAATTTTTTTGCAAACAGCACATTTTTTTGGTGCGCATTTTTTCATTAATTTTAATGTATAAATGTTCATATTATTTCTAAAACATATTTATTTGTAAAACTGCATCACAAACTTGTTTGTATTGTTGTAAATAACAATCTAAAAAATAAATCGAATGGATTCGTTGCATATTTCATCACCTGGAACATTTTGAAGCCTAATCGGTAATAAAAATATTAATTTGAAGACAATCAGTGTTTGGTACATTGTACCTTTATATATGAGTCAGTCTAATACTATTGGAACAAACCTTGCGAGCTCCTGTCAGGGATTTGAAAGTAACCTCTCAAAAAATTGAAACTTGAAAAATCGAAACGCCCGCGGGTATAAATAGGGCGGTGCAGCAACGCTCGGGACTCAGTCGTGACTGACTCTCCCGTGCGGGTGGCCTTACTTGGTAGCCTACGTATAAGGACTAGCATGGTTGAAACCTCTAGGGGAGCCACAAGCCTTGGCATTAGCGCTCAAATATCCCGCCCACCTCTCACTGTAGCGTTTTGGAATCCTCTCCTTTTATTGTTCCCTATGTAATAATAATTAACTTGAATAAACCCCAAATTTCAATAAATAATCATTTTAATTCGTTATTGCAAAACTCCTGTTCCAATCCTTTATGCACAGCCAGGATGCACCGCGGACCTTCCGGCATCGCTTTAGGAGGTACTATCGTACAAGGCCAGGCTTTCAACAGGGAACCTCTATCGCCATCGGCCGGCGTACGAGGGTACGCTCGCAGGGTTTTATCCCTCGACGCGCATACATCGACCACGTGTAGAGTGCGTGAGTTGAGAGGGATTTCCCTGCTTGCCGAGCACGAGTGCTAACGCGCACTCGTGTCTTATCGAGCTTGTAAAGAATCATCCACACTGCATTTCAGGGCAGCCGAACGTGAAGGCACTAGGAACGCAGGGTTTAGTATCGTGAGATGGTTTTATTGGGAAAATCTGTTGAATCTTATCTTCAAGTCCAGCACGTGAACCGCGTTTCTAAATAAATTCGTATTGAAATCACGTTTCGTAGAAAAAATTAATAACGAAAGTCTTGGAAACGCTTCTGAGCAGTTACATTGGCGATCGGACAGGGACTTGAAGTAAGATTAGAATAGGCAAATAGTAATTACAACTCGCGCTAAGTTATGATACCGGAACTAGGATTGTCGTTCACAGAGGCGCACATCCACTCGCGGTTAAGTAATCTTCAGGGTCAATTAAATCGATTGGTCGTAGTAGAGGGGGAGCGTTGGTCAACAATTGCACATCTTGACGACGAGGTGCGTGCGTTCAAAGTACAAAATAAATTGCTAAAACAAGCAATATCACATCAACGTTAAGACATTCAAAATTTATGGGGGCCGTAAATGAGACTATACAGGCGGTGAATGATATGACTGTAAAAACTTTAACTAGTTCAGCGATGGTTAAGTTCAATAAAATTGAAAATGAACAGCGGGAACTGAGTCAAAAAATTAACGAGCTCACCCAGCGCTTAGGGTGATTCAAATTAAATTAGATTGATTTATAAGGCTTATGAAAATAATCCATTTTTTGGTCGTAATATTGAGTTTTTTAGTCGCAAAACATAATATTCACTAAAGAAATGTGAGAAGCTTAAAATTATTTCATATGCTTTTCCTTCTCCTCGTGCAGGATAAAAATAATTAACGTTCCAGTTGCGAAATCGGTTTATGAAAGCAAATGTACCATTAAATTTCGTTTCGATTTAAGATTCAGAAAATATAGAGATAACATCGCGAAATAAGAGGCTGTCGAGGGCGTTGTTAACAGATATTGAAACAACGGCTCTCGTGAGTAGCTTGGACACTGAACAAAAGAAACACCGCGATTTGGAAAAGGCTGTGCCAGAGGAACTAAAATTTCTCGATGAAAGGCAGGATGAGCTCGACAGAAGAATCCGGAGTCGCCAAAATCGCCGTCACTACAAACGTCGCGGACCGAAGCGGTAAAAACAGATTTACATGCAAGTATCAACGCGCTTTCCGTTTTAATACAAAAATACAAACAGAGAACGCGGCGGAAAAGCAACACGGGGAAAATCTCGAAACTGAAGTAAATATCCTGAAAAATCGTGTGGGTGTACTCGAGAGTGTGAATAAGAATTTGATCGCGACAAATACGGAATTGGGCATAAAATTCGAGAACTCAACGAGATTAATTGAGTCAGATGGTAGTTGTAGGGAGCTCAAAAAAGATATGCTTGCGAAAATAGATGAGATATATGATAAAAATCAAATTACCATAAAAAACTTAGAAGAATCGATTAACAAAAATAAATCAACGGGGACCAGCTCTGCAAACCCGAATGACGCATCATGAAAAGTCAAATTAATTGTACCAAAACTTAAGGAACTGCCTTTTGAAAGACCGATAAAGTTTTTGTTCGAATCAGACAACTATTTTCCATTGTTAAAACCGGATTCAGGAGGGGCCATGTGTATTCTTTCGCAGGCTTTGATAGACGATGCACACAATTCATGGTATTTGCAAGAAGGTGAAATTGACAGCTATGAGGAGTTCCAAAACCGATTTAAGGAAAGATATTGAAACGCGAATGTACAGAGGAATGCAAAACGCAAAGTCGAGTTCGGATACTGGTACGCGTCCGCTTCCATGTATCGTGTAAATTGCGCGATATATATTTTCGGTTTAGTAAAAGAACTAGAACTAAAATTTAAAAAAACTCGGGGAACATTTCGAACGGGGGGTGAGATTCGTAATAATGGGTCAGCAAGTTAAGGATAAAAAACATTTCTTAAGAATTCTAGCTGAATTCGACAGCGATGATCAGCGTTCGAAAAATGATCGACCGGCCATAAATAAATCCGACGATAAAACTTTCTTTGTAAATTCTCAGTAAAATAGCAATTCAACAAATATCCTCAATAACATGTAAAATGTAAAACGGGAACGTGGAAGCATAAAAGAACAAATCCATACGATATTGATGTGCACAACGTTGATATGGGAGACAAACCGGATAATCAAGCTACGGTAAACGAGCAGTAGATGCGCCCGGTAACTCGGAAACGGCATTAATAAAGAATACACAGGTCGCAACTGGACCGTTAATAAAAGTAGTCTCCATCCTAGAGGTCCCGCGTGAAACCTTATATGATATTGAACCGGAAGGGGAGAATATAGAGGTCACACGCTGTTCGGAAATTGAGATACGCGCTCATGAAATCGGGGTAATAGCTTTGATTGATACGGGCAGCGAAGTCACGGCAATTTTCGAAGAATTTTATCACGCGAATATCGAACAATGTAAGAAATGTCCGACTCTACCGATAAGCGGTAAGGCAATAATAATCAACGCGATTGAAATGTCAGGTCATGCTTACGATTAATATAGGGGGCTTAGCCACTAAGCTTATCCTTCTTGTATTACCCAAACTAATAAAACCTTGCATCATAGGGTATGATTAAATTATCGCTCTGAAAACATTAATAGACACGGTGAACGAACAAATATTATTTAAAATAATCCATAATGATGAGATAATCAAATACACAGATAAATGGTTCGCGTTAAACGAATATACATCTCTGCGTACTGAACAAATGAGCGAGTACCTCGAAAACGAGGGCGAAAATGATAATTTCTTTGACGAGAATTACGTTGATTATACGGATTGCCGCGAAGAACCGTACGAGATAACAATAAGTGGGATTGACGAAAAAGTAAACTCTTGTGATAATCTAAACGAACCACAAAAGGAAAAACTAAAAGCACTAATTTTAAAATATAAAGAAGTGTTCGAGAAAAGACCGGGTCTGTTAACATCATATGAACATGAATTAATACTAAAAGATGATACACCATTCTATACTAAACCTTATCCAATCCCATTAGCATATAGAGAACAGGAAAAAGGGAAATAGATAGAAAGTTATAATTGAGGATCATTACACGATCGAATAACCCATACATTAATCCCGTTACAGTCGTGAAAAAGAAGGACGGTTCGGTTTGATTGCGTTTAGATGCACAAAAGTTAAACGCGCGGTTGGTCGATGATTATGAGGGCCACTGGGTATCGAAGAAGTACTACAAAGATGCTCGGGAAAATCGGTGACCAATACTTTCGACTTTACGTATAGCTACTGGCAGGTAAAACTTGTGGAATGGTGTAAAAAATACACAGCATTCGAATGCGATAATCACGTATTTGAGCATAATGTCGTGCCTTTTGGCGTTAAAACTAGCGGTTCGATTTTAATAAGAGGTTTGGATGAAACTACGTCCTATTTTAATGAATTTTTGGTTCGTTTTGTGGATGATATGGTGGTCAAATCGAAACATTTTGATGAGCACTTGAATCATCTAGCATTGCTATACGACAGATTGCTATCATACAACTTAAGGTTAAATTTTAAAAAATCGAGTTTTGTTTGTTAAGAAATTGAGTTTTTGGGACATTTTATCTCTTTGAACGGCATTAGACCAGATCCTGAAAAGGTCAAAACAATAAAAGATTTTAAAGATCAAAAAATGTACGCAAGCTACAGAATTTTCTTGGATTCGTAAACTTTTAAACGAAATTTGTACAAAATTATTCACACCATACCAACCTATTCTTGAATTACTGAAAGAGAGGGACCGAGCAACAAAAGGCGTTCAATGACATAAAAGGACTGGTCAATTTGAACATTTTACCAAAATATGTCGACCCAAAGCGTCCATATATATTAACCTCGGATTCGAGTGACTTTGCATGTGCAGCCGTGCTTTCCCAGTTAATTGACGAGGGTAACGAGAAAGTCGAGTGTTTCGCAAGTAGAACCTTAAAATGCAGATAATGTGCCTATTTTACTACGGAAAAATAAATGAAAAATATCAGTTATATTGGGTACAAGGTGATTATAATCAAGAACAATGGCATTAAGCTTTCTGAAATCTACCACCATTCTATAACGTCTATTGCCTTTCGCAGCGGGCTTTTTATCGACGCAAAATACCGGTGCTGAGTAAGAGCTGATCGAGAGCTCGATTATATCATTATCTAACAATTTCTGTACTTATCTATTGATTTCGTCATTCAGTACCGAAGGGTGGCGGAATTGTTTAATACGAATAGGTACATTACTAGTGAGGGGGATTTCGTGCTCGAGTACAGTTGTTGCCGGCAACTTATCTCACAGTAGACAAAATCTATCCGCATATTGGTCTATGAGCCGCTCTATCAAACCTGTCTATTCGCCGGTCAGATGTTCGAGGCGCAAGAGCGCTTTCACCTTATGTGCTCTGCTGTCGTTACCTTTCGTATTCTTATGAGAAATAGTAATTATCTTACTTTTATTTATTTCATTTGCATTTTCTATGATTTTCTTTCCATTTGTGTGGCTTTTCGCTGCATTAATTATATCGCGTAATAGAAGAAATGATTAATCGCAGCTGTTATTTTTAGACGTTGCATGTACTGTGTATGTTACGCCTAGTAGACGTACTTTAAAAATTATTAAATTTATTAAACAGTGACATATTTTTTGTCAAGCTAAGATTATGATTCAAGAGCGCTGACATAAAGTTCGTCAAAAGGAATATCATTTCAAAATACAGTCATACAGCAATCCTAAATCGGAAGTCGAGAAATTGTAATAACGTTTTGTATCTTCTTTTTGTAATAACGTTATTATTAAGTTTTAAAATATTATACTTTTTAATTCAACAAGGAATAAGATATAAAAGAAAACGAGAGAGTAATATGGGCAGTTAGTTCGTAAAGCTCACAGTAGGCCGACTCGCGGCTCGATAAAATACGACAGCGAAAACGCATAAATCTCTACAAAACTTATAATCTATCTATTAAAATTTATATCCATACGGTATCTAATTTCCAATAAAAATACAGTCAAAACAATTTATAAACCGACAAACTTACATGAGCAAAATCCTCAAGTATTCTTCAAATCAATTCAGCGCGTTTCCATTGTTATAAATTATAATAAATTGTACTAAATAAAGAAGTTAATAAAAGTTATATTGTGAATTCGAGAATTGGAAAATATCATTTCAACCACCTCCAATATTGATCCAGAAAGCAGCTGGTTGATCCGGATTAGATTAAAAGCAATATAATTTCAAATAATTCTATAAAATATCAAGCAGGTTGCTGGCAGTGAGAGTGCCAGTTTTCATGGTAGAACCTGCCACAAGATACGTATCACATTTGTCCTTAATTCTCATATTTTAGGAGTTCAGGATATAACAATTTGGCTCTGGTACAAATAGAAACAATTTTTTATTTTTTGTTCATTCTATAATACCTTTGAATATTTAGAACCAAATAACAATTTGGTTCCGGTACGAAGATTATCAAATTTCTCTGAGGAACAATTAGATTCAGGTACAAATATTTAAAAAAAGACGTAGATTAGAAATGTAGGGCATAATAATTGTGAGTTTCATTTTCTGGTTACTTTCTTGATTATTTAGAAGCAAATAATAAACTGGTTACGATACAAACAATAATTTCTTTTTTGATTATTTATAACCAAATAATAATTTAGTTCTGTTACGAATGTTACAAAGGTGATCTGTTTGACTAGTTAGAACCAATTAATAAATTGGTTCAAATACTAATAGTAGAAAATTTGTATATATTTCTTTTTATAACTTTAAATGTCATTTATTGTTTTCTATATACTATTTACTTCTTTTTGAAATACCAAAACTGCTCTTTTATTAGCTTTCAGTAATATCTGCTTACTTTCGTCATTATTCAAATGAAGTTACATTCGGTTTAGAATATAGTTTTGATTTTATAACCTAGATTAACTATTGTTTCTGGTACAAGTTTTGCAAACTAAAAATACATATTATTACTTTCATAATTAAAATTAAATAGAATTTTCTTTTGATTTGTTTGATTGGAAATTCCATACCTCTTTATTACTTTTTACAGTTAATCAATTGATTTTTGTGTTATTAAAGTATATTAATACAAATTTTGAACATTAAAATTTTTATAGCAATTATTTTATTTTTAATAATCATTGACAAGTTTTATGCTTCAAATTTTTTTTAAAGTCAAATTCATTATTCAATAATCAGTAGATGAAAGGTATTTAATATACAATTAAACAGTAACATATTACAATAATAAATATTAACGGATTTGAAATAAGCATACTACATTCGAAAAAGACATTCATACTTCTCGTATTTGTGTCAGTATACAATAAATAACAAGTACAAGATGTTGGAACGCGGAAGTCAGATATCAGCGTAACCTGACACCTCGTTATTATCGCGCATTCTTCTGATTTTATTCTCTATTTTAATTCATATTCTATACATTAGCCACTTGGAATATTCTACTTAATGAGCAACACCAGTTTCTCAATTTCAAACATCGATTTTTTTATTGCATTTTTCGATAGTTAATCATTCATATAATAATGTCCCAAAGTATTAGAGTCAGATCTGAAATATTTAAAAAATTGCAGGTTGCTGATGCGCAACTCCTCGGCAGCCTGTAACTCGACCCTCGTCGACGGGGCGGGGCGCCGGGCAGCTGCGCTCATTCTCCGGCTCTGACGTCATTGTAAACTGACTCGAGTGGTATGAATGTGAGCCTCGCAGTTGCCTGAACTCACAATATAGCCTTTGTGTTCATTCATAATACTTAGTCGACGCAGGTATAAGAGACCGTGCGTACGAAACGCTTCAACGCAAGTGTAAGAGATCGGCTACTTCAGTCCGCTTTGAGCAGCTTCGAACAGTCGTTTAGAGCACATCGTAGCCACAATTTAATTTTGAAAATGAGTGAAAATAGTCCATACGTACATCAGAAAGGAATGAAAGAAACTCCAGTGCGGAGATCTGTAAGCAAGAAGAGAAGGTTCAGCGAAAATCAACACACGTTGGAGCAGTCAACTGAATTCACCAGTACGACTGCTGAAAAATTGTTGCGAGACGAAGATAAGAAGATTATTGTTGATCAAGCGCACGGTTACCGTATACTTCAGTTTTGTGCTGTTTTTACTGCAATAAGCAATTTAGTAGTTTGCAAAGATTGCAAAACAAATATAACATTCAATGAAGCAAGTCCAGCCGCCTTGAGATTCAAAATTGCTCTAACATGTCAGTGTGGTGTCGCGTATATCAATTCTGGCTCCAGGTAAAGCATTCGAAATTATTCGGCGTATAGTGCTTGTGATGCAGCTTTTGGGGATCGGGAATGAGGGCCTGAATCTTTTTTGTGGTTTGATGGATATGACGACATTTTACACAAATACTTTCATCGGATGTTTTAAAAATGTTTTGACAGCTGCAGAAGCGGTTTATAAATTGTCGGTGAATAAAGCTGTAAAAGAAGAAAGAGAAAAAACTCTAGAAAAAGAAGGTTCAGATACGAATTTGACAACTTCCGGAGATGGTACGTGGAAAAAAACGTGGGCATACTTCGCGTTTGGGCGTTACAACACTCGCGGGAAAGTATAGTAAAAAGATCATCGACACGTCAGTAAATTCATCTTACTGCAAGGGGTGTGAATTATGGGAGAAGAAAAGAGAGGTAGATCCAGAAGCCTATGCAGAATGGCTCTTTAATCACGATTGCCAAGCTAATCACGAAGGTTCGGCTGCAAAAATGTAGGTCGAGAGCGTAAAAGAAATGTTTGAAAATTAAATTAACAGGGGAAGCCTATAAAGCCCTAAGAAATTCTGAAATTGCTAATATCATTGATCTAATAACTGCGGCTAGAAAATTGTATCCAATTTCTGACAATATCCACATTCTTTATGGAAAATTAACACAAATTTTACAAAATGAAAACGAATCCGTTATAAATTATACTAATATATTAAAGTATTTGGTATTAAAAATTAAAGAGTTAGAGGCAGCAGAATATGGCATAGATAATGCTGCTGTAGAAGCATGTAATGCAACTATAGAGGCTGATGCTACAAAAAGTTTTAGAGACGGTCTCAAACTAGAAATAAAAGTAGAATTAGGAAAGCATGCTACTTTAGAAGCAATATCTTTAGCTGCCAAAAAGCTTTTACATGTCAAATATGCAGTACCTTACACCGTGAAACATTGTTTTGTAGATCTGCAGCATGTGTTTATTGTAAAGGAACGGATCGCTTTTCTGATAACTGTAGAAGTGTAAAAAATAAAATTAAACTCATTTGTAAATACTGTAATTAAGGAGGACACTCTATTCGTACTTTCAAATTTAATAGAAGACAAAAATTTCACTGCCAATATTGTCAAGAAATGGGACATGAAGTAGGGCAGTGTCCATTTATTATAGATTACGAAGTATGTTGGAAATGTAAAGAAAGTGGACATAATCCTAATATTCCTATAATCCAGGTCATGCCATGCAATTTTGCTCTCAGGTAATTTGTCAAAAATGTAATCTTTGTGATTGACCATACTTCTTAACTTCCTTATCTATGAACTTTGTGGTACTATTTCTTTAACTAACTGTAATATAGAAAATCAAAATAATATGCAGGAAAACCTAACGGTTAGAAAAGAAGAATTGCGATGAAAGAAACTTCTTGAGAAAATACCCTTACAGCATTTATCAAGGCGAAAAAGAAAAATCATAGAAGACTTGATTATAAAAAATCAAGATATTTACTGGTTGGAAGGGGAAAAATTAGAATTATGCAATATAAAAGAGCATGAAATAAATTTGATGGATGATAAACCAGTATACGTCAAACAATTTCCTTTGCCATATAAACTAAAAGAAATAGGCATTGAAGAAACAAAAAAACTATTAAATAATAAACTTGTTAGACCTTCAAAAGTCCTAATAATGCTCCGGCTTTTCTTGTTAGTAAGAAGCCAGGTAGTTATGAAAAAAAATGGCGATTAGTAACTGATTATAGGAAGTTAAACGAAAAAACAATACCGGATCCATTTTTATTACCCAATATAATAGAATTGTTTGACGCCATAGGTAAGAATAAATACTATACATTAATGGATATGGCTTCAGGCTTGCACCGGATAAAATTGAAGTCATCCAATATTCATAAAACAGATTATGGAGTACATTCTTTGGGAGCTTTTGAATTTTTAGTTTTACCATTTGGTTTAACGAGCGCGCCAAGAGTTCTTCAGAGAATAATGCTAGAAATTTTAGGAGATCTAATAGCGGCTAAAATCAGTTATGTTTATATCGAATTATAATTTTTGGAAATACATTACAGGAACACAATGAAAGATTTAATTTAGTTGTAGAAAGACTTAGAAAAGCGGGATTAAAATTAGAATCAAGTCAATATAAATTTTTACAGAAATAAATAGTATTTTTAGGTCACATTTTGAGTGCAGATGGTCTTAAAACCGATCCAAAAAATGTAGATGCTATTAAGAAATTCACAATTATCAACAATGTTAAAAATATTCGAGAATTTTTAGGGTTTGCAGGTTACTATAGAAGATTCATAAATAACTTTGTAAACATAGCAAAACCACTTACAAAATTGTTACAGAAAGATATAAAATTTTCATGAGACACTGAAAAACAGCAAGCTTTTAATAAGTTAGTTGAGGCTCTATGTACAGCTCCCGTATTAGAATTTCCCGACATGAAAAAATCTTTTTTAATTATCTCAGATGCAAGCCAGGTAGCTTTGGGCGCCATTTCATCCCGATAGGAATAACCAGTCGCCTACGCCTCTGGAGTCTTGAAAAGTGCAGAAAAAAATTATCATACTTATGAACAAGAAGCTTTAGCTATAATGTTTGCTGTAAAAACCTTTAGAAATTACATATATCGAAATAAATTCACAATAGTCACTGACCATAAGCCTTTACTGTCATTAAAGCCTCCCGATAATAATAGCAGAGTTAAAAAATGGCGATTAAAATTATTAGATTATGATTATGATGTAATATATAAAACCTGGTAAGCAAAATACTAATGCGGACGCATTATCAAGAAATCATATGGGGTATATTCAGATAAACGTAATTACAAGGGCTCAAAAGGCTAAAGAATCAGGATTAACAAAAATATCCCAAAATCAGTACCAACAAATGATATGAAAATCCAAAAGTTAAACGATGAACGTATTCTTCTAAATGATAAGAAAAGCAATAAGTAAAAAAATCAAAATCTAAGCCTGGAAATTTAGGGAATGTCGTTCATATACACAGACCGCAAAACATAATTTTTTCAAATAATTGCATCCAGTTTAAAAAAAAATGTTTTGTGAATTTAATTACAGTGCAAAGAAAATCTTTTGATGAAAATACTGATAAGTTAATCGAAAATAAAAAATTAATTTGGAATGATGATTTAAGCAAAAATGATATTGATATTGTAAATTTTGAAAGTAAACAATTATTTGTACTATGTATCGAAACAGGAGAATCAGTAATAAGAATAAAATAAAATCTACATAAAGTTTTTGAATTGTTAAAAGAAATAATGTTGTAAAAAAAGTATTTTACTTTTAGTATTTCTAAAAATATAAATATAAATAATATAAATTGGAATGAAATAGAAGAAATAATAGTTAATATATTTAAAGACACTCAAATCAAAGTAACGATCTGCTTAAATATTACAAAATATGTAGAAATGGGAGACAGAGATAGAATATTTCAATGAAACCATTCTACAAGTATAGGGGGACATTCAGGAGTTAACCGAATGTATAATCGAATAAAAAATAAATATTTTTCGGAAAATTTTAAATTTGACATTCAAAATAAGATAAAATCTTGTGAAGTTTGTCAAATGAATAAATTAAAACACATTAAGACACACATATTAAAACCTTTGATAAAATTGACACATAAAACTGCAGAATCAGTAGCTGATGCTTTATAAAAAGATTTATATGTATTTTTAGTTCACCAAAAATTATTTTAACGGATAGAGGTACAAACTTTACTAGGAAAATGCTAAAGACTATCGTACGTAGATTCAAATTTTCAAAAATAGAAACTACTTCCTTCTCGCCTCAATTCAATGGTTCTTTAGAAAGAGCACATCATCTGTTGTGTGAAAATTTCAAAAAATTTTCCACTAAGAAAATTGATTGGGATAGTTTATTAGAACTAGCTCAATTTCATTATAACACATCTATAAATACAAGTCATAAATTTACTCCCCATGAACACGTTTTTGCTTATCCTCCTAGATTACCATCTAGTGAAATCTGAACCAATTCCAACTTTTAATAATTACATAGAACATTTAGTTACGAATATGAGAGAAATTGCTGCTTCGGTACGAGCAAATTAAATATTATCAAAAGAAAAATCAAAAAAATATTATGATAGATTCTTAAATCCAGTCGATTTTAAAATAAGTAATAAAGTTTGGTTAGTAAAAGAGTCAAAACCTGGAAAATTGGAAAAAGATCATAATATTGGTCCTTTTGAAATATTAAAAGTTAATCAAAATAGTAAAATTGTCATTAATTATAGAGGAAAACCAAAAACAGTTCATGCTAACAAGTTAATTTTATATAAATAACAAATTTTATATATTTTTCTGTTTTAGGAACATCGCAATCATGCTCATCAAAATACTAATTTTTATTACATTTTTTAACCTCAATCAAGCAATAATTGGATATGATTGCGATTCAACAACTCCAAATATTAAAACATTCTCTTTATTGAATTATGTAGAGTGCGATTTTCACAACACACCAGTAAACGCATCAAATATCACAATAGAATTAATACAAGTAGCAGATTTTTGAGACATTCATATGATACAATGTAAAATTGAAATTCAACGTACAATTTTTCCATGCCGAATTTTCGGACATCTTATACCTACGGAAAATGCAGAACAAGAATACCTTTACGATATAAGGCATGAACAATATAAAATTATTCACGATACAGGAATATTTAAATACAACAACGGACATACCATAGTAAATCTGAAAGTAAATTCATCAGCAACAAGAGGAGTCGATTTCGCAGGCAGTGCAGAAGGAAACTCGTGTTGTGGAACATCCTATTAAGATAATTTTGGTACGTGGAATAAAGTTTTCGTCCATGGTACGATTGAAATAACACTAGTAGAATCCAATGCACAAGTAAATTTAAATAATGATAAGTTACGTTTAAGCTCGAGAACAGTTTGTAAATTTTCGGATAAATACTCTATTGATATGGAAGGGGGGTATACTTTTTGGAAAATATTACCTACAGAAGAATATTTTAAAAATTCCTATGATATTTTATTTAAAGGAGTAGCAACTAAACTTTTTAGCGGAATAAATAACGAAGTTAATTATTCATTAACTGCTAACGACATAAGTTTTGCCCTATCAGCTAGAGATAAAATTGAACGTTGTAATCGGGAATTTATCCCCACTGAACCCCCGAAACTGTTGATTTTTTAAAGAAATTTTGAGACAAACGAGTATTGTTTCAATAATGATGTTGTTAGATTTAAAAATGCGATAAATCTAGATTTATTTACGTATATCAATTCAAGGTTAGTATATGGAGATGTGAGATTGAAAGAAAAATCATCCAAAATTCATTATCCATATCCGCACTTTCACCTGGTAAATTCGCCTTCAATATTATGAAAAAACCTGGATATATTGCAAGATTAGCAGGAGAAATAGTGCATTTAATACAGTGCACTCCGAAAAATGGTAAATTAATACATTTAAAAGAATGCTATATTCAGCTTCCAGTAGAACCCAAATTCTTGTAAAGCGAGGAATACAGATCAATTGCAATTCAAATGTACCAACTTACTATAGTAAGTTATATAATATATCAGATGAATGGATAAAATTCGTCCCTACTCCTACAAAAACAATTGCACCAAATGTCTTCCAGCCAAGTACCAGGATTGGATGGTCATATAAACCATGGACTCTTTAGCAACTACTGGAGTCTACTCTCAAATAGAATTAGACAAATTGCAACAACAATTGATGTTTGAAATCATCACTACTTAACACCATTACTAGAGAAATGGCAAGAGATGAAAATTCTGCAGAAAACTCAATCAATAGCCTTTTTACCGAAAACACTCTAAAAAATATAGCAGAAAGCACCTGGAATATGTTAATAAACAAATTAATAGCATGTGGATCAATTTCATCGGTAATAATAATGTTATTAATTATTTTGCATATAATAAAAGGAGTAATCAATTCTATCATCAGAGAATACATGCTTCATACAATCTATGGTTGGTCAATAAAACTACTTGGAGCTGTATTTAGTTCTATCACGCATTTTCTAACTCACCTCAGAAAAAGAGACTATGAGGAAGAAATAAATAGGAAGAAAAAAGAGAAAAATCCAAAATGCGAAGATACTGAACTACGAGAAATTAAGATAAAAACATCAGCTCGTCCACTACCACCAGGAATCTCTTATCAAATATCACAAATGTCCATCAATCCACTATCGTTGGGTAAATCATTACCATCACCACCTCCACCACCTTTACCTAGTAGACCATCAGTTTCAAAACTTTAAAATGTTAAATCAAATCACAACATTTTCTCGTTGAACTTTGAATGATTCTTTAACTGTTTTCCTATAGGTAATAGTCTTGGCGGGGAAGGGAGTGAACGACATAGTCATTCACTTTTTAAAATTAGTTGATTAAAACCATTTTTTTTTTTAAGAAAAAAAAGAGAGAAATTCATATTTATGAAAATTCGACGAGAGGTGCGTGAATGATAATCATTCGGTATTATTTAAGTACAAACAATTATCGTGAGAACATAATACTCAAAAATAAAACTATACATACTCGTTTCTATATTTCATTCATCTGACGAATTTTTTAAAACATAGTTAGTCAAATTTAAAATATTCACATATATATATATATATATATATATAAGAATTACTATTTTGTCATCATTTATAAATCAATAGTGAGTTATATTTTTCTTTCATCTGCATAAGTGTAGCAACCTTGGTGGGAAGGATAGGGAAAGTTACGGTCTTTCAATTTTTACACTCATAATTTTCTTTCATCTTAGGTGTAATTCTTTTATATAATAATTACTTTAAAAATCGTTATTGAACTCTATAAATATATATATATATATATATATATATATATATATATATATATATATATATATATATATATATATATATATATATATATATACATTTAAAAATCTACAAATTGTTATAAAAGTAAAATTAGTATAGAACCGTAGCATAACTACGATTAATATATAGTTATTCAAATTTAAGATATTTACATATATTCACATGTTAACAAAACCATAAATTGGGTTTTAATTTTATTTATCAACTTTTTTAATTTTTCTTATATGCTATTTGGAATTTTTACAATAAAAGGGATTCATGGGAGACAAATAGGAAATTAATAAAGTAATACACAAGAATAAATTATAATATTTTTATTTACTAAATTATATAAATTGTTTGATTCGCCGTCTTAAAATATCGGCATTGTATGTACACCTTCTAAAATCCGTTTACACCCCACATATAAGGTAGTTGACCCTGTTCTCGATAGCTTAGTAACAGACTCAACTTATTTCGCTATAAAAAATGCTTTAATTTTAAAAAAATTGAAATTTTTTGTTTTCAACTATTAATTAATATACTTATTTAGCAAATAACTCGAAACAGACGAAATTTTAACGTAATGTTTACTTCTAAATTCAATAAACCAAAAAATAATCCGAGGGAGCAGTTGTCGATAACCATTTTACGAGTCGGAGCAATTCTCGATAGATGCAAAAGACCCAGTTCTCGATATACCAACAAGCCCATTATTCAGGTTAGGTTCTAGGTTATGTCAAAACTTGATTGAATAACATACACATTTTGATTATTATAATTACATAATTATTAATTAAAAGTAGTGCTTAAGTACTTTTAAGCATTGAAATAACATTTAAAGAAAAATTTATTTGTATTTTGTATATATTATCTGACTATCGACAACTGGGTACGTACGCATAATTAAGATGGAGTTGTCGATATATGAATTAAAATAGTTATAAGTAAATAAATCAAAATTTAACTTTTTGATTGCGCTTATTTTGTTGAATTTAAAGCTAATCTTGGCTTTATAGTTTTTATTACAAAAATGTCACTTTAAAGTTTACTGTTTGTTACGGTCGTGATTAAGGAAACGTCGAGAAACTCATCAAATCTGAGAGTGCCAAGAAGTGTGAATTTCTATTTAACAAGTAGCGCTAACTGAGTTTTTATAATTCAAAATATTTATTCAGTGATATATTCTTAATATAGAAATAATTTTCTCGTACCGAAAAATTGCTCAAAATATATCTAAAATCGTATTATTCCTTCGAGTTATCGACAACTGGGTACCTATCGAGAACCGGGTCCACTACCTTATGTCAAATTCGAATTGGAAAACTTCCGTGTTTATCCTTCGGTCACGCCTTCTCAAAGCCTGGATACATGCTCAATCAGAAATAATCAAAAAAAAGTATATTATAAATAATTATAGAATCCATAAAGGAAAATAGCAAAGATAAAAAGAAAAGAGAGAAAGAAAAATAATCACAATAATAAATGTTAAGGTCAGAACCAATATTTTGTTAATAATAATAATTAAACGTTTTTACTTACGCAAATTCTCTCGTATCTCCTACGAGGGAAATTCTGATGTCGGCGAGCCATTATTATTTGTTGTTGGAGTTCGAATGTAAAAACTCTTTTCCAGTGCGAACTTTTATACCGTTTGAGTTTTAGTTATACAGCAGTATTTTTCACGCGAGCGCTAACGGTATAGTAACCATCACGCGACCAATTAATGTCGAAACTCCTAATCAAGCAAAATTCTTTCGGATTTTCTTTATAATATAGCGATAAATCTAAGCAACCTATAAAAATGTAAACGATTTATGAATGCCGCATTTAAATATTGCTAACCTCCGTTTAGCAATATTGGGCCGCCCAGGTGATACGTCTAGTAGACGTACTTTAAAATTATTAAATTTATTAAACAGTGACATACTTTTTGTTAAGCTAAGCTTATGATTCAAGAGCGCTGACATGAAGTTCGTCAAAAGGAATGTTATTTCGAAATACAGTCATACAGCAATCCTAAATCGGACGACGCAAAATTGTGAAGTAAGCGTTTCATAATCTCGCTTATACAATATTTATAATATTTTGTATCTTCTTTTTGTAATAACGATATTATTAAGTTTTAAAATATTATACTTTTTTAATCAACAAGGAATAAGATATAAAAGAAAACGAAAGCGTAAGATGGGCAGTTCTTTCGTAAAACCCACAGTAGGCTGACTCGCGGCTCGATAAAATACGACAACGAAAATGCATAAATCTCTACAAAACTTATAATCTATTTATTAAAATTTATATCCATACGTTATCCAATTTCCAATAAAACTACAGTCAAAATAATTTATAAACTTTCTTCAAATCAATTCAGCGCGTTTCCATTGTTACAAATCATAATAAATTATGCTAAATAAAGAAATAAATAAAAGTTATACTCTGAATTCAAGAATTGAAAAATATCATTTCAACCACCTCCAACTTAAAGATTGAAAATTAAGCGATACAATTTCAAATAATTCTATAAAACATCAAGCCGGTTGCTGGCAGTGAGAGTGCCAGTTTTCACAGTAGACCCTGGCACTAGACACATATCACATTTGTCCTGAACTCTCATATTTTAGGAGTTCAGGATATAACAATATACTTAATTAGTTCTTTCAACTGCATAATTAATTTTTGTATTTCATTAACTTTCTAATATTTTAGCATATTCAGTATTACTAGCATATGCTTACAAATTATGTGAATATTCTTAAACTGTTCAGATAAGAATTTATTTATTTGTTGATTTTCTTTAATAACTTTTAATAAATAATTCAATTTATCTAAAACATCATTTTCAAGTTCACTCTTATCTAAACTTTTAATTTCATCATATGCAAATTTACTTCCTTTCAAAAATACATTATCATTAATTTCTGATTTCAATTTTTTATTTGCTTCTAACAGCGATTTTGTATAAGCTTCTTGGAGCGATTTCTCATTTGCTTCTAACAGCGTTGTTTTTGTTTTTCAGAAACAAGAGCTAAAAATATTATTTTTTGCTTTTTTATTTTCTAATTTCGAAATGCGAATTTTGGTACATATTTTCCGTAGTTTGCTAGAAATGATCAGTTCCTGCTTCTGCGACGAATTTTGAACTATTATTATGTCGATTTTGCATATTTAATTTACTATTTTCAAATTTCAGATGACGATTTTCGGGGTTTCGACTCTGGCTTTATAAGTAGAATTATCGTTTTTCGTTTATCGGATTTCGAATTCGAAGTGATTAGCGTATATGATTTTTGACTTTGCGATTCTAAGTTTGAATGGTCCGACTTTCATTGCACGCGCTGTTCTGCGTTTTCGGTAAAAGTAGCGGTTAAAAACTTATGTACTTTGTATTTTTCATTGATGGTAATTTTAGAGTCAATTTATAATTATAAATTATAAAATATTGTTCTGTATAATTAATGTCTGCATCATAATTAATAAACTGCCTAGCAGTAAATTATGAAATTGCATTGGGATTTTGCCATAAGTGTTTATGCAACTTTTTGTTATACCGGTTAGTTCTAAAATTTCGTTAGCATCAACTCGAACGTTATGCGTTTTTTTTTAAATTTTCAAAAGTGCTTGCCCAGCGCCGGTGTCTAGCATTAGCGACAATGGTTGCGGGCAGCTATTTATTTTTAGCATAATAGTTGGTGAACAATTATTATTAATGCTTAATAAAACAATCTTTCTTATTAATTGTATTGCTGATTGTTTCTCGTATAATATTGACGCTGGGGTTGCGGGGTTTCCCTGGTTGCGTCGCTCTCCGGGAACCCGTTTTCGTTTCCCTGTTACATTTCTCGCATTTTGTTATTATATGGAGGTATATTCACGCACTCGCCGATCATCGCGCTGTGTGCGAATTTCGACTTGCACCTCCATCAGGTCATCCAATTGTGTACCTTTCCTTTCGGCTGATGTGATCTGACTAGGGAGAATGTATTCTTTTGTCCGATAGAGAATAAATCAATAAGCATCGATCATTCTCCGAACTTTTCGTTCGACTCTCTTTAAGTACGTAGCCATACGAAGTAGCTACTAAACGAATTCTCGAGCGGCTCTCGTGCGATTTTGAAATATTGGCACTACTATTCTACTCAAATTGTTGTCCGTCGTTCAACTTATGAGCCGCACCCGTCCGCTTATCTGCCGTATTAGTCGGCTCTGCCCAGTCATCTGAATTTTCTGTCGTCCAGCTTGTTACAGTTGTCCAGCTGTCCGACTCGTCCTAAAATTCAGAACGGGCGTCTTGATTCAAAAGTGAGAATCTGAGGTCCCATCGGATTGTAAACAGTCCTGGAAATTTTCAACTGATGAAGTTCCTGGACCACTTACGGACGGTTTTTAATTATTGGCGTTCCAATATCTTTCGATTTTAGATGCGTAACGACCTACGTTACTATTTTCTTGCGCTGTCGGTACATTTATGACTTTATGTGGCGCGCTCTGTTCGATCGCTGCAATTTGCGAATTTTGTAAGTCGACCTCTATCTCTGACTTACTATGCAGATCTGTATTTGGCCATTCACTGGCTTCTTTTTCCAAATTTTCGTGGCTATTTTCCATAGTGGAAAGACTGCATTCAGGCGAGCTGATATTGTTTTGTGCAAATTTTTCCATCGGAAGATCCACCCTCCCCCAAGCATTTTTACTCTCAATTACGAGGCTGGAATCTGGTCGCATGCAGTCTGTGTACTGCATATGCGAATATCGTCCGAAGGGTAAAATTCGCTCTTCTATGCAGTCAGCTAGTGAGTCCTATATCGAGGACCGTGAATTTACGTAAGTCTACGTAGCAGACCGAAAAATAATGAAGAACATTATTTTGAGATGATTGCATTTAAAGTTTGAAAACACAATAAACACATACAAACAATACTCACCTAAAAATAAAAGTAGGAATGCTTTGTATTTTCTTGTTATATATTTCATTAATATATTTCACACTATTGCTTAGTAAAACATGGGTGATACGTCAACGATATGATCTCATGATAGTGCTAAAACAAAGAAAAGAACGGTGAAAAATACCTTCATTTTTCCAGCGTTTTCTTGATGATTTGCCGTACACTGACTTTGATGCGTTTCAATCCATTCTACATGAGCTGCTGTGTCTTCTTTTTCTTCCCATAAAGAGCAATTCTTACAAAAACTATTTTTTTTTTAACATCAAGCACTTTTCCGGTAGAATTGCCTATTACATTAGAAACAACTTGAAGTGAGGAAAAACCTTTTTTTCACCAAGAACTATCTCTGGACACAGGAAGTCCAGCAGTATCTCAAGGCAAGATACTCATTTCTTCTGTCGCACCATTACTCATAGAGCCTTCAGCAATGACTTCACAAGCTTCACTCAATTGAGTGAGCAAAAGAGATCTTCTATTAGCTTAATATGCATTACATTTTTGGCCAATGAATCTACTTGAATTAATGGATGTCATTCTTGGATTTGTACAATTTGAACAAGAAATGTCAATTTTAAATTCAAGTCCTCGTACATCAGATTCAGAGAAATTCAGTTTTCCATAACATATTTTGCAACTTGCAATTTTTTGCAGTTCAGGAAATAGGATGTCAATGACGATAATTCTATTCCTGATTTCACCGCCTTTAGTTATAATGTCCATAACTTTTCTACTGGAAGTTAAATTTCTTGGCTTCTTTGGAGGAGGACCATCTCCTTCTCTTTCATAAAAAATCTTCTTTCTTTTTGTTGGTCTTCCCCAAGTAAGTTTACCAGGGCCATCCGACACTCTACCTTGAATATCTCTTGTTCTGGCACTCGAAGACATTACACTTACACTGTATATTGATTTGACACCAAAAATATATAAATATTTATACACAACCCACCACAAACAACTTTTCTTACACTTTTTATATAACCAAAAACACTTATGCACTTTAACACTTATACATACTTATATAATTATTCACTTACATACTTATACATTTATACAGTATTACACAATAATTATAAAGCCTTGAAAAACGCTGGTGATTAGAAGTTTTAATTTAAAAATAATGTACAGAAGTTGCGCATAGAGCATAATCGGCGTTCTGGTCAGTGTTTCGTCGAAAGACAATTCCAGAGGAACATTCCGGAGTACCTTAGTGCATTGGCATCGAAACGATACTGAAGCGCCAAAAATCCCATGCATCACCTGGTGGCGAAATTTCAAAACAGCGAGAGAGTCTAGTTTTTCAGTCAATTTCGCTATATATAGGTATACTGTACGTGTTACTCTCTGACAGCTTCGAAATAGACTCTTTTAATTTTTAATTATTTTAACCTTTTTAAGTAGCATTTTTTACATAAAATTCACTAAGTTAAAAAAAGGTACTTTGAAATTTTATCTACAATTCTGTAACAAAACTTAATATCGTAAAATGAGTTGCAGGAGCTTATTGTACAAGAAATTTTCTATCAAAATATGCAATAAAAAATGATTTTTTTTACTTTTGAACCCAGGCCTGCCTCTTAATCTTTAGAAGCTTCTTATATTATTTTTTTTTTCTAATAGTCAATTAAACATGACCCAAGTACCTTCAGTACACAGTTATCGATGCTAGCTCGAGTTACCATTAACTATATTTAAGTGATGTTTGATGAAAAAGGAGGCATTCTTCCATGAAACCCAATATTACAGGTGATTTCAATTATTAATATGTAATTAATAACTTTTCTGCTGTACAGGAAAGATTGTTCATCTT
Organism: Gastracanthus pulcherrimus; assembly: GCA_949152435.1. Lineage (NCBI taxonomy): Eukaryota > Metazoa > Arthropoda > Insecta > Hymenoptera > Pteromalidae > Gastracanthus > Gastracanthus pulcherrimus. Next base: position 81,779,822 of record OX424573.1, on the reverse strand, counting down.
CAAATCATAATAAATGTATGATAATTCCACTAATCTACCATATTATTTATGGTGGTCGAATAATTTAGGAGTATTTTTCAATTCATTTAGACTGGAAATAATACAGAACTTGTTAAAAAACTACTGGTAGTTTGTATAAGTTATTACATAATATTTTATAGCGTGCTCAATTGTTAATAATAAAGTAATTATTATTCGAGCTAATAACATGCTGGCGAGCGCCACACGCAACACGTGTGCAAGACTTACGGTAGCTCTTACCTTCGAGGCGGCCCATGGAAACTCGCCGCTGTAGCCTTACCCCGGTGTAGCTGTACAGGCTTTTCCCACGTATACGTCGAATCCACGAGGATTCGGCTTCGTGCGGAGTTTCCTCGACGCACTAGTTTCCGCGACCTGGAAGGAGCGGAAAAATACGAAGGCTAATTCTTTCGCAACGCGAATAACAATCTAGCCTTGCTTGTCGGCCTAACTCGATGCGAGGAGCAGGCGGATCCGGGTAAATTAGTGACACAATGATTTAACAAAAACAATACAACTATATTATAAAAAAAAAATAATTACTTCATACAACGACGTTAGCGATATAAAATTTACAAACAGTCGAATAAATAATAATTCGCGTAGGCGAATCTTCAATTTCCGCAATATATCTTGCATGAATGGCAGAGGATACGCGTCAGGTTTCTTCTGTGCGTTGACCTCGCGGTAATCGACACAGAACCTATCAGTGACATCCTTCTTTTTCACCATCACCACTGGGCTCGACCAGCCACTATTCAGCGATTCTATTATTCCTTGCTTCAACATATCCTTCAGATGTTGGTGCATCTCTTGTTCTATTTTCTCAGAAACCGGGAAATACCTCTGTTTGATGGGCTTAGTCGACCCGATGTCGATGTGGCATTCGATGTTACACGTTAGGCCGCAGACATCTCACCGGCCTTTCAATGTCTCGTCCAGGAGAAACTCCAACTCTTCGCGCTGCGAGTCGGTGACATCGGTGATACCCGCTGCTGAGATGGTGGTTACGCCAATCTTCAAGCTATACCCTAGCGTGGGTACCCTTGAAGTATAGCACGTCCTCATCTGGGTTCAGTATAGCCCTGAACTTCTTTACGAAGTTCACTCGCACGTAACATTCATCATCGAGATGTAGGACGATACTCACTCGTACGTCGCGTGTTTCGCCCGCGACTGTTATGGGGAGCATGACATTTCCGACTAACGGACGGAAGGTACCGTCTGGTAATTTGACGCCGCCAGCGGGAGGTTTCGTTTCCTTCTTCGTTACGGTAGATATCTCCCATTTTCGCTTCTTCGCTCCCTGCGTAGGCTTATAGGCCATTTCTGGTGTCAGGAAAGCTTCAGGAGTCAGGAGTAGGCGTATCATTCTCTCGCGCTCCAGCGTCTGCTTACCATCCGAAGCAGCGTCCGAGAGCGTCTTCTCATTGCTGATATCATACCTTCTAACCATTTTCGGTAGATCTGACCGCATTTTTGTCGGCGGTAATGTGCTTATTATGCCTATCAGACATGTGAGGTAATCACGAACTAGTTCGTCCGTGCCTTGGGTGCGCAAGTTGGCCTCATTTAGCAGTCTTTGTTGGTACTGACGACTGTGAAATCACCCCATGTTCTCCACTTCATTTTGTTATTTCTGACAGGTTACACAGCGCATTACAGTCTTCTATTCGTGCGAGGAAAACGTCTATGCTCTGGTCTTTCTTGCCAGAAAATTTGACATTCCATTTTCTGACAATGTGACCGACGTCTTTGGCGTTACCGACAAGCCTTGATGTTTGCTCTAGGTTTCCTGGCGCGAATCTAGGACTGGAGGCATTGAGATAATTCCTTCTAACCAAAGCTGGTCGATTTTGCTGACGTACATCAGCTGTAGTCGTTCGTCGACTACCGCCCCCCCCCCCCTCCTTGGCGCAACCGAACACTGTGAATGTGTCTTGGAAATTCACCTGTCCTGGACGTCTTGTGTCTTCCTATGTTGTGCTAGACAGAATGTATTCCCGCTTCTCCATCTGGCTCTTAACCGATCTGACCTCTGCGATCAATTCTGCTATGACGAATGACACATCCTTTGCTATCTGCAATTCGTTTCCTTGTGCAGATACCAAAGTAATCATCTCCTCCTTATATGACTGTGTGACTCTTCAGTGCTCTCGTTTGTCGCACAATTGGTTCCGGTGACCTTTGGTGGTCCCCGTAACGACTGCTCGAGATTCCTATGGACTACAGTGTCCGTTATCAATGAGCCCATTTTGTGTGTGTTTGGTTCACGAAATGTGTGTGCCTTCCTTGATATCGGCTGCTATCGTTGTGCAAATAAATTGACGTCGTAGCCATGCTCGATAATTGATGGTCTCATTCTCTTCGCCGATTTCATCAATGAATTCTTTGGCCTGTAGTTTCCCAGCAACAATTTCTGCAAGCGGTATGCTTCCGCGAATTTGTTGCCGTCGGTGGACATCTTGAGTTGTGCTAACGTATCGTTTAATTGCCGGACGTTTAACTCAATCAGCCATTCTTCCACAGGTGTTTCTGTTCCGTTGGCCATCTTTTGATCTGATGGATAACTGTCCTCGTTCGCGGTTATCTATATTCTTTCGCTTCGCAAGATTCCAGAGTTCGCTAGTGTGTGCGAAGGCATTACAATACGGTGGCACAAGAAAAATTTTGCAATTAAATTCTTCTTGTTGTAGCTGAGTGTACGAATTTTCGCAAATCCTATCGTTTTTGATTTTGCAATATTCGCTATCTATTCGTTTTGTCAATTCAATCAATCACGGGCATATCTTTGTAAAAATTTTAATAAAAATTAAAAAAATTAAAATTTTTATTGTCACTAAACTCTTCTGAGTTCGAATCTCGTTTTTTAAATCGGAATAGTGTGTAAAAGTTTTCGCAAATTATTTAGAAACAAAATTAGTTCAGTCATTGTTTTTCTTAATTATTCTCTTATAATTGCCTTTATCCCGAAAAATATTATTAAAAAATATAAAGTTGAACCGAGCCACTTCTCCAATAATAATGTCCCAAATGCTTTCAACTTTAGGTCACAACGTTTTCAAAATCTTATTTATTAATTTAGAAGAAAATAAGATTTCGAAAAAAAACGCAGAAAAATTAATTTTCAATAAAACATTTAAATTTTTGGAAATATTCGATTTTCTAAGCGAAAATTATCGGTTTTTTCTTAAATTATTTGTTTAATAATATAGAAAAACTGTGGATTTATTTCTCGTGTCGTTTTCAAAAAATTCTGAATAGCTTCATTATTTTATTTTCGAAGAAAATTGGATTTTTATGTTCCAAATGGTATTCAAGAAGAAATTTAATTTTTTCAAAAATTTTCTAATTTCCGACAAAAAAAAAATAAATTTCTTCGATTTTCTAAAATACCAAAATTGTTAAGAATTTTACCTCTAAAAATTTTTTCAAGTTTGTTTAACTATTTGTATTTATTAAAAAAACGAAAATCTGGATTTTGACTTTTTCGATTTTATTGTTTATTATCGATAAACAATAATTTTACAGAAAAACAATTTTCTAAAATTAAGAAAGAAAATCCAAAATTGTTGAATAAACAATAATTTAGAAGAAGAACAATTTTGGAAATTGAACAGTTCGATATATTAAACTATTTTAACAAAATACTAAAAATAAAAAATAAATTATTTTTCCGAAACCATTGTTCATTAGTGTTCAATAAACAATAATTTTGCAGAAAAAAAATTTTCTAAAATAGAGAAAAGAAAATAAAAAATGGATTTTATTCCTCTTATAAATTTCAAAAATCCAAAAAAATTCAATTATCCGAAATTATTGTTTATTAATAATTAATAAACAATTCTGCTGCTGCAAAAAAAAACAATCTTAATAAATAATAAATTGTCATAAGGCGTGGTGTTCCCGGGCAGTCATCCATCCAAGTACTGCCTGCTACCAACGTTGCGTAACTTTGCTTATCGCTCTAGGGTGAAATTTTCTTTTTCAAAAGAAATCTCAGAATTCAAAATAAAAACTTTTACTCCTCGTGATAATTGTTTAGTGACCCTCAGTGAACAACTAAAAAATTGAAAAGAATCAATATTTGCAATAAACACTTATAAAACAAAACAACAAAAAATCTCTCGGATCCGAGTATTAACCGCGCCTAACGCTGCTTAACCACGATGATCGGTCGACAACCGGATCACCGAGCGTGGCGCGGGTGTCTTGGCGACTGAACTAAATTTTCACACACTTCACTAGCGTGATTGATTGCTTTTTGCTCTGACTTCCAATGACTATTTGTATTTACACTCAACCTTTCTATCAATTATAATCGTATATTATGCCAATTTAGTGTCAATTTCCTTTGTGCGTATGCAGGTCAACCATCACAGAACGTAGAACAATTAAAGAAACGCTTCCAACTGCTTTGGCACTATGCTTTCTCAAGGAGAAATTAATTTAAATTATTGTATAAATAAGGAAGAGCTGCACAGTACAGACTTTAACGGGACGATTTCCTAGCGGGTCGAATGTTAATATTCTTGCATTAACAATGTAGGCAGCACGCGTCTCTATAGCGCACTACTCGACCTTTATCTTACCTGCTAAAATGCGAGTATAACTCGCTTCAGCCGCGCGTACCTTCTGTACGCGGCTATGTGTAGCCGGCTAGCTCCAGCTCGGCCTCGGGATCGTTCCTACGAAACCAGAGGGTAAGGATAGGGACAGCGCGACAGGCAGTGAGGTCATACAAATATTTGAAGAGAGGATTCACTGTTTGACAAAGCACGTATATTCTGACATTGAAATTACACAAACGGGGCGCGCACGAACCCCGAGTCTCGCGAATGTCGCGCTAAGAAAATCGAGACGAGCTCGTGAACGCGGTCGCGCGTACAAGGAGCCGAAGGAAGGGCCTCGTGCCGCGGCTTCCTCGGACGTAATTTGTCGCGATACAATAATTCGAACTTACTTGTTGCGCTAGCGAGCGCCGGTGATGAGCTCTCTCTCTCTCTCTCTGTCTCTCTCTCTCTCTCTCTCTTATTTATTTATTTAAATTTATTTATTTATTTATTTATTTAATTTAATTATTTATTCGACGTATTTATTTATTAATTTATTTATTTATTTATTAAATATGTTTAGTGTTAGTTAGGTGTGAATGTATTTATTAGCGTGATTGTTAAAGTGTTATGAATGAGCTAGCTCATTACATTTAAATTTTATAAACTGACGAACTGATAAAGTGAATTATTATTTTTATAAGAAATATGCAATAAGTGAAAGTTAAGATAACAATTATATTAAATCGACTGATATTTTTAATTATAATTATAACTACATGTACATGAAATTGTAAGATTTTGTCTTCTGATGAATAAAAAGTATATCTATCTATCTCTCTCTCTCTCTCTCTCTCTCTCTCTCTCTCTCTCTCTCTCTCTCTCTCTCTCTCTCTCTCTCTCTCTCTCTCTCTCTCTCTCTCTCTCTCTCTAAACAACAAGAATTTTTAAGTAAAATTGAAAATTACCAAATTGGCCTGCCTACCAGTAAGGCAAATACAACTTTTTCGCCGCACAGTATTAGAAATACAAATATTAATGATAAGATAAATAGTGTATTTAGTAATAATGTAAATAATAATAATATATATAACATTGATAATAATTTGAATAACGAAAACAACGATACACTGCAAGATACGGCGTCGACGTCATCTGCATGAAGCACACGGGTTAAAATGGTAGGTGGGAGGACAATAAAAAATAATAATAATACAATATGCAATAATGACTTAATAATTTCAAATATTTTTGACGGTAACAGTACTAAGCGTGTTGATGTAGTTCATGCTATACTGCGTCGTGTCTTCCCATCGATACAGAAAACGGATATAGTAAATACCCGCCTACTACGGCCAGATGAGTCGCTTTCGGTGACATCAGCCGAGGTAACTAGCGAGCGCAGAAGATCACCGTGGGTTGTTATCCTCTCCAGCAGTGAATTAGGAGATAAAATCATGCGACAAAAAAAGTTTATAACAGGCTTTCACAGTAAAGATGTCGACATCTCGGCACTTGACCAGGAGACTAGTGATACAATATTCAATAGTAAAATTTTTATAAATGAACATCTACCAAGGGAAACATTTAATAATTTTAGAAGCCTTAAAGCCCTTGCGATGAGGCGCAAATTTAAATATATCTGGCATAGGGGGGGCCGTTTCCTGGTCAAGATGCGGGATGGCGATGTCTCCCACGAATTTTTAACAGCGGCAGACCTCCAAGTAATTTCAGCCTCGTATGAAACTCCACAAATTGCATTAGATTTACATAAAAAAACAGGAAAAGCAAATATAAATGAAATAGATAAGTTGGACATTCAAACAAATAATCAAACGGAGGCTGTCGCAAATGTATGACTATCGTCGGGCACTGCTGGGGGGTGCACTGTAGGGGACTGAGAGCAGGATTTATCAATGTGACCTCTCTAGATTGTCATATTGGTACACTCCGTTAACACCTTCTATCTGGTCCCTCCTACCACCTTTCTGGAATTGCTGAGACGCACCTTGCTCACAACATTGACGACAATCGTATTCAGATCAAGGGCTATTCAATTTTAAGATTAGATAGGAATAAATTTGGGGGTCGGTTAGTCCTGTAGCCGCTCACGTACCACCCAGGATGGTACGCCGAACATTTCTGAATATATTATGTGTAGTGTGCAACAGGGCGACCTTCCCCCCGCATTCGTTGCTCTAATTTATAGGCCACCGCATGTACCATTCCTGCAAAATTCAGACCTAATTGATAAGCTAGCTACATACACGCAGGACTATAGCCATAAAATCTTGATGGGTGATCTGAATGCGAACCTGTTGAAGACGTCGGCTGATGCAAGATTCGTTAGGCGATTAGCCAACGATTTAAATCTAAAAATAATAGAGCATGGTGCGACTCATCACCTCGAGGGGTCTCACACATGGATTGATGTCATTATGACAGATGACAACGACGTGGTGCTGAATGCCAGCAATCAGGCGGCGCCCTTTGCCAGCAATCACACAATTATAGATGTTGAAATAGATTTTAAATTAAACAATAGCCCCATCACCGATACTTTCAGTTACAGAGACTTTAAAACAATAGAACAGGAAGATCTTCTATCTTACCTGAGTAAATTTGACTGGGCGGCGTTTGATTGCTTGGACAACAACGACATGGACGATTTATTGGAACAGCTCAGCGCCAATTTCATGGGGGCAATAGATGAACTCGCTCCACTGAAGCAATTTACACCAAAAAGTAAAGCTAATCCTCCATGGATTGACGCAGATCTGGCTCACATAATAAAAGAACGTGACGCCGTACGCAGACGACTACAGCACACAAAAAACGGTAATCTTTGGCAGGAGTACCGGTCTCTCGCGGTCGAAGCAGAACAACGCATGAAAATCGCGCGGGAGACTTACATGCAGAATAAGATTTTTGAAGCCCTAGAAAATAAGAAGGATATTTGGAAAGAACTAAAGGGCTTGGGGCTCCGCCAAGGGAACGGGGAGGGGGGTTGCATGGCTTCTCGCCGGGTGAGCTAAACTCGCACTTTGCGGGGGTATCGGTCTCCCAGAGTGAAGGTGACGTTGATTTGGGTAGCATCTTGGACTCGGCCAGTGACGACGGCTTTGTTTTCAAAGACGTTACAGTGACGGACGTAGTCCTGGCTGTTGCTCATTTCTCGTCGCAGGATAGGGGTGAGGACGGTATTCCCAAAGCGTTGTAGCTAAGGCTCTCCCGTATGTAAGTCATCATATATCGAGGGTCTTCAACTCCTCTTTGTCTGGTGGTGTCTTCCCAGGGGCTTGGAGGGGGGCTCACTTGGTGCCTCTAAAAAAGGTTTCAGTGCCATCTACTTTATCAGATGTTCGCCCAATAGCACTATTGAGCTTTCTCTCCAGGGTGCTGGAGAAGATAG